>OW796112.1:176133-700785 GCA_941860345.1 Chrysodeixis includens | reverse complement strand
CACCGACCCAGTCATCTGCAACGTTAAGAAAGAAGTGATTATAAGAAACGATGAGAGAGCGAGACAGATGATAGAAAACCAAGAGAACCCCTTTAGGCATATAGAAGTTGTTGTTATAGAAAAGACAACAGACTTCGATTTGGACAATTCCAGTGTTACATCAAGCGATATCGATGATTTAGGCAGCAAAAACGACGTCTCCATTATAGATTCATGGGAACGCGACAAAAATAATTCAGATAACAAAATGCATGCAATCAGACTCGAAATAACTAGTAACAATGATGAATATCCAAATGAAAATGATAATATAGAAAAAACTGAAATATGTTTAAGTAAAGATAATTCTTTAAGTTTTAGCAACAGCATACATTTGAATGGTACATATCCCAACGAAGCCATCTATGATACTTTAAAATAGTTTAAGCTTAGACTAGGTACATTGGAGGCCGCAGATAATTTTCTTGTAGTCATATAATCTTTGTACCATCATATAGCATAACATTCACGCACAGAAGTCTCTGATGTCATTGTTTAGTTTAGCTCTTCAGTGTATAAATGCTTTATTATAACCATTTTTTAAGTCATGTTAGTGAAGCAAAATATGTGTAATAAACCAGTAAAGTGTGGCATATAATTGGTAGGATAGTCATGTTCATCAGTTTATGCAATGGGATATACAATCGCACAATGTTCACCGTTCTTCTTGATTGACTGCCATTTGCGTTGTACCAGAATTAATTGTGCCAGACGAAATATGTGGAGCCGTCGGATTATGTTTGCATTAGCAATAAGGCCCTTTATAAAGCAAAACAAGTCTCTAATATAATCTAGATACGTTTGTCTACAACCGACTATCGTCAAATTTTGACTGCACGGATAGCCGAGTGGTATAGGTCACCTGCCAGTTGTAAGCGACGTGTAGCGTACTCGATTCCCGCTTAGGACAAGAATTTGTGTGATCCACAAATGCTTGTTCTGAGTCTGGATATCATTGTGCATGTGAATTGAACGTCTGTGAAACATCCCACGGTGCAAGGGTTAAATTTCTTAGTGCGGGAGCCGTTTTTTTATCAAACTCATAGAGTGTAGTAAATAGATACGAGTCGTTGGAGATTAACGTCGTTGGATATCAGAAACTTGTCTTGTTTCCCATAGGGCCAATGACTTTTGTTCAAGAGTGTACCCATGACATTACTTTAAAAAACTCGGGGAGAAAAAACTGTGGAATATAATAGTTATAAGATGGCTCTAGTTTAGTTAAATCACGTTAGATTTAAATCCACATAACTCAAAAATGTCCAAAACGTCAATGAATTTGTAAAACAATTTCTGTACAAGTTTTGGGGTGATAAAAATGTAAAAAATAGTTTGTAATTTATATTTTATAGTGTACTAGGACAGTTGTAGATGTTTGCGCCTGAATCCGTGTAATAACCATCCAACGGATTTCAATTAAACGTTTTTAGTTTCATATTAGAATAGTATTACTGAGATCAATCAAACTAACTGCACAGATCTAATTAAGTCCGTGCAGTAAATCCTAAACATCTAATATCACATCCGGATCCACTTACATTTATAATCTACAACGTTCTAAATTCACTTTATGAACACAATGTGTACCACATAATGTAAAAACGCACTTAGTTACGCGAATTTTATGTCACTATTAAACTATTATTTTTTATGGTTTAAGCATAAAGTATTTATAGCTTTGGTGCGGTATATTTTTTGGCCTTAGTGTTACCAACAACAAAAAACTAGATCTACTATCACGATTTAGAATTGAGCAAATTCCTACCATATAACTGCAAAAAATTATAAGCTCTTGGCAAAAATATATCGCACTTACAAAAATCACGTAAAATAGACTGTTTTCTCACGGTATTCATCACAATTGGTGCTATAGGGTGCTCAAGTAGTCTAGATTGATAGCTTATTTTACCACTGCCCGATTTACATTGTATTCATTGTAAAAACACAGGATTTTTTTATAACGCCCTCTGTTGGGTAGTAGCGGAACTATTAACGAATTTTCATTTACATACACAATACAGGAAAACGAATTGCACGTTTTAACCATGGTGACAAAACGAAATAAAATATTCAGTTTTTTTTTGTATTTTTCATTTGTTTACAGTGAAATATAGATCTAGAAGTACAACAGAAATAAATAAATATTTGTTGTTAAAAGGTTCCCCTTAAATCCGCTAAAGTTTAATGGCGCTACTGTGCCAAGACAAGTATTTTGGTAGTGGTAAAATTAAGTTTTTATGCTTTAAGTACCACGTATGTCATGACATAACTGTAAAAAGTGTTTGTATTATATAGTTTTAATATTGTATTATAATATGCGAATTAGCTCTCGAAGGAAAAATGTAAAATTGTAATGTTTTGCGAAATTATACAAATTATTGAAATACAATGTCGTTTTACTTATGTTATTTGTTTATCTTTTTTAAATATATTGGCAAGCCTGTTGGCCTAGTTAAGTGGTTAGTGGCATTGACTGCTATACTAGAAGTCGTGGGTTCTATTCCCACCCAGGACAAATGTTTGTATAAGGAGCACGATCATTTTTGTTCTGTGTCTGGGTGTAATTTATCAATACTATGTATTTAGGAACTACTATTAGTACTCATGACAGAAGTAACTCTCATATACCAAATTTGAGACTAGATAGCGTTGTGTTAATGTTGAGGCATATAAATTATTTTTAATATCAATACATATTATGTAGGTATACACTAGTGCACTATTTATGTAACTATGTCACAAATCTATGACATTACTAATATAGTATTAATAAACTCAACAATTAAATAATCATTACGACTATAAGACAGTATGTTCCTAAATTAACTAATATTCCGTGCCACAACATTAACGGGAGAACCCCATTTACGTGGAAAAGCAATTAACATAATTACACGCAAATTAATATAATATTACTCAATCAATGGATAAGACAATTCATAATATCTTTAACCACATTTCCTGTGAAAGCTGTGATAGCTTAGTGGCAAGACCGTAGGACTGCTAAATCAGAGGTCTTGAGTTCGATCCCCACGGCGCGCACCGACTTTTCGAATGTTGTGTGCGTTTAAGAAATAAATATCACAGCTTCCGTGTTTCGGAAGGCACGTAAAAATGTGGGTCCTGCGCCTGATCTCTCTCCGGTCGTGTCGAATTACCGTCCCATCGGGCTATGAGAGTAAAAGGAATAGAGAGTGCACTTGTGTTTGCGCACACGCTTGTGCACTATAATATGTCCTGCGTAGCTGGCTGGTGTCATAGTAACACTGGCCGCCGTGGCCGAAATCGGTCCGGAACGCTATTATTATACACCGTGACTTTTAGGTCGTTTTAAAAAAGCAGCCCAGTTCATGTATCCAATGACTAGTAAACGTTTATAATAAAAAAATATGTTTTTTTTAAGATTTGAATGAATAAAAATATTATTCATTATTATGACACAAGGCAGTTTTACGAACACTCTGTAGTGAGCGCGGTCCGAACCTTGTGCCAAAGGGGCCGCGCGGGCGGCGCGGCGGCGTCTTATCACAGGTCATTCACCTTAGCGTAAAACAGCTGTCTTACTATTGCAATCATAATGTTCGCAGTAAGTATGTAGCATGTATCTTCAACAGTTTGATACGTAAACATTTTTAACAGGATGTTTCATATTTCCAATGTATTATTTATTTTTTTCATGCATATTATTTTAATTAATGATAAAAAAATTATATTCGCGCCTAGAGGTATTTTATGACGGATACATTGTGTGGACGACTTTTTTAAAACGACCTAAAAATCACGGTGTATATATATAAACCACATTTCCTACTTTAGATATAAGTGTTACTAAATATTGATAAAACACTCCAAAATATTCGATAAGTTGTATCAATGAGTTAAGTCAAGGCCTGTGTTTGGAAAATACATAGTAGTGATAAGAGAACTAACAGAAGTATTTTTTGCTACTTCATTTTGTATAATTTATGTCAAAGTGGATGAAAGTTGAACATATTTTTATTGGTATTTTAACGTGAGTATTAGGTACTTACTATTTTGTAATGTCATAGTATTTGTATGTATTGAATAGATTATAAAGAATAGAGAAATAAAAACCAGTTTAGTATGACAAATATACTGTATTTAATCAAATAAATTACAATTAAAATTAAAAATAGTACCGACAAATAATTTCGTTAGCGTGGCGCGGATATAAAACAATTTCATTTTTTACAATTAAAATTGAACTAAAATCGAATAAACATAATAAAAACTGGCGACTTTGGGTGAACAAAGCCGCGGTATTGTGCGTCAAACACTTATTTCTCAAATAAACTTATAGGAATGAATTTTCAACAACATTTAGCTAAATGCTCTCGATTTTCTTCTCACCTTAACATTAAATTCATTTTTTACAATATACAAGAATATAGTACGTACAATTATGTTTTTCTTGAGATTATATTGTTTTAAAAACTGCGCTTATAAGAATAACTAAGTATAAAGAAATGCAACTTTGAAAGCTACACGAGGCGCAGTCACCGTCCGCGCAGGGCCTCCACTATAAAAGTCCCTAGCGTGAACAATTTTATAAAATTTATTGTAATTTTCTACGGGGTTCGTGGCTTGAAAGGTTTCGTTATGTTTCATGTATGATTACAAAAAAATATACATACTTGGGACAAGACATGATTAATCAGATGAGAGCTAAGACAAAAATTAGTCTAATACTAAATCTAAAAAATACCAGGCGCGCAGAATCGCTAAGATGTTAACTGAGACTATTAAAGCCAGTTTATTTTGGTATTGTAATCAAGTCCTTTTAAAAAGGTACTAGGCTGTCATAAACGGTAGAGGTTAGCCTGTAGGAAACGATTCAAGCCACAACGGTAAGGTATCAGTCAGGGGTGGGAATCACAGGGGGACTTAGGCAAGTCTTATAGATTGGATTATTTGGAAAACTGCTGATCCGCACACGACGAAAATGAAGAGAGCAAGCAACCAAGGCGCGACGGGGTATTGGTCGTCCTTTTCCTGAAAAAAGATACAAGAGCTGTTAAAAATATGCGACAAACTTTTGCCTAACAATTGAGAACGTTAATACGGTATGATGATGACTCAAATTGCAATAACCTTGTTGTAATGGATGGGAAATCACAAATTCCCAGTCTCTGAAAAGCTATTAAAATGAGGTAACTACAGTCAGATTATGCTACGTTTGTTATTCTAGTAAACCATAGATAACTTGTCATATAATTTGAACTGGAAAAAGGATACAGTGTTTACCTATAGAATCCAAAATTAATATTAGTTGTACACACAGAATAAAAGCACTCACACACATTGTTGTACACACACAATATTGTCAACACATTTTTTGACATGGCAACATTTCATTATAATAAAAAATATGTATAATGAACCAAATATAAAACAAAATGTTAATTGTGAAATATACAATCACCGAGAAATTTTCAACGGTAACAAATTGCACTGATTATACAATCAAGTTACGCTAATTGGGTCAATCATTATGTGAAATCATTGATAGATCTGTGCAATACACTAAGTTACAAATTTTAGTGTTTTTAGTAGCTGCAACAATCTATACTGTATTTTTAGCCAATTTAAATAAAAGGTTTTCGACTTTGGTTCAATTTGATAACTGTGTCTGTCGGATGATATTTAGATCAGTCAGTAACATTTTGAAAGTGCCTGAGAAGGCCTACTCGAAATAAAAACCTTTTTATTTGATTTGATTTGAGAGTAAGCAGAGAAATAGTAAGTGCGCGAATAGTATGCCTTACATTTACATGTTCAGAACAGTTTTACAACCATAATTACACACAAGTAGCCCATCCTTCTGTATAGATTAATTTATTTACACATGTGGCTTATATACAAATAGCAAAAAAGATTGTCCTTGTAATTAAATTAAATTGCTTTTAACTGATTTAAAACCATGTCAGTAATTCACATAAAAAAAATATCTATTAATAATAAATATGGCAAAGGAACAACAAGGCATCTGCATGTTGGACCTGTGTCCTCGTGTAAACCTTTAAAAAGGACCAGGTTTCTTCACTTAAAATTATCCCGTGAATTGAAAAAGGGACGAAGGAAATAATATTTATGAAAAATAATATTATTCACTGACCATTAACAAGAGAAATATTTTCCATAATTATTCAAGGTGTTGCCATTTCAATATAAGCATAAAATAATCACGTACTTGTGATTTCAAATATTAAACATTGAGGGTAGCTAATCAATTTTACAGTTATTTAACGATGGTATTGTAATCTGGTATGTGGCATGACGTTATGCGCAATTGGCTTAGAAATATTATTTATATAACAGTCTGTTGTTTCTATGACGGTTTTTGTTGAAAATTTACAATATAATCCACTTACACTGATAATAAAAAAAGAAACGAAAATCAAAATTATACTTGCAAATAGTCAAGTCTATTAAATTGATAAAATGGATAATCTCATCAGATACAACAATATTAGAAAAAAGAAAATCAACCTTTGAAAATTTATAAATCACTTCTTTTTTTTATATTCCAATTGATACATTGAGAAAATGATAAGCTTTGTAAAGTACTTGCTTCATAGTTGCAACAGTGTGTATAGTAACAGTTATAAATCAGTAGTAATATTAATATAGTCATCATCACACAAATATACAAAGTGTTTAGTAACACAAACCCGGTCTTAATTAAAATAATCATTTGTTTTTTCTAGAATTGACTAGTTTTTATTTAAAAACTAGTATAATACTAATGTAATATACATAAAATCCTACTTCTTGTAATTTACTATTTATTAAAAAAACCGCATCAAAGGCCAATGGGTAGTTTTAAAGAACTAAGCATACATAGAGACAGGTAGACACAGAAAGCGATAGTTTTATACTAAGTAATGAGTTGTTCTTTAAATCTCATTCATAGGCAACCGGGGTTGATTTAAACACTTTGTATATACAACGTTGATAAAAGCGAGAGGCATTAAATGAAACCACATATTCTGTATATCATTATAAGGCTACACAACAAAAATCAAATCAATGTAAGCAATAGTTTTGTCACAGGATATTTTTTTAGTTTTTTTTTAGTTTGAACATGCTGTATCTTCCTGATTAGGTGACTAAGTTTTATAGGCATAGTTATCTAGTTGGCTCCGGTTGGGTCCGAAACTAGTCGGGCTATCCCGATAAATACGCGTGAGTAAACCGTTATAACGTTTTAAGTATGAATCATCCTCACGAAAGTTATTATAAAAATATTGCTTACATTGATTTGATTTTTGTTGTGTAGCCTTATAATGATATACAGAATATGTGGTTTCATTTAATGCCTCTCGCTTTTATCAACGTTGTATAAGAAAAAATAGGGGGAGATTAAGAATAAATGGAAAGGTATACTAGGTAACTGTTTGTACGTACTACCTTAGTAGACTTGGGCACATTCCCTCGCATGGTGATGTTTTTGCTGGCAATCTCGTTGGCAATACGCATCCTCTGTTTGGGGGCCATTTTAAATGATTTGCAGTTATATTTGTCCTGTAAACAGAAAGGTTATTCAAAATCAATATGTTTTACTTTCAATTAGACCTTCCAAAATGTTAATTTACAGATTCTTGTTGTGTTGTTTCAAATTGTCACTCTTATGGAGAAGAGTTACTCCATAAGTTACTCTTTGAAAAAATCTTATCATATTTTAAATTGTACTTTTTTATAGATTTGGTGGTAATCATACCACAAAGTTACAAATAACAGTGCATTGTCGGTTGCAATGGAAGATTTTAAAATTGATTTTTTGCATATTTTTAGTAATATAGTGGGTGCAGATGGTTTTAAGCAGGATTATGTATAATAGTGAACTAGCATATTCTATGATTTCCTATAATATGAGAGTAAATTGATAAATTAAGTGCAAAAAAGGTATCTTTAGTAATATTAAAGTATTTTATTTGATTGATTATGGGATAATACTATCAGTAAGCAGATTTAATCTTTTAATGATGTTTATACTTGTTTAGATAAATAATAATCTGTTTAAATGCCTAGCTACTTAAAATAATCGGGGTTTGAAAATTTTAAGAATATTTTATTTAACTTGCCCTGTATTTACAAATAAAATTTAGGAAGTAACATTATCAGTAAACTTGTTACAATATTTGTGAATTATTATAAAAAACTGTTCAAATTAATTTACTTTTACTTGAAATCTGTAACCATATTGTCACTTTACTTGTTAAGAGTAATAATCTGAATAAACTAATGAAACTCAGTTTCAAAAGCCTAAAGATATTCAATTTAAACTAAATAATAACATATTGTTACTTGATTTGATGTTATTGAAACTGAAACTTGACAAAATCTTACCAATATGGTTAATCTCAAACATATGGTGAGTAAAAATTGATGATATTTTCTAAACTCACAATCCAATAAGATGGGGTCAAATTGGAAAGTTTTAAACACAGTTAACATTTCCCTTTAACATGGTTATAGATACAGCCACATAAAAAAAAACCATAAAAATATAAGAAAAAAAATATTAAAACGAATTTAAAAAATAATGCTACGTTTTTTAAATGAATATTCGTAAGTTAAATATTAAAGGACCTACTTGTTATTACCTTTTTGGAATGACTAATAGAAATAACTGTGTATCACAGTAAGTAGCACAACACACTTAACTGAGGCGAAGTAAATACGTCGATACGCTGTAACACACGTTATAAAACTACAATAACCGACCCGATCAACTTTCCACGTTGTGTACGTGTCAGAGAATCTTGTTATCTACGCAAACCTCAACTTAATCACCATATTAGTGATTATACCTCATTAAAATAATAAAACGAAGGTCGCAACGCTAATCGATACTTATCGAAAAAGTTTCACTTCTTAATTACGCGCAAATATCTCAGGTATACTCGAAAAAACATGGAAATAAGCAGAAAAACATCATATTCTGTTGACACAGCTGGGTACAAATTTAAGAGGCCACAAACCTTAGTTTTGTAAAAATTGTTAAAAAAAAATACGTAATTTATGTTTTTAAGAGGCCCAGTTACAAATTTAACACGAATTTCACAGTAAATCAAGCGTTGTTATCGAGAAAAATGTTATTACATAGACGTAATGAACCTACAGTGTAAACAGGCCGTGATAACTTACTGGGTAAAACTGAGATTTTATATGAAAAACAGCAAACCAACAATGCACAATAAACACACATGCACATTAAACAAGAAATATACTATAAATAAAATTTTACTCACAATTAATTCCTAAAATTAAAGGCTGCTAAAGCCAAACGCGCAACTTAGCTTGACACGTATGTAAAAGTGAAATGACAGAAGTGTCAAACGCGTCATTTGAAAGCAAGTTGTGTTGCGCATGTACCAGACACGCGTCGATAATGTTACTACAAAATAAAAACAAATAAAGCAACTAAAAAATTAAAACAAATTGATTTTTATTAGATTTTTAATATTAACTTAATCTTTCTTCACATCAGTTTAAAAATGATTGCTTAATATTATAAACTATAACTTTAAGAAGTAATTTAACAAACAAGCATATTCAATAATGCATCAGCTTGGCCTGCCATCTTGTGTCTAGTAGTGTAACAACTTCGTCTACACGTTTACCAGCTAAATCCATGTAAATCACTAGATGGCTCTGTAAGTTTTAGTAATGTAACAATAGGTGTCGCTGCGTAAAATATTTGTTCTTTAAAGTACCGGTAGAGGACAATTCATTGTTGATTGTGCGCTTATTTGAAGTGACTTTTAAAGCAATTATTTGCCTCTTTGATTTAATTGGTACTTGTAATAAGTTTTAATCAATACTAGTGTAAAACATTCGTTGTCTGTTTGTATGACCGTTTAAATCTTTAAAACTATGCAATGGATTTCATAGTGGTTTTTTTTTAAGAGTGATTCAAAAGAAAGGTAAATATAAGGAAATAATACATCAGTAGGTATTTCACCCGTGCGAAGCTGGGGCAGTTCGTTAGTATTCTATATCAGATATCTTACTAATTTAACATACGACAGTTTGTGGAATTCTACTACCAAAAACAAAATCAATTAGGTACTTTATCCCCAATACATTTACAATTATTTTTCGAGGTAACTCAATAAAGAATTATTATTATTATATCATAAAAGTTATTAACTACTTAAAATATAAAACACAGTTTTCATATTTAAACGCTGTAAATAACAGGATAACATATTCATTATCAATGCCAAACGTTGAACACTAAAAAATACGTTTCATACCTACAATAAATAAAACGCAGGCTCTACAATGACTATTGTAAAACCAAACAAAAGAGAAAGAGATAGCCACTCAGGATCGTCAGGACATCACTATCAGGTGTCAGTGTATCTACCAATCAGAATAAAGCTTTATCCTTGGAGGGTGATCCTTGCGTTCTTATTGGTCGATTTAGACAACGCCTCGTTACGCCACTACGCCTACGGATAGAATCCATTTGAATTCAAATGTCGAAGGGAGAACATCAATAAATTGTAGGGAACGGTTTTTATTTTGTTCTATTTATGAATTTAAACGCGGGCTTTTAGTTTTTTTTTGGAGATGTAGTATTTGTGTCAGGTGTAGCGTAGACATTTTGTTGCCATAGACATTTTTTACATTCTTAAAAAAAATACATTTATTTCTTATTTTTTTACATTACCTACATTTGAGAAAAGACTAGGTAGACTAAGGTATGTCAAGGCATAAAAGGCGGGCTGCCATTGGCCCATCAGTCAAGGTACAGTGACGTAAACCTTTATACTTACCTAATATTGAAAAACATTTTCGTAATGAGACCACGCCTAGCAAACAATGTGGACGGCCAAAATATTGTATGTAGGTAGGAAGATACTTCCTTATTTATTATCCTACTAATATTATAAACGCGAAAGTTTATAAGTATGGATCGATGGATGTTTAATACTCTTTTACGCTTAAACGGCTGGAGTAATTTTGTCTTTAATTTTGTATAGAGTTAGTTGACACCCTGGATTAACACATAGGCTTTGTACTATTTAATCTAAAGCGACAGACGGGGGTAACATTTTTGCAGCTATACTTACTTACAAACTATCGCATTTATAATATTAGGTGGTACTCCTACCTAGGATACGATCTTCTCAGACCTTTTAAGACCATTAAACAATTATAATCTTTAAATCTTTTTCAGATTATTCCACTCCTTTTTACAAAATTTGATTTCTTACTTATCTGCCTATACCTATGTATTTATATAATATCACATATTCTCCTAAGCGGTTAATAAGTAGCGAGAATATAATTAATTACAATGCCTGCGTGTAGGATGTCTGACAAATTCAACCTGATTAGATCGCTATCTGCCTGTCTAATTAGTGTGTATCAGTTTGTCTGGGATTTAGATATAATACCTATAGGTTTATTTGCTATCGGTAGGTACCTACTCTATTAATATACATATCTAATGTAATAACTAATGCCGTCATATTTGAAAACACCATCACTTTTGACAGACAATTGAGTTGATTCTTGTTACGAATGCACACCAACGCCCTCATGTTAATGTCATCCACGTGCCAAAAGATCTTTGTCGCACTATACAAGATTGTAGATATTGGCAGATAATGTACCTAAATGTTAGCAAATCCTACAAATATTATAAACGCGAAAGTATGTTTGAATGAACGTTTGTTATTCTTTCACGCTAAAACGGCTGTATAAACCGCATCAAAATCCGTTGCGTAGTTTTAAAGATATAAGCGGATAGTCAGACAGACAGTGACAGCGACTTTTTAGATACCTACCTAAGGAAAACATTATGAAATATAAAAAAAGGATCAAATATGTCTAGAGAAAAGTTTACTTGATTTATTTTCGACTCAATTATTCCACTGCATTCTCGCTACCTCTGCTGATGTACAGACTACCCTTCCGTGAAGATAGCAAATAAAACAAAAAGTAAAACTTTCTCCGCCATATTATCTTAGGACGGGCAGACCCGGGATATTTGCGAAGTGGCGCCATACGCCCTTAATCCGGCCGCAGTCGGGCAAAAAACAATAGCAACAAGAAAGTAAGAAACTAATTGTTTAAAGAAGTATAAAGATAATTGTGAAAATGGTTAAGACGATAATTGGTGATTAGTTAGTGAGGGTTTTACAATAGAAAAGCGTATTTTAATTATGTAGTTTTATTTAATTAGAGAAATGGTAAGAAAAGTGAAAATCATTTGAAATAATTAAACGTTGTACGGCGTGCTTCTTCCACACTTGTAATTTTTTTACCTTAAATATTGGTACTAGAACCCTGATTGTAGAATCAAGCTCTTAAAACCCTCAATCCCTGTCTCTTAAAAGCATCTAAGTTGTAAAAGAAAATTCTTACATGTAGGTTGTGTTTTACACAACATTATTATTATTATTTATTTATCTTTAATTCTTAAAGGTAAGTTTCTTATAAACTAAGCCCCACGATACCGTAGCAATAGTTTGCTTGCGACAACATATCGAATGTTTTCGCAAGCAACAAATCTCTCTTAAACGATAATCTTTAATTCATCTCCGAACCCTATTTTATCTACGTGTGTATCATAAATAACATAAACAGCAACAAAACAGCCAGCTTTTCTTAAAAAGTCGCCTTAGTTAAAAAGCGGCATACTCCAGACACTTTTAAACCAATTTTTCGCGTGAATAGCAATATCCTTACTATAGAAAACAAACTAATTCACAATAGACTACTTTCTATCCCTCTATTATTTAAAAGTAAAAGGAACAATGCGACAATGACATCTGTCAAAAGATTTTATCAGTTCAAAATGGCGGCTGTAACGTCCATTGCGGGTTAAGTGAAGAGGTTTTTGAGTCAATATTTAAGTAAAGCGGTAATGTAAGCAGTTGTTACATGGAATCGGCTAATAAAAGAATAGATTGTTGTGATAAGTTTTGCAGAGATTATGTTACGAGAAGAAAAAATGTGACAATGAGTAACAATAGGACAAAAATGTATGTAAACCTGAAATGGTACAGCATTTTGGTTAATGTAACCAGGTCGCAACGTCAAGCCTTTAGAATTAAATCATGTTTACG
Organism: Chrysodeixis includens; assembly: GCA_941860345.1. Classification (NCBI taxonomy): domain Eukaryota; kingdom Metazoa; phylum Arthropoda; class Insecta; order Lepidoptera; family Noctuidae; genus Chrysodeixis; species Chrysodeixis includens. The sequence continues at coordinate 687,637 of OW796112.1, read as the reverse complement.
CGTTAATTTCCCGTTTTCTCAATATTATCATAATTTCCGAATACCTACTCGAAGAACATACTTAGGTACCTACTACTTAATACTGATTTCATTATTTATTAACATTCATCACTAGCTGGCTAGCTGCAAAATCATTACTTTCCTCTAACAAAGTCGATTAAAAAGTAGCGTTTGTGTTAATCCAAGGTGTCCACTAACTTCAAACAAAATGTCATTAAATTTTATCCAGCCGTTTAAGCATGAAAGAGTTACAAACATCCATTGCTCCATACTAACAAACCTTCCTATTTATGAACAGGCATGAAAATGATTCTTTTAGCCAGATATGAGGTCCACCATGGAGTCATACGTTGGCTTTCCGTCGGCTCCGTCAAAGGTAAGGTCGTAAACCAGATGTTTCCAATAGTACAAATTTAACATATCCGTAACTTGTCTTCAGGTCGCCTAATAGTGTTACAGGAATATTCGCATCAACGAACAGAATTTTCTATAAAACAGTAGGTAGAAAAGGGCATGATGTTGAAAAGATGTTTATGTGTTATCTAAAACGGTTTTTATTTTATCATAGCACGAAACTAACGTATCAATTTACAGAACACCCACAGCTGTAACCAAAATTGCGTAAATAATAAATAATACTTTTACCACTTGACTAGTTCACAATGAACCACCATAAAATTGGATTTTGGTTAATAAACGATAACCCGTGGCTGTGTGGTCGCCAATGTTGCCAGCTTCTTGCATTACGTCAAACCTCGTCAGAGAGCCGATCAGGCAGAAAGCGCGTTGCCTTCGTCGATTAAAAAATAAAATTAAAAAGTGAGGGTTCGATTTTTTTTTGTTTACGTAACTTTATTTTATGGCTGTGTGTTACATTTATTCGCTAATAAGTCTGTAGTCATTAATACATGCATCTATTATAATGATATAATTATTTTATTATTATCGATACATAATGACAATAATAAGCACCTAAACTACCTACTTAAGATAATAGATGTTAAAGTCTATATTTCCCAATTAATGCTAAATACCAATAAATGGGCTTATGCAACTTTTAGACGTGACAAACCTTAATTTTAATAACGCTTTCTACTTATTCAGGAGTCCTTGTAATCTAAAAAGTTTACATTAGAAAATAAACCAGCCCAAAGTTACAAAACAATAGACTAGGCAGAATCTCACGATACCTTTGCAAATAAGAACCATTATTCCAGACTTTAAAAAAAAAGTTTGCACATTTTGGCGCCATTAGCAATGGCGTCGAGTTTTCTTGTGCTCGAGTTAACATTATGATTGTAAATTATTATAAAAACAGTTTAGTTTACCAGAGGATTAACTAAAGCAGTTATTGTTGCGTTTAAACATGTTTTACGGGGTGTTTGCTATGATTTGTGACAGGTTCGAGATAAATATTTGGTTTGGGCGCCATGTCTGAATTATTGTAATTTTTTTTTATGTGGCCTCTTGAAATTGATTTCTTGTTAATTTTAGTTTCGATATTGCGTATTATTTTTTGTCTTTTCTGCGTGTACAATGTTAAATTCAGTTATTCAAGTTATAGTTTTACTTTAGGATAACTTCTGTGTTTCCGAGTAGATTAAATTATAGATGTTAGAAAACCCATAACAATATGTAAAATACGGTAGGTATCCGGTGAAATCATGTCGTAAAATATGAAACAAGCAACGCCGTAGAAGAAAGAATACCTTATGCTGCTGATAAACTTAATGTTACCATATTGTTACTAATTGAGGAATATTTTAACCACAGTTAATTGTAATACCATTAAGAAGACACATAATTTGCTTTAAATTATATCCAAAAGGCAGTCTAAATCTAATTCATTAAATTAACCACGTTATTAACAAAATCACGACGTCTAAACGCTGAAAACCGACGGAAATAATTAAAGATGTCTATCTCAAACTACACGTTTATATTGATAAAGTATCCCGTGTTACAATCCTTCAAACCAATCAAATCATTGCAATATTTCACAGAAAGATATCTACCGTTCAAAATAACAAAATTACAATATTATCTTAACAACAGCATCCCACAACACCCCGCATCTAACTGGACTGATGCTCTGACAACCAGGAGAGCATACACACCAGGAGGTAACCTGATAGCCAGGCTGCTATGCCCCCCCCCGCACCCCGCGCCGGCCGCCGCGCACCCCCGACGCGCAACGTATGCCGCTCGATACCCGATGGATCGTGGATTGGTTATGTGAGGTGGTGTAAGTGCTATGGTACTAGGCGCGTATAAATGTTAGGAGTTTTTTTTAAGTTTTGGAGGAAAATTCGATATGTATAAGATTGGTATATGATGTGATGTATAGCGTTTTCAAGCCACTAACAATTCTTATTTATTATTATTACTGCTGGGCAAAAGCCTCCCTCCCATCTTTCAATTCATCTCTGTCAAAGGCAAGTCTTAGTGTAGCCTATTCCGTCATGTGACTATCAAAGTCATCACAATAATTCAATCGACTGACAATATTTATTTAATACATAATGGAAGACTTACAGCTATATAAAAACTTGACAATAGAAATGTCATAGACAATTTATATTATAATACCTAACTGTTAGTCGCACAAAGATGTAACTCTACAGTATGGAAGTTCTAGGCTACACAGAAGTTGCGTTGCCTCAACTACGATGTTTATTTTTTTTATAAATGCTTAGACCTGTTTTAGTGCATAAATCAACACACAATCCTATAGAAAACCTGGTTGAAGAGAAATTAGATTGCAATTTATCACTATTTAATGTCGGCCATTGTAGATCATTTAATGGAAGTCGCTTTAATTTTAAAACTTTACATTATCATTTACACAGTATAAAAAACTATTCCCAAGCTCCAAATCTATCTATCCTAAAAAAAACAACAATTCAAAATACAAATAAAAAAAATCAAAATTATCTGGTTCCCTTCCACATACTCCACAAGGTGCAGATCCCAAAAGGGACTAACAATCACTTACGCAATTGTTTAAACAATGTGCACTAATAAAATATCACGTTACAGAATTATATATTATGGGTAACGCAGCCAATATGCCCGCGGACGTACCAACTAACTCTTAAAATAACGTTATAGCAATTGTGGAAGAGAGACGCCGCTCTACGCCGTGTAGCGTGCTCTTTCGCTTCCTCACCTGCAGTTATATTACTTTAAGAGGTTATAGTAGACTCTCTGTTCAATTATAATATAGGGGTCGACTGTACTATGTTTTTTTTCGATGCGCATTTTCCGTAATGACGTTTGAGGGTTGGAAGTCAATTATAATAGGGCTCTATAAAATTATGTGTGGTCTATCTGGTTGCGTTGTACTTTTATGGGTCGGTTTATTAGATTAGAGAGGTTAGATTGATTTGTACCAATAGGTTTTTGACAAAATACAGATTAAAGACAAAATTCAGAATAAATACATTGCGAGACTAATTATGAATTATATTTTTAAAACAGACATACTTGAACCTGCGTTTGAGACAGCTGAAATCTTCTATCAAAATCAAAAGATTGTCGCTTTTAATGGCCTACGATTAGAACATTGTGCCAGTTAACAAATTAACTACTTAAATTCAGGTAACAGTGTTTTCCGCGGTCGGTGCGTGATGAACTGCAACGCATTGCCACACACCGATCAAACGCGGGAGACGTTGCGTGGCGGTTCAGGTTTAGTCAGTAAGAGTCTGACACTACCCACTTCCTCCCCCGAAGAGGTGGGGGTCCGTGAGGAATGAGAAAAATGTATCAGTGTTTTACATACAAAGACCTCTACAAGTAATTTTCAGGGTAATACGATATTCCTTGATCAGGCGGACTATAAACACCCATAAAGGGACACCTAAATGTCGTACAATAGAACAACTTTCACTCAAAATCTACTTACAAATCTTTTTTCTTAGCATTCCTTACAACTATTAACATTGCATAAAGTCCTCTGTCAACCAAATCTAAGAAAATCGATCAACCATTTAAATAACAAGAAAAGCAACATAATAGTCTTACAAACTTAATGTTGCTTAAAGAGACAATTTGAGCGCAGGCGAGCGAAAATGACGCAAGGATTTGGCGCCAAGTCCGCCATCTTGGATTTTTTACTGTAATGATTTTGCTTTGCGCGCGAATGATCCTTTGTGCGTTGTTCAGGTGTTGGCAGAAAGTGCTTGCTACACTTTCTTTTTGAGTATAAAAGAGTATCTATTGTTGGATAAATAGAAGAATAGATTATACATGAAAGTAGTAAGCAGTGCGTGATTTCGACGGCACGGGACAAGGTTTTATTAAGCGGATTAGGACTGTAATAGAATGACATAAGTTATCAAATCCTCGTTTGTAAGACATGTTTGTATTTTGTTTCTTTCGTGTGTAGGAGACGTGTAGATTTTTGATAACCTTGGTATTCCGTTGCTTACAACAGCAACGGAACTCCATGCAAAATTTGATTAACCACATACGGCTACCTTCGCTATACGCATCACGTTTTTTTTTCCATGTTTCGTAAGGCACGTAAAAATATGGTTCCTGCGCCTGACCTCTCTCCGGTCCCATCGGACTATGAGAGTAATGGAACAGAGAGTGCATCTATGTTTAAGCACACGCTTGTACACTATAATATGTCCTGCGTAGCTGTCTGGTGGGCTATTATTTTTCTACCAATTTGTTAATACTCTGGCTGAACGATCATATTTTACCATGATAGAGAATATCTTTAAGACAGACCAGTCTTAAAAATACCCTTAAACAATTCCATATCAATCTTACTTGCGTATTTTTTTCTACCATCCCGTACCTACACGGCGCCACTACATACCTTCCCTACAATTATCCTATATTCGCACTCGGCTGCCCTTCTTTAAAGCATATCAGGTGACACTGCATCCAATTGAGAGTACTTGAGTTACACTTTCTTCCGAATTGCACTCGTCTCCACTCGGCTGAACATTGCTGGCGTCGAGTGGGTGGAGTACCTAATATTGGTAGATTTAATGAAGCGAGGTAAGGGTCGTAGAATTGTAGGTGCTAGTAATGTACAAGTTGCAATTATTGAAGGCAGAAGTGAGACTTAGAAGACGCTCATACCGGTTATTCTACTACCTCTAAGTGGCAGTATTGGTAGAAATACGCTTTAAGTGTAGTGCACTATCTCGCGAAATTGCAACAATGATGAGTGTTACTATGATGACTCCAGCCAGCTACGCGGAAAATGTTATAGTGCACAAGCGTGTGCGCAAACATAAGTGCACTCTCTACTCCTTTACTCTTATAACCCGATGGGACGGCAATCCGATGCAACAATATTGCATTATGACATGATAGCATCAACTATTTTGTAACTGATAAGTCATAACTCAATCCATATCTGGGTAAAATTAGTAGAGCTAACGCGTGATCAGTTGCTATAATACTTGTTCCATAGTTTTGAAGATCTATCAAAAATAGGTAACAAGAAAATAACTTTATTTAACTCAGATAATATCCTATAATACTGCTCGTCTAAAACAACCCAGAACGCCAAACAGAATTACCATCAAACCGACATTTTAAAAACAAAAACAAAAGAAACCCGATACGGTTAAAAAGAGGAAGTTTAAAAATTACCACTGTTTACAAAAATAGAGAGGGGCCGGCACTTGCGGGCTTTCCCAACCCTTGCTCGTACCTTGGACACCAGTTGTGAACTTACAGAAACTTATAGGAAAATGTACACCGGTACAGAAACCTTTTAAGAAGCACCTCCCCTCTTTGGGGTAAATAAAAAGCTTAAATTCTGCCTTTGTTTTTATATTTTTTTGTTTTTTGTTTGTTGAAGTTTTGACTGGTTGGTTTTGTGGTGTTTCGAGGAAAAACGGAAAGGTTAAATGTCTTTTTTTTTTGGAAAATGTTTGCTGGATAAAAGAGAGGGTTGTGGTTGCTATGTTGTTATGGTATTTCGTAGTACAATATTAATACTAAACCTTTCTACTTTAAGTTTAAAAATTTCATTTAAAGTTTAAGAGTTTGAAGCTCTTGGTGTTTTTAGTTGAGGATAGTCCGTCATATCCCCACGCCGTGGCCTCAGCGTGGGTTGAAGTCATTAGCGATTTATTCGAACACGAAAAAAAGTTATTATTATGACCATTGCTCAATTGCTAATTAGGCATACTAAATGGACAACTTATTTATGTTTCATAGTTCTATAATCATCAAGATAGCGCCGCCAACACGATCCACTATTATATCAAAACCGGAAAACTAAATAAAACATTCTACGTCTATAAAAACAAGTCATTTAGCAATCACATAACAAATATTTATCCTTTAATCGTACACAAAAAGGCAGTTCTCATGAAGACTTAATTAAGTCGAAAAATATAAATAAATGAAATACGTTGAGCAAACATCGGTGTTACGGTTCACTGCCACTTGAGACTTCGGCTCAAACACCATCGGTTTGGACACAGCCGACAAACATGGCGGGGACACGCACTTCAAACGAATATTGGACTTGTGGGGACTCTAAAATGACGCTGTTGTGTGGATGGACGAGAATTTAGACGTTGTTTTAGGTTATTAATTAATTATGCGGTAAATTTTTAAAGAGGATGGGGTGCTGTCTATAATTTATAAATCTTGACGTTCAAAAAGTGCTACATTGTAGCCTAATTTGAATAAATGACTTTTGATTTTGATTTGATTGATTAAATTTATTTACTGAAGAGAGGTTTGGAAAAAAGTGAAAAGCCTTCTCCTAATCAAATGGTAAAGCCTTATATAGGCTGTAAGAAGTACGAAATAGAAAAGTATAAGCAATAACAAGCAGTGCTAAGTGCCAACGTTCGTTATATTTCAAGTATACAATAGATTTTGCTGTACTTTGCTAATTTATATAGGTGGCGCTATAGGCAAAGCTATAAATTGAGGGAAATTGATTTTGATTTTCAATTTTGCAATTTTTACGTACCTTTTATTAAACTAAAATTGTTTTCAGTGGGATGGCTATGTAAAATATCACGAAAATTAATTTACTGGTTATAATTATCACGCAGCATTTTAGCCCCCAAAAAACCGGTAACTCGGAATCAAAGACATAAAGCTAAGTCGATCGCGATAATATTTACCCACCCGGAGTCGAACGGCGACCGCAAATACACGGGCAAACAGATTAACCGAAGAACAAAGCGGCGAACATTTCGGGAAATAATATAGAGATACGTACCTGATGTTGTGAGTACACCTAAGCGTTATGTGCGCCTGGTACTTTAGTCGACAATTTTTTTTTGTATATTTTTTTCTTGTGTTAGAAAAAAGGTTTTTTTCTTCATTTTTTTCTAATGGAAACTTAGTACTTAAGCACTGATCAGAGATGGTTACAAAATATGGTCACTTTTTTATCCGGGGAAATCCTCATGGATTTTCTCCGCACTGGGAAGGGACTCGTACTGGCTAAAACCACCGGAGTGCTTCGCCTTTCCCTTCTACCAGGATACATGGAAACGTAGCTCAAACTACCGCGAAGAATATGGCCATGAAATCCTCATGGACACCCGCGACCCCAGGGGGAGCCGTGGGTAGACTCTTTACTAACTAAACCTGAACCGCTGTGCTACGTCATCCGCGTTTTAGTGTCGGGGCATAGCAATACTTCACGCACCGACCGCGGGAAAAAATATCATCTCATCTCACCTCGGTACCCCAAGTACAAGCTGCACATGGTAGCCTTGATTTGAGATTAATCTTGAGGAATACCATGTCATGAATACTGCTTTCCGAAAGGGTTTTAAAACCGAACATTGTATTTCAGTGCCTCTCGTATACTTAATTTGAGACTAGATGGCGCTGTGGGAATGTTATAGTGCATATTTATATTTTATTTTGTTTCATTTTGGAACGACACTTACCTATGTATCATTCATGCTTACAGCTATAACTTTAGTAGGTGGAGATAGGCTCTGAAGCGTAACATTTGAATGTAGGCTTCTCATCTTCAGGCAGTCTCGATGCAAAACACATAATGTATCGTGTTACAGTAACTGACACTCGGCGAGACAAGAGACGTGACTAACTCACGTGTTTTATAGTTCTTTTACAATTTTACTGTTATCTACGTGACGAGGTCTTACGTATCTTTACGTAGGAAAATATAAAATAAGACATTTACTAGCTGTTGCCTGCGACTTCGTACACATTTGTAATATTACCACGACAAAAACTGAATTTTCCAAAAAGTATAATTTCGGGGATAAACAATAGATGCTGGTCCATTCTCAGACCTACACAATAAGCACGAGAATCGGTCAAGACGTTTCAGAGGAGTACGGAAACGAACATTGTGACACGAGAATTTTATATTTATAGAGATATGTCGGAGATAAAATCTTAAGAGCATAGTGAGCACCCGAGACGCCAAACAATCAGCCAGTCTCAACCAAAAACTGTATGTGTAAGTCCCTAGGTACAGCCAACACTACTAAGAAACACTTAATTCCTGCTAATTACCCCTTTGTTCCGCGAAAGATGTCCTAAGTAAGTATTGGTGTTCAATATTTGTCAATTCACCGGGTAATTGGCGGTGGGCAAGCTCATATTATACCTACTTTAACGTCAGTTATTTGCTAAATACTCAGTAAATGAGTAAAAACGATTTACAATTTTTAGCTTCTCTTAATGTTACGTTACGCCGAGTTGTGAGTGAGGAGCGGCGTGTAACGTAAGTGTGTTAATAGTTAGTAATTTGAAAATGGAAGTATGATTTTCTTTTTTTGCTATTTTTTTTATTTGAAAAAAAATTATAACGCCTATTCTGACTAATCTTCAATTTGAATGTAACCTTCTTAATTTGAATTTTTAATGCGTATATTTTAAAGGATTCCTTAACTTTTCTAGCCAGTTGCTAACTCAAGTTTTGTTATTTTGGTGATCATTTTTCTAAAAAAAAACTTTTTGCTTAGCTTTTAAGGATCTTATAATTAGCTTCTCTTTCGAATGACGAAGAAGTGGGCAAATTAAAAGCAAAACATAGTTTTAATGTGAGTTCTAAGGTCCTCGACCGACACGCTAGCTGTCAATACATCTCTCCGATATACGCACCCTCGCACTTCAAAATCTTTCTATAATCCTTGCTAAACTAACTACATAATTTCTCCCATTAGTTAAGGGCTTTTTCCGTATAATGGCTTAAGTCACGTGCCTTTCGACACATCTCTATTGTTACCACCAAACAATACACACCCACTTTTATTTATACCCTTTATCACAGCACCACCAATCAAAATTCAACCGTATCTTCCTTAGAATAAGGTTTATATTTAGAAGTGGGGTAGATAGATAGTCTATAATGTTTAGACGTCATGCAGTTTCGAAACCAAATCACCTGTCAAGGGTTTAATGAAGGGGTCACGTGACTCGTCCTGTGGGATCACAGGATCGCTCGATCGATGCTCCTTTCAATTCTGACGCCCTGGTACTTTGCGCTTAGATATTCTAATTTTTAATGTCGCCCTAATCTAATTCGGGCAATGGCGGTTTGCTTTTTATTATTATTTTTGGGGTCGAAATTAGAATATGTTAATGTGTCATTTTGGGACCCCCGTTTTTTACTGTTTGATATTAATTTAAGTAGGAATTAGTATCTAAAAGTATGACAAAAATGCCGAGTTATGTTTGTTAATCGCAAAAAAATCTGCGTAATTAATTTGCAGAAAGAAATGAAATTACGAATACATACCTATATTTTTTATCAAATTACGGGAAACTTTTCAAAGAAGACCATATAGGTATATTTTACATTTAGGCATTGACCAATTGTCGTTTAATTTCCTTACGCCTATAAAAAAGACACTTCTCAGAGTGACTAGAATGAAATAAGTACAAATGATTTAGCAGATGTCTTCTCAGAGAGTTATAACTTATCTCTCTTTACAATGTAGAAGTTACGTGTCCAGGTAGCTCTACCATGCATTGACGTAAGATTTTTGCAGTTGTAGAAGAGAGACGCCGCTCTACACCTTGTAGTGTGCTATCTCTCTTTCGCAACTACAATAAAATCACTTTAAGTGATGGTGGTAGGTCCGAAGTCTATAATGCGTGGGTCCAACATAAACTTAACGTTTATATCAAACAACATTGTTTCTTTAAACGTTTAAACATGTTGTTTATGATTCCATCAGAATTGACGAGCTTGAATTGGTGGCTATCAAATAAACTGGAATGAAGTTGTGTGAATGTATGATTACTTTGCATGTCTTTTGTATGACTCCCGCACTAAGGAATTTTATGCTTGTATCATGGGGGGTTTTCACAGACATTCAATTGCACAGAGACACCCGGACTCGGAACAAGTATTTGTGGAATGTAAAAATTATGTCCCACACGGGGATCAAAACCGTGGCGTAATGGTAAATGGTGGTGACCTATACCACTAGGAACTCCGTGCAGTAATATTTACCTTTTATATAGTTACTACTTTTGATATTGTTTTAATAGAGCTAGGATTGTGTATGGAAGAAACGTACTTACGTACTCGTACTTGATGACTTATTTTCGTAACCTTTTCCATCTAGCTTATACACTATTTTTAGCTTAACATATTTGTTTGGGTAAAGAAAAGGTTCTGTCTTTTCATAGCAAGGCCTTCAGAAAAATCTACGAAAAAAAAAATTATTTTCAGGAGAAATACGAGTATAATACTAACAATGTTAAAAAACTCTCCTTTCTGAAAACTGATAAAAATAAGACAAAAAAAACACCTAGGAAAACATTACCGAATACGTAAAGAAAGTACCAGGCTCTCATAACACCGAAGAAGTTCGAAATACAATTTCCTTTAATAAAATCGTGCTTTTTCGCCAGCCGGCCAGATGTACGGTAACTCGATATACAGAGTGTTTTTTTTACAAGCTTTCCGCTCCCGGTCGGGGATGAAAGAATGAAAGAGGCTTTTGAAATGTACGTACCTATGTTTGTTTTTTTTTCTTAAGACAAACGTCTTGGTTATTTTTGTCTTAATAGACACGTGATGGCGTCCTTTTATCTATGAGAGGTTAACCCGCTTTAGTCTCTTTACACGTGTAAGAGGAAAATCGATTTTGTTTTGTACGATTAATTTGATATTCGTGTTATGGTTTTTGATTGTGTTTAGTTATTGAAAAGTTTTATGCAGGTTCTATGCATTTTATCATCTCAACAGATCTACGCAGGTTGGGCTGAGTGCTGGTTTTGACTGCTTCATCTGATTTTACTCTTATATAACGGTTAAGAGACCTATGTGTTTATAAATACAAAAACTGGTAAGTCACCAGCCAGACTTGTCAAAAAATTACTAAACTTAATAAAATATTCTTACGGCCAATCACAGTAATCGATAAATTAGCCAAGTTAGGTAAATGGACCAGTTTTTCACCAACTGTTTTCTTCTCTCGCAGCTGTAGCACAGGAAGCGGTGAAGGATGGGCGATTGGGTGCTGCCTATAATTACTTATCCTGACGTTCAAGAAGTGCCACACCTGACAGTGCTACAGTAGCCTAATTTGAATAAATGATTTAATTTTTTTAGCTATTGTCATTTAAACCTAGAAATGATAATCAATAAAAAAATGTATTTGTTTCACGTATGAGTTCGATCGGATACCATTTCAATCAAACCTTTATAACTAAACATGACGTTAACGTGAGTAATTAATCACACCAATTAAATTTAAACAAGCCATTAATTAAAAGCAAGTGTTAATGAGTCTAAGTGATATCTATACCTGTTCACTGTTCAGATATTTATCTTAACTTCCACGGGTATTAGTGTCGAAAAGTAATTAGAATCTCACCTGTTTGTAATTAGATGATGAATGCAAGATCTGAGAATCTGTAAGACGATATTAGGAGCTTTTTTTTCAAAATTTATTCGCGCAACTAGAGTCAGTAAGATTTTGAAAGTGCCTGAAAAGGCCTACTCGAAATAAAAACTTTTGATATTGTTTTTTTTTTTTTATTTTGATTCTTTTGCAAGAGTTCTACAATGATGGGCTGTCTAGAGAAAAGTGTAGCACTGTAAAATAAAACTTAGATGCCTGTGAAAAAGTGTTCTACTCCGAATAGAACGGTGTATCTCTTTCACAATTGCAACAACTATACTTTTAGACGCGGTTGTAGGCAACCAAGACTTCAAATTGAATACTTTAAACATTTTTTATTTTTTTGTAAGGAATGAAAGACAGAAATAAAATGAGTAATGATTCCACAATAATTCCATATCGACTTGCACAAAAAAAAAACTCAAACCTAAAAACGATTACAAATCAAACTACAATTAATTATACGCTTTTATTGTTACATACACTCCTCACACACCGTATTATCTACCACAGGACATAATAATACATATACCTATATAATATATGTATGTATGTAGGTACAATACACCCGGTGAGTAAGTTCTAAGTTTCACGCGGTTGGTGCGACCGCAACGTTGTCGCAGCGACCGCAGCGCGTCGTCTCACGCTCACACAGACAGAGCTGGGAAGCTGAGGCTGTAGGTTGGCTTTTGTTATAGAATTAGGTTTTGCATGTGTGGAGTTTGGCAAATTGTATTTTAATTTGTTTGTTGTTAACTATGTGAATAACTCGGATGGAATAAAAAAATAATTGGCGTCGTAACAATATTAGTTCTACTAGTAGAACATGGTTTGGTATAGCATGAAGTTTCTTGCCGGTTCTTCTCCATAAGAATGACAATATTTTGGAACCATGCCACTAGAGTCAGTAGCGTTTTGAAAGTGCCTGAAAAGGCCTACTCGAAATAAAAACCTTTTGATTTTCATTTTGAAAATAAGGCTTAGTAAAAAAAACCTATTCCTTGTTAAATAAACGGTCTTCTTTTTTATTATGTTTTTGCAGTTACTCCAAGCGCAGGCTTTCCAATCTTCACCGGACTTGCGCTCCAACAAACAAGATATATCAACTTATATATTATGTTGTACATATGTATACTTACTGAACACCAATGTCTCTCAGACCATCCCGCAGTGAGATAGAGCGTGACAACTTGGACGTGTGGACGTGTAACGGGCGGTCACGGGACGTGAACACGCGACCTGCACTGACCACACCCTGCTCAGAGCTCGCTAGTACCTATTCACATACCACATCCGTATGCAACTATATAATGTAGTTAGTATATAGGAGTTATATGTATATTGGGGATTTTGTTGCGCCGTTTTTTCTCCCGTAGCAATAGTATAAGAAGCGGTGAAGGGTGGGCGATGGGGCTGTCTGTAATTTATGAATATTTACGTTCAAAAAGTGCTAAATTGTAGCCTAAGTTGAATAAAGGAGATTTGATTTGATTTGATTAACAATTATTGTATGTAAAGATAGCATTATATTAACGTTGAAAATTCTAAAAAGGACAAGATGGCTTAGTGAATGATATCTCTTGCAAAGGAAAATTAAAAAATAAAAGCCTGAAGCTTATTTCTTCACCTCAACAATTAGGTAAACCTTGTAAAAGATTGGATTACTTTCATATATCTACTTAATTATATGATATTGTTTTAAAACGTAGCACTACTAAACTAACATACATAGTCCATACCTCCTATATATACCTTTGTATTCCAACAACTTAGATTACCTAAACAAAAATCACCTAAATACAACAAAAAGGGAGTGTGCCGCTAATACGTCTAACAATTACGTAGCAACGCGCCCGCCATCTACCGGCACGCGCCGGCAAATGGAATTAATTATTGTTATCCCGAATAATACCCCCTGTATTGTTAACAACATAATTTGACGCTGACGTTTCTGAGCGCCTAGTACTCCATTGTTGTGGCTTGTTATTTTTAATTGGATTTGTACTGAAATAATGAATAATTGATTACAGATGATAATATAAATAGATAGGTAGATAAAAGTTACCTTTTGTGTAGATAAGGAAATTTTACCGGTTTGTATACTTTTCTGATTCTATTTGATGTTGACTGCTGAATTGATACCTAATTTAATGTAAGGTTATTGCGATTATGAAATCAAGTCGCAACGTATTTCAAGTTTCAATAAAGTAATAGTGGAAACACCGAAACACATCATGTTGTAGTGTTAATTAAAAAAAAAGCTTTCACAAATAGAAAATGTTAAATAGAGATCGAATAAATTTTGTTAAAATAGATGTAAGAAAATCCTAAAATTTATGCCAACGTTCATAAAAATTACCGACGAAAAATAATTAAATAATTCCCAAAAATGCTCCCCATTTAGTGTACCACATCCCAACCCTCGAGTAGCCAAACAGAGGGATCTTGGAAATTTGTTTGTTTCCATTGCCCCTTTTAATGGAACAAACATTTTAATGGCCCCGCGTCGACCGCCATTTTAACACTGATCGATACGCCGAATTATAGTGGACGAAATGATTCATTATTGTCAACGCATAAACATAGAATTGATTAATTGGATCGATTAATTAATGTTACTTGGCTAACGTTGAGAACGATTTTCAGTAATGTTCTTTTTACTGAAAATTCTTTGGTAAAATATTCTCCGTCATATTGTGACTAAGCCTGCCTTTTCAAAGCACAATTCAAGCATTGAATCACAAAATAACTTAGTTCTAAGTTTCATAGCAAAAAAAATATAATTACTAGTTTACAAGAAATGCTTATTATTAGCTTTTAACAGACTAACACTTATTAAAACATTTTTTTCTCGGCCCATCTCGTTCCGCGCTGTTTGCTCTCAACCCCCGAAGTACCAGGGCGGCATGTCTCGCGAGCGGTCGCCGGAGTGGTGGACAAACATAGGGCGCCGCGGTGGCGCGATACCACCTGCCTTGGTAGACATCTTGCAATTATTCTGGGAATCACAATATAATAATTTTTAGCGAATATGATTTTGTAAAAGATGAGATTTTTTTCCTCACTACGTACAACAAGTATGCATTTCTCGTAGCAATTGGATTCCGTAGCAAAATTATGTTCGTTAAGGTGAAAATCTATCTACAAAATTTTTACATTACATTTTATCAATAAAAGATAAATTAGCTGCTTATCAATTCAATAAATTGAAACACGCGTTTATTTGCACACCACAACACAATGCGGTGTGCAAAAATTTGGCAAAAAATCAGTGCAAAGTACTAGGAGGCCAGACATGCTAAGGAGCGATCATGTTATATAGAACGCAAATCGGAAGGGTGTTCTCAAACAGCACCCTTCCTGTTTTCATCCCTTGCTCTTTTATGGCTATAGTAAAAAAGTAAGTCAAGACCGCCCGTAATGTACTTACATAATAATTTGAATCTTCATCAAAACGAATAAAATCTTGAAAGTAATAAATGTTATTAAATTGACTCTATGAAATTATTCGCAAGTCCAAGATATTTTTCTTGAGTGGAAAAAAAATGCAAAAGAGTTGTGCTAAAGTCTTGCGAAGTACCAGGAGCCCATAGGACGCAAGCGTTGTTTGCTAAACACTCAACTGTATGTACACAGTTGCGCGCTTCTACTGTGGGCCGAACTCGAAGGGTGGAAGTGGGGTGTTTCGATTTTTTTACTTCATTGTCTGCGCACCTGCTTTCAGTTCTTATGCCCTGGTCAAATGTTTGCATATACTTACATACATATATGAATTGTAGAGTAATTTGTTATAAAGTTTAATGAAACATACGTATCACCACTATAATATCATGTTATTTTTTTTTAATTAACCAGTGACATTATTTAAAAATAATTAAAGCAACAAATTGTGGGAATAACATAAAAATACTTGAACCCTTTCAATGGATTGGCAGTAAATTAAAATACATGTAAAAATTCGTGAGAATTTAGTAAAAAGCCGCGTAGTAGTTTTACCTTTACCTTTCGAAAAAAACCCATTCTTCCCCAAAATATCTTAAGAAAGCACTAACAATGCAAGGGTTAAAGAATTATTGCAATAATTTTGACCTTTTATAAAATATTTTGCGACCTTAGAAAAAGGTCATAAAAGTAGGGTCACCGATTTGTTGTTCCCTCGTTAACTTTATTCTTGTAAATTTAGTTCACTTCACAATAGATGGAATATTATTCATTAACCCTTTTCAAGAAAAGGGTCCGCAGTTTTTCCCCATTTTGAATTGTTATCGCTTGTCGTAATTTATTTACTATTGAATTTTTTTTAAGAGATTTTGAAGAAAGTCAATTATTATTTGATTGTTCTGATAATTGTAGAAAAGTTCTCCATTTTATTTATAGTTCTTATTACATTTTTTCTTCAAAATATATCAACTAGAGCTTACATAATTTACTTGTGAGGCAACTAAGAACTAACTTCTGTAGAACTGGTTCCACAAAATCGACTTTTAAAAATCTACAACTTTATCATAACGTTTAATTTGATTGGATCTCAGCATTTCACTCAACATTATTGACAAGCTATCAAACCAATAATTTAGTTTATTAAAATAAACATAAAATTATGAAAACGATGTGATATTCGTGAGAGGCGCGCGTGCGGTGTGCCGCAACGTCTACTTGTAGTAAAAATATTATTTTATTGGCGTAGAAACTCGTTGCTTAGGCACTCGCGGGCAGGCACGGGATGACGGTAAATTGTGTGCGTTGTAAATAAAATGTTTTGATTATTAATGCTCTGTTTTTGGGACATAATACGTACGTACGATGTAATAGGACGTAGATAATAAGTATTTTATCTACTGTATGTACTATTTGTGTGTGTTATTTGTTAAGATGGCTAAGTGAAGAGTTTTACTAAACGAAAAAGAAAAAATGTAACTTGGTGTAATTAGGGCAGAAGTCATTAAAGAAATGTTGTATTTCGTTTACTCACTTCAAACATTTTCAGCCGTCCTCATTAGCATTTCAAAATGACAAATTAAGAAAATTATTTTTAACCCGTTGACAGTCTCCACTCACCATTTTCTTTGACATCACAATTAACAAGTTACAATAATATAACAATAACAACATTCATCGCATTCTTAAAACATTTTAAAACTGACAGACGGACAGGAAAACATTTTTCTGTATAAAAAAACACCGACAAATCCCAGTACATTACGTTTGGCAGTACCAGGAGTGCATAGGAAGGCGGGACGTCGCTGACAGGTGATTGACATCTCACTCGCGTTAGGCCGGCCATGTTTATCTCATTGCTTTCTACCAACTTATGCTTGCCTGGTACCAAATCTCATTACGACTCTATTGAAACGCCTTAAGATCGAGATTATCTTGGATTTCGTTTAATTAACAGCATGAATTAACATTGTTGAGCAACACTAATGTAATGAATGACTAACAAGACCGTACCAAACTAAATAGTGACTAGAAACGGGCCAGCTGTGTCCGGTGACGGATTGCTTTAGTTTTAATTCTAAATGGGTACTAATTGAAAACTGTCCACCAGTGTGAAGATGTGTAAGGTGTTGTCTTGTCTAATTTGCATTAAAAAATACATCCTGGGGGAATGTAAAGAGACGGGATTTCTGAAGCGAGAATAATCTCGTTAGGATATGCAAGTTCAGATAACTGGTTAGGTTTAATCAGTGTTTTTTTTCTCCTTAAAGCAAAATTATCACAATATATTCCATTATTTTTTTAAGTTATTTAACTCTTTCAAAATAACCTGATATTTTTTCCGTTTGACAAACTCCTCGATGTAAATTCAGCATGGGAACTAAAACCAACAGAAACGATACCAAAATCATTTATTTTTACCCAAATTACACAATGACATTGTATATGAAAAAGTAACAAAACGTAAGGGTTAACTTAAAAGGACATCCAATCTTACACATACTTTTGTCAAAGGTCAATGCAACAATCAATAAAATTCCCATGGGGTCAATCATTGAAAGGGTTAACAAAAGACATTAATTTTGTAAAATCACAAAAAATTGACCCTTCCTACAATTGCTGTCCATATTTCAAGTGAAAAGCTGGCAGGTAATAAAAAAAAGTATTTTTTGTTCGTAATTCAAAACCGCAGTGCACATGCGATGCGATTTGTAAGAAAAATAATAAAAAAGGTTTTTTTTTAACAATATTCTCTGGTTTTATGCGAAAATATCGAGTTTCGTCTATTTTAGGGATGCCTTGTTAAGTTTTCGGTTTGTTTTCGGTCGCTGATTTCGATTTTGGACATGTGCTAGTGATGTAGGTGTACGAATGAGATATTTTTGGAAAACAAGGAAACGTCAATCTTGTTATATTTTGAAGCTGTGACGGATATTTTAAGGACAAATTTGTTCAAACGGTTACGCTTTTTCTGTTGTCTTTTATCGTTTTTTAATAATTATTGAAGACTAGCGACTGCCTCAGTTTCGCACGGGTTGAAATACTGATGTATGTTACATATAAACCTTCCTCTTGAATAAATGATATCTATCTAGTAAAAAACCGCTTCAAAATCTGTTGCAAACAGACAGACGGAGACTTTGTTTTCTTCCAGCAAACCTTTGACAGAGTAAGACTAGTAGAAAAGTCTTGCTATTAAGGGAACTAGGGGCTTGATGGGGCCATGAGGTAAGACGAGGTCACGCACTCATACGAAAATCCCAACGTTCCTATGACACGGCGCATTAGCCAATCAGAAGCTGCTATCGAACAATACTCAGTGCGGCCATAACAGTCGGTGAGAGTGCGTGCGTTCTTCGTTTATAAACTAATTACTGCTACAGTGCATCTAATAATCTAATTAATATAATATTATGTGCACGTGAACGACATCAGAAAAAGGTAAGAAAAACAGTTGAACTCATTGTGTTTATGTACTTTGTTTTTACATTTTACTTGCTGTTGATAGGCACATCCAAAATCATTCTAGTCCCAAGTACTTATTTTAAAAATTTAAATATTTTAAAAAATAGTGACAGGGGCAAGATGGTGTAGGTTCTACGGGGCATAATGAGATTCATCATGGCCCACCGATTTTCAAACAAGTTATTACTTAAACATTACTAGGTTGTGTTTTGTTTTTCAATTTACAGCTAGATTGATTCACAAAAAGAAATTCATCATCACAGCCTAAAATATTAACCTCATTACATTTTTCTGTTTCAGATAAAAATGGTTAGAAACTACAAGAAAAAGACAAAAAGTCTTAATAGATAAAGTTATGACAAAAAAGTCAAGATACAGGAAGGCGGCCTTAGACCATAGTACCCTAGACCCATCTTGTCGCATTTATCGTAAACCATCTTACCCCGTACGTGGGGTAAGATGGTTTTTTTATGTGTTATTAAAAAATAATTAATAATGAAAAATTGTGATGACATGTCCGTCCAAAGAATATGCCAATTTGTAGTTGATTAAGTAACTAATGTGCCATAAATAAATAAAAACATTATATTAATTAGATCTGTGTATTTTTGTAGTTTTCCCTTAGCGTCCCCATCATGCCCCTAGTTCCCCTAACTTTATTATTAATTACGGTTACCATTTAATTAAGCATGCCTTTAAAAGAGAAATACGTTGAATAAATATCTTCAAGTAACTCCAAAACGCTACAAGTAAGAAGTAAGAGCTGTTCTCGAAACATTTGGCCTTAAGTATCGGGTTCCAAAATATTATTCGTGTCACCGAAAGGGTTAGGTACTCTCTCCAAGACGTGGAGATAAACATTCAGGACTGTTCGAGACGTTTGAGGGTTGGTATAAATAAAATTATAACACCATTATTTCTTTATTTAAAGAGTTTCTTCTCCTTAAGAATGACATTTTGGAACCGCGCAACTAGAGTCAGTACTTAGTAACATTTTGAAAGTGCCTGAAAAGGCCTACTCGAAATAAAAACTTTTTGATTTTTTTTTGATTTATTTGTATTTGCAGTTAGAATAATCTTTAGTGCTTAATGATCACATAACCAAAAAAGTGTTCTTTTGTTTGAGCTCTTGTCTTTCCTTCACTATTCTATTTCTCTTCTAGCTGTTGTTTCCCTAGTCCTCGTATTTTCACGATGGATATATCTTTAATTAGTAGTTATTAACTATAGCGTATAAAATGTATTAGATCTGGTCATACATAGATTTTCCGATCCGACCATACAAAACCAAACAAATAACTCAATTTCACTAATTTAAGGCGTTAACAAGACCTAAAACTTCCATCTAAACCATTAACCACCAAAAAAACACCAATTATCACCCACCCATCATTTACCAGACCTCGGGTCGTTCTGCTTAACCGTTAACAGAAGGCTGTTTATCAAACATACACGCGTTATCAACGTTCGGATCAACGCCGACTGTTCGTCAAGCCACGATCGCACACGAAACAAAAAGTTGGTACCTCGGGTGAAACAAAAGTGTGTTCGCGGGGCCCGGGTAGAGTGGTGTAAGGGAATTTTATATGAGTTTTTTTTACGGTTTAATTTTGATTTTGGTTTATATTGTGATAGGGTTATTTTTAGGTGGGTTAAATTAAAATTCGAAATAAGGGAAATGATAATGAAAAACGGTTCTTTATGATTGGAGTAATATGATAAATATGTTTTTAATTTGCGCTAAAATAATATGTTACGAATGTTTTATCGGTTTTTGTTTCCGATTTTCCGATCAATCGGGTTCGCAAAGCAGAGATTTTTGTTAGTTAAATAATAGTCCTATGGCAAAGACGGCAAAACGAAACTTTAGACATGATCTTACCTATATTATTTCAGGTGGAATTTCGTATTATGACCCTGTCTAAAGTTTCCATTCTTTTCTTACATAGTATTTTAATTTCAGAAAACCTACGTAAGTTTTTTTCTTAAAAGACTAGGCCATCAATGGCAACTAAAAAAAAGAAAATTGATTATGTCACAAAACACGTCACCAACGCTTCATTTCACGAAAAAGTTAACAAGTTAAAATTGTTAAGTAACACGGCATTGCATTATCATCGCCTTCGCCTCTAGATAAAAAAAAAAAAGAAAATTAAAAAGTAAAGTTAGGTCGCGACTCGCGCCATACTGTCTGGTGTCACGTTTCCTCAATATTATGTTACAACGATGGGCTTTATAAAAAATATATAATTTTCTTTATTGAAATATCTTGTTAGTGGCCACACTTAATGGTTTGTTTTATTATAAAAATATCATTTTATATTTCCGATATTTTTTTCGGGAATTCGTGTTCTTTGACAGTTTTTATGAGTTGTAGAAAATTGTGGTGATGCCGTTTTTGGTTAGTCATTATTGTCATATTGTTTGGTGTAACTTAATTGAATAAGATAGGGAAGGAAAATATATATTACAGCTTCCGTGTTTCGGAAGGCACGTCGAAATGTGGGTCCTGCGCCAGATCTCCCACTGGTCGTGCTGGATTGTAAAGGAATAGAGAGTGCACCTGTGTTTGAGCATATTATTATTCTTGTGCACTGTAATAATATGTCCCGCGTAGCTGGCTGGTGTCATAGTAACATTAACCGCCGTGGCCGAAATCGGTCCGGACATGATTATTTTATTTATTTTTTTTATTTTACCAATGCTTGTATTTTGTCACTGTGTATTCACAAGTGGTTTTTACTACTGATAAAACTGATTCATTCTTCTTCTTAATGTGTTTTATATAATTCGTCATTCTGAAAACAGAAGTTAAAAGAAACAAAGTATTATTATTTGTTCTTTTTAATTATATCACTCCGGTATTCTTCTACCAACAGAGCCCTGATAACTAACGTTATATCTTGAAAACAGTGGATCAGAGTTGAAATCCTATCTCTTTTAAGTTAGACAAAATCCTTCAGAAGTTACATAATGGTTATTACGATATTGAAAGCTACCGACTAATTACAATACACTTCAGTTTCGTAATTTACAAGAATATTTTCAGTAGCTCATTCTATCTAATGTCGTGTTGGTATTTACCTGAACAATAAATGATAACTTTATATGTTTAATATGATAATTAAGTAGGGCACAGATATATTATTAACCATTCGGCTACATAACTGAAGGGAATATGTATTTATCTGTTTTTTTTTTATGAAGATAAGAATATAATTATTTACTAACTGTATGTAATTTAATAATCGAAGGAGAATTTGTATATCTGAAAATGTACCTAATGTTTAAAACTTCAAAAATCTTTTACTTCATAAATAAGGTAAATTTATTGTTTAATTCATTTAATAAATAAAATACTAAAAAATATTGCTTAATTAAAAATGATTACAATAAAATATTTCCCATTAATTCTGCAAGTACCAGGCAGTCATAAGTTAGTAGGAGTATTTCTGCTAATCTGACTCAGCATTGTGGTTGTGTCGACGCGAGCGGCGGCAGCGGCGCCTGCCCGCCGCGGTGTCAGCTAACACCTTTGTATTTATTACACCCTAGTACATTATTATTCGTTTGTATTATTTAATAATTATTCGGGTTTATCCGGGAGTTAGACTTGTTTAATTTAGTTTATTGGACGTAATTACTAAATTTATAAGCAATGCTTTGTTAATAGCTGGTAATAAAATGATAATTCAAGGAATAGATTTCCCGGTGTTTGAGAAATCGTATTGAAGAATTGTCTTGATTATTAAATTTAGTACTAGGTAAGCCTGAAACGAGAGCTCTCTACATAAATACCGCTTTCCTATTTCCCAATTATATGACTTATAACTCATTTGTCAATTCAAGAGAAGGAAACTCATCATAGAAATATTCTCGTTTCCATTTATCATACACCACAGCTGCCCATACCATATTTGTTTTGAAAAAAATAAAGTAAAACATGCAAAAATGTGTTTATCATTGCATTGCTCGTGAAATCCAACACCTTGTAGTAATTCCGAGAATAGCATTGTTTATCAAGACCCCAAGACTTTAATGTGCCGACCAATAACCCACTTTTGCAATAGTTTACATACAAATTATGTATTTGTAAAAATATAACCTTGACAATGGTGATTTGATGATGCGAAAGTAAAGTAGATAAGATTAAAGACAGAATGGACAATGTTGTTAAATTACTGTTGTATGTTGCCTACGACCTCTGTATAATGAATTTATTGTAGTTCTACTATAAAACTCGATTATTAGTGAAGAAATACCAGAGAAATAAATGCTACAATAGGAAGGTTATAAGAGTGTTGCCTACGAGGTGACGTCAGATAGGAACGTGTAGAAGAAGAAGACGTGCTGCCCGTACCCAAAATAATAATTGGAATAAGGCAGGGGAATGATGATGTTGATGATTCGTATAAGCTCCAGTCTACTATGCTAGATAACGGAACAAACAATAACAAAGATTCCATATAACGACGGTAAGAAACGTCACACATTGTAGTGCACTTCATGGTATAGAGTGGCATCTTACTTTCACAACTACAACAGATGGACAGAGATCCAGAAGTATAAGATTGAACTACGAGTTACTAGGGTATGGACCCAAAAGGCCTCAAAAGTCCTCAAAAGACCAGTCCAGTAAATCCTCTACATTTGTTTATACACTCACACTCAATTTAACAAAAAAAAATCCTATTCACAGAATAAAACGGTAACGTAGAAGAGAGAAGGATACTAATTTTATCTAGATTTTGTATCGCAGTGTTTTTCACTGCTTGTTCTAAGTAGTTTTTACTTATTTTCGTATCTGTAAATTCTTTCTCTTTGCCACGATTCGCTTGCCAGTACTTGCAGTGGCGATATTTTAGCGGAGTCAGCTACAACCGTGGGAACAAGCTTGTTATCTTACCTTCCTTGTTGCTAGGCTTTTTCTTTGTTTTATAAGGAACTTGAATTGGCATGTTTTTGTTAAACACATGTAAGTAAATATAAGTAAGAAATAATTAGGACATTCTTAGGTACTTCAGGATGGAAAGGGAAATTAATTGAATTAAAATTTAATTAAAATGAATTCTTGTTTGGGTTTGTTTTTTTATATATCTTCTGCATCAAGTATCTCCTACTGCCTCTAAAAAAAACGATTTTCTGTACAAAATTAATTAATCAAACATATTTTACACACACAAGTACCAGGGCACCATAAAACGCAGGATACAGTAGGCTTTTCCCATCAATAACTAACCATAGAGCGACTACGGGCAGCGAAGCGGACGCCCGTCATACACCGTCAAACCACAATAGCTCAGATGCTCACACTCTGGAAGCACAGCTATGGGTTCTTCAAACAGGACGAGGAAACTGGCTTCGAGCTCTATATGATACGAAAATGAACCTTATTGCATTGTAATAAGAGTTTTGTTGGAGTATTTTATGAGTTAACCACTCGTTTTATAGGTTATCTCTTAGTGATTGGTTTTATCCCGTTTATTAATTTATTGAGATTAATAAGCTTCTATTGATTAATGAAGGATTTGGGGAAAGCATTTGCCCGACTGTGGGACACTAAAGAATAGGGAAACAAAATCAAGTAAATTTCTGTTACTTGATTTATTTTAGAAGCTTATCTTAATTAGCAATATATGCGGAGGATATGTGAAAAAGTGCATGAATTAGGATGCGGATGAGGATAGGTCCAAACTCCATCAGACAGGTACCTACCGATGTAACATTTTCAAAGCTTAATATACTTTTTTATTTATTCCATGACTCCCATCAACGTTGGGGGAAGAAATCGTAATAAAACCTGGATCTCACACAATGGTATCTTGATACACAAGACGCAGTGCACAAACGTGGTGATCAAAGCTCGATCTTCAAAATATTTAGTGCTATATCCAGCATCACCATCATCATTCCCCTGCCCTTATTCCAACCACTACTGGGTCGGCGCAGCATGTCTTCCTCCTCCACACGCTCCTATCTGACGTCATCTCGCAAGTCACACTCTTTGCTCATATTTAGTGCTATATCCAGCAGTGGTTCATACAATTTAGGTATAGGCTGATATTATATTTAGAAAACAATATAAAAACTATTCGTTCAGGCCATTACCTTATCAATATATTGGATAGCCATGTGTGTGTGACGTCAATACCGATGACATATTTTAAAACAGTGCGACAGCATTCCGTGTATCGTATGACACAGAACAAAGTCTGGATGTATTGTAGATATCAACAATGTAGTAATGTTATGGAAAATACTTTACACATGATTTCATGCGCATGAAATTTAGGATAAAAGTTAATTAGTTTAATGTCTAAAATAAAAATAGCCTAAGTGAAATTACATGAAATAGTTTATTCTGCAAACAGGATACATGTTATCTCCTTTACACGTCATTTTTTTAAATATAAGCTCGCTGGAATCGGCATTTCCTATCTGGCTACCCTGAGAAGAAACGTTGAAATAAACTCAGTACTTATTAAATCAGCTGTCTTCCAATGGAAGTCCTGTCAAAATTCGTAGAGCCATTTCAGACAATAGTCGGAATAAGCGGAGAGACAGAAACTCAAAAAAATGAAATTTTGGTGTTTGTACCGTATTACATATTTACATGCAAGTAGTAAAAAATAGTTATTTCAATTAACAAATAGACACTACAATTTTATGTACATGTGCCTAATATTTTAAATCAAAATTTGTATGGGAGGAGCAAAAACTATCGTGTCTAATCCCCAGTCAACGTGACCCTAAAGATAACTTCACCGCAGACAAAAAATATATTCAATTGTTATACTTACAAAAATACAAAGAAAACACCAAATGAACGCCTTAATATGTAGGTATGTGTTACATTGGTATATGTTGTTAAGTGCAAGTCTATAAAACAATCAAACCTCCTTTTGTTTATTACATATTAACCATTTCTTAAAACCTTTGGCCACACATCGTCCCAAGGGGGCTCATTGGACTCCTATCCTATTTGTCAACATTAATATAAATTTTATACAGTCATTGTAACCCCACACCGTTTGTAGCTGGAATAAATTAAATCGCGCCGAGTTTTATCGCGCGTACGATGTAGGTGGCGCCTTCGTTATAGATATGCGTAGATATGCGGCGATATGCGGCGATATGCGACGATATGTGTAGATGCATGGAGATATGTATCTACATGTGTGATAAAGGTGTAATGAGTGGGGCTGCTATGAAGGTGGTCGCTGGCTTTTGTTTTTTTATAAAGGAATTATGAGGTTACTTAAGGGGTGTTTCTTTTGACCTGATGCTTATTGGTTTCTGAAGGTGAGATATTAAGCGATTTGTAAAGTTGTTTTGCACTAAAAATAGCCTAATTATGTAGAGGTCAACGACCCACAGGTCGCAAGTAAATTTAAAGACAACTCTAAAACAATATTGTTGTTCAAAATGAACTCGTTTGATATGTCTACCTGTACCTACTTTAAAAGAGAACTTTGAATATTGGTGTGTTATAACACACCACGATCTTGGCAGACAAATATTGGGCACAATTTCAAACTCTTTCATAGTTCACAAGAAAATAAATGACCAGTAAAAGTCACATTCAAACTTACCCTTGTAAAAATCAAAATCACATCATTATTTTCTTATTTTAACGCGGTAACGAGCTTCCTCGCACATTGGAAAAAGCAAGAAGTAAATTATAAATATTATATCAATGTTATAAACCCGAAAGCTTGTAAGTATAGATGTATGGATGTTTCTCTCACGCTCAAACGGCTGGATCAGTTTTGATGAAATTTGTTATGGAGTTAGCTGACACCCTAGATTGACACATAGCAACTGCCTCAGAGGGGGATTATATATTTGCAACTTTAACCGACATTCACGCGGCCGAAGTCGCCGGTAACAGCTAGTATTTTATATGAGCCTAGATTTCAAGGACTGACACCTAATATCAAATATTGAATAACAAACAAATCAACACTCAAAATAATACTAATTATTATTGAAAGCCGGGATAAGAATCGTGACAAGTGCTCAAGAATAATAATAATTTATAATCTGATAGCAATATGGCCAGGGGGTTGTAAAACCACGAATACAGCTGATTAACCCTGACAAATCTTTCGGTGGGGTAGTTTTTACCCCAGGGATGAATAGAAGCGTAAATCCAATATAGTGAATATGTTTATCAGTTGTCTAGTATTTATAATACAAGCTCTGCTTAGTTTGAGATAAGATGGCGTTGTATGAAAGTCGTGGAATTAATAAATGAGAAGGCATAATATTCTGATTCAATTTTTTTCACCTCTGTAAAAAAATTGGTAGTTCTAAACTGGACCGTATGTTTTTGAATGTATGTATTTTGAGCAGTGTTTTTCAAATTTTGCTAAGTCGTTTAATTCAAATAGGCCTTTGTAGTTTAATTTACTAGATTCTAGATACGCGGATTCGAAATGTCATTCTTATGAAGAAAACATGGATAAACGGCAAGAAAATGAAGTTGTTACGCATCGTCATACCTACTAATTTTATATGCTTTAAAATTGGATATTATATTTATTAGGCTAACGACCTAATTAGATAATTTCCTAATTTAATAACATGTGGAATCATAACTGCTAATTCTACCAGTCATATTGGCATAATGGGCGTATGGTTACAATTCACAATGCGACAAATAAAATTGATATGAGCGGT
Organism: Chrysodeixis includens; assembly: GCA_941860345.1. Classification (NCBI taxonomy): domain Eukaryota; kingdom Metazoa; phylum Arthropoda; class Insecta; order Lepidoptera; family Noctuidae; genus Chrysodeixis; species Chrysodeixis includens. The sequence goes on along the minus strand of OW796112.1, from coordinate 660,209 downwards.
GACAAATCGGCGGGCGTACACCCCCGGGAGTCCGGGAGTCGCGGGACACTGGGGGAGTGATGTGGAGTGTAACTGTGTATCTGGCAGTAAAATTGACGAAATATAAAACGTCTTGGATTTGAATTGCTATAAAAAACTTGCCTAATGTTTGATTTGGTAGAGCAAGCAAGCCAGTATGTGTGTAGGTACGTATGTAGGTCCTGGTAAACCGACATTAAAATATAAATAATACTTCTTACTTAAATTACTTCTAAGGTTAAAGATCAAAGTGAAAATTGTGAGGCGTCTACTATTTTTTTTTTACATTTTTATAATGTTTCACCGCAAAAAATAGACAAACATCTCTATTTCTGAAAGAAATAAATGTCGAACCTATAAAACATTGCAGAAATTTTTGAAATTTAATAACAGCATCTCATCAACTTTAGTAGTTATTTTTTTAAGATTTTCGTATGTTTTTACCTTAGTAGCTATTTCTTAAGAAATACTTAGTAAAAATAAATACGCCACATACCGTATCCCACTGCACTAACGTTAAGGCACTAATAACAGATAACATCAGAGAGGGGTGATAAAGTGTCGCGATATGCACTCCTCACAGCGTGGCGAGTGATTGTCTAATTGTCTGGCTAATGTTGTTAAAATCATCACACTGTATTATAAAGATAGGCGTCAGTATGCGCATTAAATTAGCTTATCGGGGCCTATTGTTGGCAAATACTAATCTGAAGTTTCAATTTTCATATTTAAATCTGAACTAGGTATATTCAATACAGTTTCAAGCCGGCGCTTTCAATTTATCTCCTCATTTCTACACAGGTGCTTTTAACACACCTATTAAAAACACTGAGTGTTACTTGCAAGATGACGTCAGATAGGATTGAGTGGAAGAAGTGAATAATGAAGACCCAAATAATATTTGGGATAAGGGCAGGGGAATGATGATGCTTTTAACACTATTATATATTTTGTATCCTGTATTCAGTATTTCAGTTACGTCTAGAAAGTGCAATGTTGTTTGATAGGCAGTGGTCAGGAAATAAAAAATCCAGTTATCGTTTGATCGCATTCCATTCTGGAAGCAAATTTCTGGGCTGATAAAGTTTAATTGCCATCAATTTGACAACAAGGATATTTTTTTTTTTCTTAAGATTGTTGATTTTTTCTACTATTATAGGTAGGTATGGTACACCACAGGCTTTTTATCAGAAGCATCTGTGAGGGGTGATAAATTGTCACAATACTTCCCACCACGCGATGAGTGAACGAGTGATTGACTAATTGTCTGGCTAATATCATTATAACACCCCCAACGATAATGCTATATGAACAGGCATTAACATTAGTGAGTTATAATTTATGCACTTTGTTTACTTTTTTATATATTCATATTGTTTTTCTAATTTTTGCTCGTAATGACATAAAACCGTTTTATGAATAACCACGAATACATTAATTGAATTAAAAGGTCCATGTACCGCATACATCCCTTACCTTTTAAACAATCGGATTTACTGTAGAGTGAGTGAGTGTACTGTCACTGTCTCACTGAGAATATTGCATTGTCACCCAATTTGCATATCTCTGCAAAATTTTAGATCAATCGGAAGTCGATAAGTTGAGCAAATTTTGCTTCCAAGATTTGGCCCGTACAAATTAACCAACTAATGAAACGAACACTGCAAGTCAAATAAAAGCTTGTAAAACATACGCATAATTACGCATTTAATTTAATATTATTAAGTAAAGTACATGACGGACACTGAAAGAATAGATCACAATCAGGGAACTGTCAACTAAAAACAATTGAAAGATTTTTATCATTGTTATCCCATGTTGGAATACAACGTCTGGGCCGCTAGGGGCTGGTACAGTACACCCCCTTGTCTCTGGGGGCGGATCTTATTATATCAAATGATTCCAACACGCAGGGTGTTTGTACTTCATTGGATTATACGGTTTATTAATTTTAAGTGTTTTGTTTGTGGGTGTAAGTTTTTTGATGTAGGTATATTGTAGTGAGGTTTTGACGCTCTGTGTTTCGAACTAGTGGAAGTGCTTTGAGGTCTTTTCATTGAGTATTATCAGAAGGGTTGGGTTTGGGGTACAAACGCTTGAGTAACTTTGACATGTAATTGTCTTAGTACTGGAAAACGGTTCCCTTCCATACCAAGCGGGGATCCAAGGCCTCCTTATTTTACTGGAAACATCACAGTATCTACGTATTTGATATAATTTAATGATATAATCCACTAGGTTTTACATAAAGGAACTTAATCGTACAAGGTACTACACATGATAGTATTTGACTAATGCGTGATTTAACAGAAGTTAAATTATAAAACTAAAAATTAAAATTATAATTTTAAATTTGCAAAAATATAATTTATACCATCTTATCCCTAGGGCTGTCACCAATCTAGACATTAACAAGTTGCATTAAAGTGGACTTGCACTTCGAGTTGCCACAGGAAGTGGAAATAGGATTAATTTAACGCTACCCGCCTTCCGATCGCCGGCTAGTGTAGGAGGCAGGCGATAGAGTTGTTACGTCATCTTTATATTTAAGTTGCTCCTGGACTAGGTCGGTATAGGATGTTTTTTTTTAGCGCTATTTAGTCTTATCAACTTACCAGGGTCAAAAAAATAATTATGTCAATATTAGGTCTAGGAAATTTTAATGTGCCAATATATTTTTGATAATATAATATATTATATATATTATATAATATTATATTATATATATATTATATAATAGATAATAGAAATTATTTTTTATCTATTGTAATATTTACATATTATGTAAATATTACAATAGATAAAAAATAATTTACTCTGTTGTAAAATCCATTTTCTTATAATTTTAGAACACTTTGCTTATAAACGTCTGTTTAATTTCTCTCACAATGACTTATTAACCTGTTTCCCATAAGATAACAATCTACACATTTAAATAAGTTACTGTAATGACGTAATCTATAAGATAATTAAGACACATTTGCATAACATTAATTCGAATTATTAAACTTTCGAACTATAAAAACAAAAGTGTATGCAATCACTCACAAAAAGCAATATTAAAAATAAAATCTGTCCGCGAACATGATTCAAACATTCTAAATTCGAATGTCCGCTACGAATGACAGCTGTCAAAGCGGTGTCATGGCGGCGCAAGATGGCGTCCGGTTACCGTCGATCTCGCGCGCAAACCGTGACCGCTCCGGACACACACAAAATGACTATTAAATCATTTCCGATCTTTAAAATAGCAAATAGAATGTGTCACCTAGTTTCTAAATAAATTATGTTGGAATATATGTTGATGGACTTTTCTCCATTGTTAAAAATACGCATAGCTGGAAGTGCGTACCAAGAGAAAATATTAAAAAGTTTATTGAAAAAAGATTTATAGGAATATTTTTTGATAGAAAACCTGTACTTCATGTGTTATTTTGGCATATACAGCGACATACACACTGCTTGTAAATGATACACACAAAAACAATTTCAACAACCGATTTAATTATTTCCAACTATGACAATATTTCAAACAAACAGACTAACAAGTTCCCAAAGACGTAGACAATGCCTAATTGTTGCGAAATCACAAAGTAATACAATATTGTAAAGTTTTAGAAAAGTCGGGACAAAATCAAAGGATTTGAGGCGTGACTGTAACTGATATCACAGACAGAGCACGTCGTGTTATGACGGCTAACAATGTGACGACGGTTTTAGACGCGATTTAAAACAATATAACTGTTTGGAGTTATACTGCCCTGGTACTTAATTGTAATATAATTTGTTATAATTAATTAGTGGAAGCGTTTTTATCACAGAATTATTTATGGAAATTGTTATATTATAACGGTTTACTTACGCGTATTTATCGGAATGCTTGACTAATTCGACTCGCGACACCAATGCCTCGTCAGCTTATGTTTAGGGACTCCGATTAGGACCACAACTAGTCGGGCTATCCCGAGAAATACGCATTAATGAACCGTATAATTTAACAGTTGTGAATCCGCTTTACGAAAGTTATTGTTGGGTATAATTATGGAAATGTTACTTTTCTTCTTCGTTTTCTTCTTATGTTCAATCCGACATCAAAGTTTAACCCACCTGTAGGCCTAAGATATCGCTTCAAATGGCCTATTCCCCTTGCAGCAGACCGGGCTCTGTGGCGTACCTTGGGAGAGGCCTATGTCCAGCAGTGGACTGCAACGGGCTGATGATGATGATACACCGAGAATCGTTTCATAAACATTACAATCGAAATGATCCGTTTCTAGATGAACTCTCCTTTTTTGGGTAGCACTAGGTACGAGTATACATATTTTGTCTTTCAGATGTGTTCAACAATTTTATCACGCTTCATGTGCGTTCATTTTATACTTGATAAAACTCTACAGTTGAAAAAGCTCTACAGCTCTTTCAACACGACAACCCTATTACTTGTAACTTAGTACTTCTAATCTAAAATTATAAATACTCAAAACGAATTCCAACAAACAAAAACGTATCGTAAAAAGAAAAAAAAGCACAAATTACTAGAACCTATGCTTTGATTAAGTCAGCATGCGTGTAACTAAAAATTCTCGTAATTTACAAACATACACGTTTAGCAAGAGTTCAGTATTTCAGTAGCTGTATCCGTTAATAACTTGCTAACAAAAAGAGAAGATTGAGCGCGCTGCTAATTTGTTGATTTAACGAATAATTGGCCGACAATGTTAATTAGGGCTGGTTGGTTTTAGAAATAAGGTTTTCTTTAAGTTTACTTGCGAAGTTTAATCGAGTTTCAAATGGGAAGCACGGGTTGAATCCTACTAATATTATAAACGCGAAAGTTTGTAAGTATGAATGTTTTTTAGTCTTTCACGCAAAAATAGCATAATCAATTTTGATGCTATTTTTAGGTATTAGTTTTTTGGATTGGACAGGAATAGATCGAAATTTTGTACGGAGTTCGCTGACGCCTTCGATCAACATATAGGCTTTTAAACTGACTACGTCTGAGGGGTGTAATTTTTAGGGCGAAGTCGCTAGTAAAGAATAAAAAGGATTGTTCTGTAATACAATCTTTCAGGGTTTAATCGAAAACTACAAACATAAATTACATGTTATACACGTCTATCAGATAGTTATGGTGATAATTGCTTGGCGACAAAAAATATTAGGTATCAGTGACTTACAATGTAACCCCCACATGATAGTACTTATGCTAAGAGAACCTTTTTGCACGCAGCAGAAGTTGGAAATAATACCGTCATAATAATATATGGAAAATCATCACGTTTGACAGATAGTTGAGTTGATTCTTGTTTCAAATCTGCGCAATAACGCCCTCATGTTAATGTCATCCACGTGCCAAAAGATAAGTGTAACTCTATATTATTATAACTTAGTCGTCCTAGAGAAAATAGCGTTTTTTACGAAACTTCATCATGCATTAACGTATCTTTCAAGTAGTTACCAAAATATATATATGCGTAGAAGTATTAAGGTCTTCAAAAGTCCGGTCCTGCATTTTCCAAAGATACAAACTAAATCTCTTTATCAATATTTCAGTTTCAAAAGAAAAGATTTCTCATAAATGTAATAAAACGAGTTATAAAATGGTGCACAGTGTTAACCCTAACTCAAAGTAAATTGTTATGTGTTAATATCGATATTTTTAGTACTTAGACACAATAAGCTCGCTGCATATGCCGCTGTTAACATATTCTTCATTGACTTTAATTGGCAGGCGTTTGTTGATCAACACTTCTAATTAGCTATGAAGTACCTACCTATTGCACTATATGAACATATACACGACCAAACAGTTGCAGTAGATTTCTTACGCGAAATTTCTGAAGCTGTTGTGGAATATTCCTGTATCCTGATTATGTAAGCTAAATATAAAATGTTTAATTTAAAAGAAAATTTAACGATTTCATAAATCATTTAACTAGGACTTTAATTTTAATTGTTTGGTCGTGTTTACATGTTTTTGCTCGTGACTGTACAGGGTGACGTTTTGAAGTATGTACATTTTATTTAGTAATATAATATCTTTTAATATCATATATTTAATAATATATGATATTAAAAGACGGCATTTAACCAAGTTCCGTTTTCAGCGCAGTAAGATGTAAGATGACAGAATCCATAAGTCAAAAAAATAAAATTCATTACTCTTTAATGGTAACCAGGTACCTAGAGAAAGTACAATTCAGCGTATTCTCTAATTATTTATTCTTTGTTCTTCATTTCAGGCACCTAACTCTTCGCTTTCTTAGAATATTTCCCCTCAAAGGGCATTTCAGTAAACCGTAGTGACACTAATTTGTATTAACGATGTGCCATTAAAAAGAAAGCAAGGCATGTGACGAGTGCAGCTCACTCATTTCAGAATTAAGATAAGATCCTGCTTGGTTAAAAATATACATTCGTTGGTGTATTTAATGTATCAAAATTGACACTATGCATTGTTGTTTTCGTATTTTAGTAACCTTGTTAAAAGATACGGAAGTTTCTCTCTTTCCCTTGGGGGTAGGCAGAGATCACATCTTTCCATTGGCTACGATCCTGGCATACCACTTTAGCTTCATCTACACTCATCAGTCGCTTCATACACTCCCGTCGGTTTAGAGTACTCCTGACCTGACCCTTTTTTAGGACTTTCCCTATTTGGTCATGGAACATCTGTCGTGGTCTTCCTCTCCCAACAACTCCATTCAAACTCATCATCATCTTCCTGCCCTTATCCCATTTTACTTGGGGTCGGCGCAACACGTCTTCTAGACATGTTGCTTTAAGTTTTGGCTATGGTTTTATAGTCGGCCGCCTGCCTGACACTAACCCTCTTTGGGAATTCTCTCCATTCAAACTGAAAAACTCCATTCAAACTGATTTAATAAAATCTATGTATAGCAGGAATAGTGAATTTTGGTGTAGTCTTCATAATGAAAGAAAGCGCTTAGAAAGTTGTCACAGTTTGGAAAAGACTCATTATGCCAAGTTAAAAACTGCTCCGTTAGCTGAAGTAAATTGATTTTATAAACGATGTTTTATCAAGAAAATGATGATAATATTATGATACCTAATGATTATTCTAACTATAAAGTCGATGCGATTGATTCGGTTATAAAATAAGGTTGATAAGGATAAACCTTATCTGAATTTTATATTTTTTTAATTATTTAAGATACAACTTTTAACAAAAATATAAAAAGAATTTAATAAATCTACGTTAAGTTATCTACGATAGTTGGTAAAGATTGATTTCAGTTTATAAAAAAAAATGTTTGTCATCAAAATTAGAGGTTACTGGTACTAGGGCGGCATACATCGCGATGACAGCATTGTACGTCGTTTAGTATCAATTAGTTTTGCAGTAACGAGGCGCGATGCACCACTGCTAAAAATTAATTTATGACGCCCGCACGCGCTCGTCTTGTGACCGATCATATAATTTACATGACATTTTCATTACATTTACATGACTTGGTGATGAATCGAAATTTGTATGTTTGCATTATAGTTTTTAGTAATAATGTGTTTTGTTTAAATTTTACGTTGTACACAAAGAAAAATTCAGACTTTTTTAATATGCCTTTTAATTTGTGGATCGTATGTAATTAAGTAATTATTTGATTTAAAACTAAAAACTCAGATAATCATTGTTATTTCTTTGTATTGAAATATTTTTAATTATTTTGCTTGAGCTGAGCTAACTTAGTTTAAGTCTTTCCCATGATCCATGACAGTATCCCTAGGAGTGACTCCATAGATCTTCCTTATCTAAGAACTAGATCACAGCATCATCAGTGATGATTGTATTGATGATTTCATCCTTAGTCATCACCGAATAGACGAACATTACGATGTATTCCATATTATAGGTATGAGTGAAGTACCAGGCGTACAGAAAACAAGAGGAAGCGTAAATAGGTGTGAGACTCAGACCATCCGGCCCGTCGCGTTAATAGCGCGAGTGTGGCGCAAGTTATATGCAATGGACAAGTGTAATTGATTTATTATTCCCTGGTAGATGGTGTCATATGTAGGAATAGTGGTGACGAATGTTTATGGTAATCTTGGCGCCAAAACCAATAGAATAAATGGGAACTTATGGCCTCAAAATACTATATATATATTTTTTTTTCTGTCTACTTTTTAAAAACAAACCTTTTTTTTCTGTCACTATTTCAGTTTAAAGTCTCAAATGAAAACTGTAACATTCCATTCAATCTCTGTGCAGAATTTTTCAAGTCGACGGGAAAGCAGCAATCTACTTGACTAGTAAAAATCCTATCCCACCAATCAGTAACAATTTGTTCATTACGATACAATTAATTTTAGCTAATATTTTAAACGTATAGGCTCCCAAAAACCACATTAATAAAGTCTTTCTAATCAAGCTATCGATATTTTTAAGACTCCTACATCGTCTTTAGAAACCCGCTACCTCTTATACTTAAGACTACAATTTTGCCCAAATTAATCGCTCTGCCCAGCTTGATGAGGCGACTAGACGTTGTAACAGACGATCACGTGCAATGCAAATGGAAACGGCCTTTACTGTTTTAATTTAAACTAATGTTTAGCTAGTTTAGTTGAATTTACGAAGCGAATGTTGCTGAATGCGTTTGTTACTGCGTTGTATATGCAATTGTTTATGGACAATGAATAATTAGTACTTGCTACGGCTTGTAATTTTGCTGTAAATGGGATGTTTAGGCGAATAATTTGCCTCAGATTATATTGTGAACTGTCAATAAATTTCCCAAAGTAGGATATTAGCTAGCTAGCTCCAACGTAAGTATCTAATCTTGTGTGTGTGTGTTTTTTTATAACGTTGATCGGAAGCCAATATGCCTGTAGTTAAAGTTTTTTCTTTTCTAGAATTTCACCAAGAGTCTTCATACTTGGTGAAATTCTAAACAAATAAAAGAAACACAAAATAGTTTCTTCCTATATCTTTCTGAATCTTCCAAGAAAAAGAAGTTAACCCGACCGATACAGTTTTCTCAAAGTACCAGGCGCGCATAGCTCGGCAGGAGATCGATACAACACCTGTGCGTCGCCATGGCAACGCCGAGGGCGCCACCCGATACCGGCGCGTAATTTGAAATCCGAAACGCGGCGATAATGTCTGCGTTGCGCGTGCCACTATTTCGGACCAAATTACGAGTGATTTCGAAAAGGGGGATGTTTTAGTATAATTAAGGGTGTATCCCGGTGTATCCTGTCTTGTTTAAAATATTGTGAAAGTAGAATGAGATAAAACATGCTCTGCTAAACATTTTTCACTTGAAATTGTCTCATTAAGGAGTTTGAAAGAGATGATTGGAAAGGCAGATGAAATAATGAGCATTTTGGAGAAAAGAGTTTTTACTCTGATCATATTCTGGACATCTAGACTAGAGCAATTTATAAAGTAACTATATATTATTAAGGAAGTAACCCTACAAAATTTTTACGTTTCTAAGATTGTAGATTTAGATAGATGGATGTTTGTTACGGATTGAGTTAGCATTACGGATGGAGTTAGCTGACACCATGGATTAACTCATAGACTGCTTTCAACCGATTTTGTTAGAGGAGGGTAATGTTTTTGCAATAACATCTAGTTTTACATATGAAGAAAATATTAGATTAAGACAAAAATATAAATATTCCGTCTTCAAATGCACGTAGATTATTCGTCTAAGAACGAGCAATCAGTACTTGCTCTTGTGAACTAGGTAATAGCAAACCCTTTATAAAGACAATCTACTCAAAGTGGCATTACATTACACTCATTTAACATAGTATCTGTAACAGTTTAAATAATCATTTAAATAACAATGATACGTAATATTCGTATTAGGTAATATTGTAGTCTGTATCATATTCGGCTAACCTACAAAGCTAAACTGGGCAAATTGGACCCGCGCATGCGTATTCCGCGACTGCAGAGCTGATACAATTAACTTGTCATCATTTATGCACTCTTGGTACTTTCTCGTAAGAAAGTATGGCTGCTATCCTGGTTAAAGTTTTGGTTAATTTCTTGAAAGAGGAAGAATGTAATTATGAGTTGAATTTCAGGAAAGTTGACAATTTGATAATTATTATGAATCAAAATGTAAGGAATTTTATAATTTCACTATTTACCATGCTAATGAGAAGCTTAATTCTAACACTATTTAGCCAACAAAATAAAAACATAAAATTAAAAACAGAAATTTATCAGGCTTGAATTAAAAAAAAATCACTAAAGGCTACTTCTAAAATCTGTACTCTATTTAAAGTAATGTAAAGAAAACTTTTGATATTAGTAGGTAGCCTACAACTCTTTTCTTAACTTTTACGATTAAAATTAAACCTACTTTAACATTCAACCCAGAATGCAGTAACACAATGTCTGTTAATCGGCCGCCAGACGAAGCATGTTAATATAAATTAACCCACACATTTTGCAATATTAATTGCTGCAACATGCAATTGCCGTTGGCGTTAATTCTCTACTATGATATATGACCTGTAAAAATAGACATCTGTTAATTTGTCGAATGTACTGTGACATGAGTTATTGCAATTGTCATTATGTAGGTACTTACGTGCGGTAGAGACGCAATAAAACGAGAGAATAGATAAAAAGACAACTTTTTTTTTTAATAAAAAATCACTCGCACTAAGGAATAAGGAGGTTTCACAGATACAGATGTACAGGCACCTAGACTTAGAACAAGCATCCAAGCAAACAATTGGAACGCACAAATTCTTGTCCAACGCGGGGATCGATCCCGCGACACGTCGCACACTGGTAATTTTATTGGCGTGGTGACCTATACCACTCGGCTATCTGTGCAGCTAGGTTTCTCTTAGTTACTAGTAAAAAATCATTCAAAACCTTATATTTATTGGATATCTCGGGTGAATTAAATTGTTCATGGACTATCCTCCGTCAGGGTAGATGAAGAGTTGTACCAGACGTTAACGGGCTAAAACCACAGGAGTGTCCTCATCTGCCTTTGATCAGGCACGCAAATTACTCAAGATTTGAAACCTAAACTCATTAATAAAAAAATAGTGATATGAAAGTATCATGTTTTGAAACGGATGAAAAGAAAACTCTCCAATAACACCACATTATCTTATTCTATACCGTTCATTTGCTTGAAACACAGTATTTTAGGTTATTTCAAGACACTGATTGACGAAAAAAACTTATGTAGAGTTCTTTCTGACTTAAAATCAAAATATTTTTTCTTTAAGTAACAGTTTCAATATTACGTTGGACTGTTTCTGAAATCGTCAACCGTTAAGTTAGCGCTATTATCAATGCTTATTCCTTTTGTGAAAACGGAAAAGGAATTGGTCGCGTATTCTTCATCGGAAGAAGCAAATCAAACGGCGTGGTAGGTTCAGCCCTAACAACATAAAGCAGAAACAAAAATAATTTGTCAACTTAAAACATTATATTTATTATCAAGTACACCCATTTTTGTTATCGATATACAATAAACGAGATTGTTTACTGAAATCACATGAAACGAAATGTGTCTTTACATATCCATAAAAATATGCTCGCCTGGTACTCTCAACCAACAATCTATGTATATTTTACAATAAAAAATTATCACAAATAATTTAGATTATATTGACCTATATTTAAACAATAATTTATAATCGAATAGCGAGTAATTTTAATCGATAATCTAGCATAAGGTGACATGAGATAAACTACACAATGATAAGACAAAGAATATTTTGGAAACAGATATGACGGTATGAAACTTCTCGGTTTCGTATCTTTTTTTAATGAAGCAAATAAATAAACCAGCCTATGTAACATGTCCCACTGCTGGGCACAGGCCTCTTCCCATTTAGGGAAGGTTTGAGCATGGATAACCAATCTAGCTCACTGTGCATGGACGATTACAGATTCCATTGTTTGGAATCCAGGTTTCCTCACAATATTTTCACCGTTTGTCTCTAGTGTCTTAGGGTAATTAAGAAAGTACATTTAACTTTGAAAAAGTCACATTGGTGTGCTGGGGATCGAACCTGCACCTCGTGCATACAAATCCATACATAGAACCTTAAGGCCACCATGTCATGTAAAGAATCAATAGACTCAAAAATATTAATGTTATCAAGTCGTTTAATTGCCATAATTACCTAGGTACAAATGTTTGTACAAATGTACGTAGTTTGATAATAAACCAGTCAAATATGTCGTTTTTAAGGCCTAAATTTTGACAGTTGCAATTATTTTAACAGTTTTGTTACTATCACCTATCATTTAGATTTTAGACATCGGTAACTAAGCAGGTTACATATTTTTTTAAACAATGTCATTAAATAAGATGAAAAAAACTTTTGGCTGAATAAAAAAACAATTGATTGTTGCACATTAAATACACAACAAAAATGAAAAGACTGTATATCTAAGCTAAACTGTGTCATATGTATATTTAACTATTCTTTGCTCAATTACTTATTAGATAAAGCGGTACGAACATTTTTGTAGCAGTAACTGTTTCTTTAGTTATTGATAAGCTATCAGTATTATAACATAAGCCAACTGGCTTGTTGTTCGTGAGTTAAAATAATAGTTTAATTGTAAAACTGTGAGTGAAATTACTTTTTATTTAATTGTGGTAAATTAGTTGTGTTTCATGAGATCGCATTAATTCAGTTATCTATGTAGTAGTTAATTAAGTATTATAAATGAGAGGTTTATATTAGATCTTAAATTGTTAACTGTTTTCCTTTTTATTTTAATAACAGTTTTAAACTAAGACACAAAAAGCAGTTGTATTTTTTAGCAGAACAAAGTTTCTGGATGTAAATGTTATGTGCCAACTTTTATTTCGTAATTATTTATTATAATTGTTTCAAATAAACGCAGGGTCTTATTTAACATTACGAATAAAATAAACTTGACTTAAAATACTTCCGAACGATGCAAAATAATGTGTACCACAACGATTCTTCCGGATTACAAAAAAAATATAGCCTAAGTAGACCTTCAATAAAACCTCTTTATTTTAAATACTAATTAACATTGTATTATTTAATTACTTACTTAATATCTTTCAAGGTCAAACTAACGTAGAATTCCCAACATTTGCCTAATATATGCATATTTTTCTTTGTAACCGTGTGAATAGTTTTTATTTACATAGGAGCGTGTAGTGAGCTGTGTTGTGTCCAAAATGTTCGATTACAAGTATTTATCAAAGGAGCATTTGAAAGGATTTAATAAATATAAGGTAAGTTCTTATACTATTTTCCTTCGAAACTAAACACTTTTGAAAAACAACGCATATAATGAATTTAATCCTTGTACCGCGGAAGGTTTCACAGACATTCAATTCACATGCACAAAGACATCCAAACTCAGAACAAGCGTTTGTGGAACGCACAAATTCTTGTCCTACGCGGGGACCAAACCCGCGACACGTCGCGTACAGTGGTGTGGTGGCGTGGTGACCTATACCACTCGGTTATCCAGTATCCTAGCATTTTAGTAGATAAACATGTATTTATTATTTCAATCTGTTTTCAGTACAGCGCCGTCGACACAAGCCCACTCAGTCAATATGTGATGCACCCGACTTGGAACACCATTGTTAAGGTACTGTTTCATTATTTATTTTACGAAAACTACAAACATCAGACTATAAATTTAAGACTGTCAACCACCTTTTTTCTCGTGGGAAATCATCAAATGACCCCGCTTGTGACTTTTACTGACTAAAACCCACTATGTTCCTCCTGGAGCCCTTTGAATGCTGGGGTTGCGGTAACTCTTACGAACATCCCGCAGCCCCGGCAGGAACACAGTGTACCACTGACTTCGGCTCTACACTCTTTCTACAAACTTATCAAACAAGATCGTTACCTTTCTGGAAGAGGCACTGCTACCGTTTGCGTCATAGCAACAATCTAACCTATACTGCTTCTATTTAACACCGTAGGGGTTTGAGATGCCGAAGAGAAGAATGAGGTTATGGATGGCTTGCACAGGGCATTTTTTTTATCTAATATACATATTATTTTTAGTGTCTACCTAATAATTAATTATGTTCGGACCGACTTCGGCCACATCGGCTAGTGTTACTATAACACCAGCCAGCTACGCGGGATACATTATAGCGCACAAGCGTGTGCGCAAACACAGGTGCATTTTCTGTTCCTTTACTTTAGCCCGATAGGACGGCAATTCAACACGACCAGAGAGAGATCAGAAGTGTATTAATGCATAAAGAATATAATTATCAGTAACAAAACATAGTGTCAGCGTACCATTGATTCGCCATCCCTGCTCTAGTTCAACACATACACTAGTCTTGCCTAAACTATAAAACTTTTTATCCGCGAGCAACTTACACCCTACCTATTTTAGGCAAACCATTTTCTTTTCAGATAATACCAAAATGGGTAGCCCCAAATGTGATAACATTTGCCGGTTTCCTATGCATGGTGGTATCCGTAGCCCTGCTGACAGTATATGACTTTGACCTGTACGCTGTGGGCGGCAGGCCGGGGGCAGAGCCCTACGCCTCCGAAATCCCGAACTGGGTGTTCTTTGCATGCAGTGTGCTTGTGTTTCTGGCTTATAATTTAGGTTGGTAAGTTTTTTTCTAGTTCTTTCCTAGCAGGGTAAAGGGCTATTCATTGTCTTTTCATTTAGCTCTGTCTAGAAATGGTACAACCACATCTTATAGTAAGACTAGCAGTAATCGAAATTTAATATACATTTTCATAAATTTATATGGGCCTTGATGCCAGAAATAAATGGATAAATAAAAACAAATAAACGCCGCTCTATGACGTGCCGTATCAGATTTACTTTAAAAGATGGTAGGTCTTCTAGTAAATGCTGTTTCAAGTTTTACTGTCTGGCTACACAATGACTGGCCTGATGGTTTAGTAGTTAATGACCCTGACTGCGATACCAGAGGCCGTGGGTTCGATTCCTACCCAGGACATTTTTTTTGTGATGAGTACGATCACTTGTTTTGAGTCTGGGTGTAATTTATTTACAATATTTAAGTATTTAGAAGTATATATATCAGTTGTCTAGTACACAAATTACAAGCTCTGCTTAGATAGGGTCTGGATGGCGTTGTGTGAAAGTGGTGAAATACGTTACTGTAGAATTCGAACCATCCAAGCTAACTATAGGTATGGCAATTTTGTCGAAATCTATTTCTTTTCCAGTGGTTTAGCTCTAAACCCCGTACATAGATACATGAATTAAAAATCAGACCGTCAGGGTTACTTCACTATTTCTATATCAGTATGGATTACTTGAATATTCCAAAGTCCAATAAAAAAAAACGATAAATAAGACTTATCGGTCATTTACATCGGACTTTGACAGTAAATCTAAATTATACCCACACTTCTCTTATATTATCTAGTTTCTATTTCTATTTTGACACTTACCTAAAGCTTACTTAGGGCGTATAGAATATAAAAAATCCTTTGGCACGTGGATGACATTAACATGAGGACACTGGTGTGCATATTCGCAACAAAAGGTTATGGCTCTTCATGTTGGCGTTAACATGAAACGGCTATTTGTGATAGTTTTTCATGTATGATAGCATTAGTTCCGATTTCCAAGCGCCAGATCCTTGTAGCACTATAGGGGCGGCATAGAACTCACATAATATATCCACCTGCAAAAAGAAAATACGAACATGCAGGTGTCTTGTAATTAACATACACAAACATAATTATTTATGCTGTTCATACATATTCTGAGTCACGTAACCTTGACCTAACATCATAACACAATGTAACACGTGTCTCAAGTACCTACAGTTTGTAAATGAGATTTTTACGCGATTTTTAATCTTATTGCCTACGAAATGAGAGTTGTGAAAAATCCGTGAGTAAAGATTGTTTTCAATGATTTTGGCTAATATCGTATTTTATGTCTGAAAGGTATTCTCGTGTGCCATAAGACCCCTTTCGTCATTTTGTAATGTATGTGTCTTCTATCTATCTATTGAATAGCAATCAATCCCACTAGCATTGATATACATTCAATTTGATGTCACATGAAGACTTGGATTATCCAATAGTCCTTAAAATATGTCAAACATTAAAATGACGAGCCTGTTGGTCTAGTGGATAGTGACTCTGACTGCTATAGCGGAGATCGTGGGTTCGATTCCCATCCAAGATAAATGTTTCTGTGATGAGCACTATCAAACCCAACTTTTTTATACGTATGCCTGCTATATACAGTACGCATGTAAATAATTATTACCGTGTACTCATATATGAACTCTGTTTTATATACAATGTAAGTACCTAGTGTAGGGCGGGGTGAAAACCTTTTTGGTACGTTCGTAGGCCCTTGAGAGGCAAAGAGGGTTCTCAGTTTCCCTCCCATGGGGTAGTATTATTTTTATTGCTTAGTAAAATGCGTGAGTTAAGTTCATTAGTCGAGTAGTATAAATGTGTAGAGAATTAAGATTAAGATTGTGGTTTAATCACTACATAGTATAAAACAAAGTCGCTGTCTGTCTGTTTGCCTAAACCTTTAAAACTATCAATGGATTTTAGAAGAGGTTTTTTACGAGATAGAGTGATTCAAGAGGAAATTTTATATGTATGATAATCTATTGCTCTTTTTAAACGACGTGTAAAAGTACACATTCTTTCTTCATTACGCTAGTTAACGTCCATATTTATATATGGACCTACATTCATTAAATAGCACATATTTAGTAATTACTTTATGTCTATGTTTCTTCCTGTTTTTTCCTGTCGCAAGTCTGCTGGCAGAAATTTCTTAAGAAATAAGCAGTACTACTAAAATCTCTATCATTTGTTTTCGGTTTATAAATTTTGCGTACATAAATAAATTAAATAAATATTTTATTTCAGTGTCATGCATAGATAAGTTCGTAAGTATTTCTAGATCTGTATCATTCATAATTGTCCAACTTTCAGATGGTATCGACGGTAAGCAAGCCCGTCGTATCGGCGTGTCGGGCCCACTCGGCGAGCTGTTCGACCACGGACTGGACTCGTACATCGTCTTCCTCATACCTTACACTATTATATCCATCTTCGGCAGAGATCCTGTGTTCTCTGTGTCGTGTTTCCGGTAAGATTTCCTGTTATATTTATTTATTTATTACACAACAATTCATGTATAGAATTAATAGAAGCACTTAAATTGGAAAGAGGGGTACAAAGGTATATTTTTTTATATGTTTTGTTCCATATAAAATGTTATTTTTTACTCGTATTCAGTGAGGAGAACCTTGACAGTTACAATAGTAATATAGGTAGTGAGTTACTAGAATACAAATAATTTTTAATCTTGATCACAAATAAACCCACCTTTTCTACCCTTTTCTTTTGTTTTCCGTGATAAAACACTAATGACTCAACCCACGCCGAGGGCACAGCGTTCGGATATATCGGACTCTCACCGACTAAAAACACCCCGGGCCCCTTATACTACCTAAGCCAGACTCACGAGATAGCTCGCGCATGCTCTGCGTGACTCTGGATCTTTCTTACTCTACTGTTACTTGTAATACGTACATTTACTCTCCTTCAGTTATTCATAATGGTATGTTATCTTTTTAGAGGATTTCTAACAGTGTTAAGCGTTGTGATGAACTTCTACGTCAGTCATTGTGAGAAGTACAACACGGGTACTCTGTACTTACCGTGGAGCTACGATCTTAGTATGTGGGTGAGTAGATAATTAATAATTAATCGATGAACTTTCGCATCACGAATATAGTAACTGCACCTGATGGCAAGCTTAGGGTTTTCCATTATTTCTTAAAAATAAGACGTAAAGGATACAGCGTAATAATAAAGCCGCATCTCTGTTTTAGAACTACAATTTTTCTGTACCTCTTTTTTTATCATCTCGCAATTCCCGGTCTGAATTATAAAGCTTTTTTTTCGTTTAGTCATTAACTTTGATTCAGTTTCACTTTTCTTTGTACACTTAAGATTATAAAACAAATATAAATTTACTCCTGGTTCTCTAACAAACACGATCTATTAGAGCATCTGTCTGTTGGTCTAGTGGCTAGTGGCCCTGACTGTTATACCGGAGGTCGTGGGTTCGATTCCCACCCAGGACAAATGTTTGTGTGATGAGCACGATCATTTGTCCTTTAATATTTATTTATTTATTTTATTTAATTTTCCAGGTATGTTTCATCCTCTTCTTACTAGCGGGTCTATACGGGCCTGAATACTACAAAGTGTACGTATTCGGTGAGGTGACCTTCGTGCAAACCCTGGAGGTCGTGATACACGGCATGGGCGTCATCACCTGTTACCCTGTGGCTATCTATAATGTTTACTTGTAAGTATGAATGTTCAAGGTTCAAATTTATTTCTATGACGGAGTGGTAGTCTAAGGGCGGCTTAAAAAGACTCCTACTGGCCGGATGACTTCGTACCACAAGGGATCATATTATGTAGGGTTATTTTGTTTAAAGACTTTACTTTTCCTTTTTGAGTCGATAGTAGCCCAAAACTGGTCATTACTAGTAGATAGCAATAGTTTCCGGTTGTGTCGGACTGCCGTACCATCGGGCTATGAGAGTAAAGAAACAGAGAGAACACCTGTGTTTGCGCGCACGCTTGTGCACTATGTAACTATCTTGCGTAGCTGGCTGGTGTCACAGTAACACTAGCCGGCGTGGCCGAAATCGGTCAAGAGACATTATATTACTGAAATAAACTGTAATCTAAAATCATACGGGATACATACATACAACGTTGATAAAAGCGAGAGGCATTAAATGAAACCACATATTCTGTATATCATTATAAGGCTACACAACAAAAATCAAATCAATGTAAGCAATATTTTTATAATAACTTTCGTGAGGATGATTCATACTTAAAACGTTATAACGGTTTACTCACGCGTATTTATCGGGATAGCCCGACTAGTTTCGGACCCAACCGGAGTCAACTAGATAACTATGCCTATAAAACTTAGTCACCTAATCAGGAAGATACAGCATGTTCAAACTAAAAAATATCCTGTGACTAAACTATTGCTTACATTGATTTGATTTTTGTTGTGTAGCCTTATAATGATATACAGAATATGTGGTTTCATTTAATGCCTCTTGCTTTTATCAACGTTGTATATCAACGTTCCTCTTAATCCATCCAGGTCCTACCAGAACCGTTCGGGCAAGAGGTACAGCTTCCTCGAAGCTTTGAAGCCTGTGTGGTCTGTCCTCGTGGTGACCCTGCTCACCGTGCTGTGGGCGCTCAAGTCCGAGACCAACGTCATCGAGCGCCACCCCCGAGCCTTCATCTTCATGTACGGCGCGCTGTTCAGTAACATCGCAGTAAGTAGGAAGCTCTACTTATTCTGGTCCAAGGCGCTCAAGTCCGAGACCAACATCATCGAGCGCCACCCCCGAGCCTTCATCTTCATGTACGGCGCGCTGTTCAGTAACATCGCTGTAAGTAGGAAGCTCTACTTATTCTGGTCCAAGGCGCTCAAGTCCGAGACCAACATCATCGAGCGCCACCCCCGAGCCTTCATCTTCATGTACGGGGCGCTGTTCAGTAACATCGCTGTAAGTAGGAAGCTCTACTTATTCTGGTCTAAGGCGCTCAAGTCCGAGAGCAACATCGTCGAGCGCCACCCCCGAGCCTTCATCTTCATGTGCGGGGCGCTGTTCAGTAACATCGCTGTAAGTAGGAAGCTCTACTAGAAAGTAGAAAGGTCTCTCTTCTTCACTTACTTAGACCTTTCTACTCTCTAAGTAGAAAGGACTAAGTGTAGTAGTATAGCTCTATTTATGCTGGTCCTAGAACTATTTTGGAAAGAGGACCAGTCACTTGGAATCAATCAAGACTCTATTTCCGCAAGGATAGTATACCTACGTTTTTTTGAGAACGGGCGGAAGTATTCGTGGACTGTATTTACCGGACTCCTACTGACGCCGTCGGAAGCTTCTTTGTTAATCTAAGGTGTCGCTTACTCCATGCCAAATTTAATTCAAATTAAATAAATAAATAAATATCTTGGTACAATATCCATATCCGGCCATCTGATCCCAAGCTAAGCAGAGCTTGTCTTATGGTAATCAGACAGCTGATAAACATACTTATAATTATATTTGTTAATATATACATGTTATTGATAAATCAAACCCAGGCACAGAACAAATGATCGTGCTCATCACACTAACATTTGTCCTGGGTAGGAATCGAACCGATCGACCTCTGGCTCAGCAGTCAGGGTCACTAAGCACTAGACCAACAGGCCGGCCTAAGCTAGCTCTACTTGTTTTGGTCTAAGTGTAGTAGTATAACTCTACTTATGCTAGTCCTATAACCATTATGGTAAGAGGAACAGTCTCCTGAAAGCAATCAAGTCTCTATTTCTGCAAGTATAGCTTTTTTGTGAACGAGCAGAAATTTTTGTGATCTGTATTGACCCTGAGGAAGGCTAAGGGCTAAGGGTTATACCGGACTCGTAAAGCTATAACCACTAGAGAGCTTCTCCGTAACCCATTTTCGATGCCACGGAAATGCTTCCGCAAAATATCGCAAATTCGTAAACTAGTATGGCTAGTGTCAGTAGGACATCTAAAATTCACTATTTCACAGCGAACTAGCTGTTACCCGCGACATCGCCCATGCATATGTCAGTTATAGCTGCAAAAACATTACCGCATTCTGACGCAGTCGATTAAAAAGTATCCTTTGCGTTAATCCAGGGTGACAGATAACTCTATGCCAAATTTATTTTTAAATGAAACGTGAAAGAGTAACAAACATCCATACACACAAATTAATAATATCTTTTGCATTCATAATATTATTATTAGAAGGATTTGAGAAGATCATACAAATAGAGAGCTCGCAACAATTGTTTGTAACTGTCTCTATCCGTCGGAATATTTCGACGCGCGATGATAACTTCGACCTATTTTTGTTGTTCGTCTATAGAACATATATGTTGTAAATAACATGATACTAAGGAATGCATACCTATACGATAGTGAAATAGTCAGCTTTTCTTTTAGATAAGTGACTCAGTTACTGTAATCAGAAACTGCTATAAATGCCAATGTCAAAATAAATTAGTTGGCTGTCTCACAAGAGTACACACGTAAAACAATAGTATTTTCAGATTCTTTCTTTTGTAAAAATAATTTGACATAGAAACATATAGTTCTTCTAAAATAATTTAGTAAAAAAATCAAACTTCTAAACATTTTTTAATACTTCTAAACATAAAATTAGTGTATTAAAGTTCATTGTTCTAAAATGTAATTTCCTTAAAAAGTAACCGGCAGTATCACATCTACAACTATTAAAAAACGGTATCAATGTTCATGAACTACGTTAATTATTAAAATGTCATAGAACTATAGGTATTTATTTAACTATAGGTGTCTTTAAAATACAACCTATTAGATGAGTTACTTACAAACCATACATTACATTACAACCATAGAAATTGTTTCTTCTGTTTTATCTCCGATCATCATTCCCCTGCCCTTATCCCAATTATTATATTTTGGGGTCGGCGCAACACGTCTTCTAGTCGTGTTGCTTAAAGTTTTGGCTATGGTTTTATAGTCGGCCGCCTGCCTGACACTAAACCTCTTTGGGAATGCGATTGTTGGTTGTTTACCCGCCACCATTCGGGTGACCCAAGGTGCTTGGTACAGTGCACTGGGACTTAAGGTCCATTAGTCGCCTTTTACGACACCCAGTGGAGGATATGGGGTGGTGCTATTCTTTATATCCGGACACCACACGGAATTCTGTTTTATCTCCGATATAGGGACGAAATATAGAGCACAAATTTCCATTAAAAAAAAACATTTATAGTGCTACAAGGATCTTTTGGCACATGACATATAATATGACATTAACATGAGGGCGCAGGTGTGCATATTCGCAACAAGAATCAACTCAACTGTCCGTCAAAAATGATGGTTCTTCATTTGTTCCAATTTGGGCCACGTGCCAGAAGATCCTTGTAGCACTCAAAATCAAAAGTTTTTATTTCGAGTAGGCCTTATCCACGACCCTTTCAAAACATTACTGACTCTAGTTGCGCGGTTCAAAAGTCATTCTTATGGAGAAGAACCGGCAAGAAACTCCATAAATCCACTATCACCGACTTTAATATCATCCAGATTGCCGTAGATCCACTTTATCTTGGTCCCTCTTACTTCTAGAGCCGCCTCATCATCGCTGAGATGAGCCACATGAAGTGCGAGGTCCTCTCCTGGATGACCTGGCCTCTCCTCTCAGGAATGTTGGCCTCTCTCTACATGCCGCAGTTAGAGGCCACTATACTTCATTTACTCGTGGCTTTGTTCGTGTTATCTCATATACATTATGGAGTTTGTGTGGTAAGTAAAAAAATACATTGAAGAAATGATTTTTTTGATCGGTTTTTTGTAAGTAATAATTTTGTTTCTTTTTAGGTTCGACAAATCTGCAATCATCTCAAAATCAGCTGCTTCATCGTACCGAAAGAAAAAAGAAAGTAATCGCTAAAACTGAACTGTACTTATAATAAATTTTATATTTTATTATTTTAATAAAAAAATGCGATCAAAAGATAAGTAAGATTATACCAACCTGCCTCCCAATCCATCCTGCTAAAAGAGCACCAGGTACTGAGCTAAATATGACACCGCGACACAATCTAATTCACAAAATAATACGTAATTCAATACTGAATAGCGAAAAAAATGAGCAATCCGACATAGCTGTGCGAAAAGCTGCGCAACCTCCACCGTACGAGAAAAAGAGACGGCTATACACGCTCGATCGTTCGCGCAGCTCCGTCTTTAAATTATACGTTCTCATAGCCTTGTAGCGCGCGCAGTTATTCAACAAAAGTCGGAGAGCGAACAACTCTCTAGGGTATTTTAGACTCTATATTTGACTAGTAGAGTCGATTTTAGGTTGGACTGAGTGCGAGTTTGTGTCGTTTCAAATCCGATACGAAATTTAGTAATGGGGGGTGCGCGACATGGACACCGAAGTCAGGGTTTAGAATTTCAGTATAGCTTCGGATAGCCGCGAAGCGCTGCTTTGTTAGATCTCCAATTGTTTACAGATCCGATTTTTTTTAATACTCCCCGCGACTATTATTGTCTATATGAAATATTCGAAGCGGGCTTAAAGAAACCAGATTCTTGGACTCACAAAAGCGCACTTACGACGCGACAGTATTGTATTACAGATACAAAAAAAAATACTTGTGACTTGTGAACTTTTAGTGAAGTGAGTGATATATAAAAATACACAAAAATATAACTGTGACATGAACGAAGATATATAAATGTATATTTAGGTAAGTGCCGTGTTTGGTTCAGAGAAATTAACAGATAATAAAATCTTGTGGTGGTGTGGCAATTGGCATGTTTTTTTTTAATAAAAAATAAAACTATTACGCATGCTGGCTGATTTTTGACTGAGACAAGATCGTTGAGGAGAATAGAGAAAAACAAATGATTTTGCGAAGGAGAAATGATACAAAATGATGAGGTAATTATTATCCGGTCATTTTTGGTAGAGTCATAGTTTTTTAATGCGTAGTTACGCGATTGGTACGATTTAAATGATATAATTCAGTAATTTGAAGACAAATTAAGTTTGAAAGAGTTTTATGTGATGTTTCTTTGTTTATAAGTAAAGAAATAATTATAGGCGTGTGTTTTTGAACGGACATGACGCTTAATATTTAGGTTTAAACTAAAATTCAAAGTCTAGTAGATTAAATTAATTAGGACATTTATTTTATGCAAAGAAATATATTTTTTCCCTAGTAAATGGTTATTATATTTATCTTGGCTGTGTATCCTATTAGTTTGTGTCAGAAGACTAAAGCATTTGATGACAGAAAGTTTATATTAGAGTTTTATAGAGAAAATTGAATCATTGATTTTGTACATTTTGTAAGCGCTACAAAATTTATTAGTAAAAACTTATGGAGTGATGGATGTCATAAAATCGGCATAAGGAAATGTGTGTTTGAATTAGTATATCACAATTATTATATGTATAAGTAATTTAAATTAATTGATATAATAATAAATAACTATTTTTAGGGAGCCGACGCAAAAGCTCTACTTTTTTGACCGACTAGCAATATCGGTGAAATGCTTTTTGTTTTTGATTGACCCTTATTTCTAATACGGATAAAAAGTGTACTCAATAAAGATTATAGACGATTAAATACATAGTTATACTATAATTATTCCTAGGGGTAATTAAATTAGTTAAAATAACTGTTAAATGGTCAGTTCACGTTTTCAAATAGGGTTCAATAAAATTTAATAGATTACCATTTTTATTAGAAGTTATCGCACACGAATATTACGTGTGGACAGTATTGTTTTAATAGACAAGTAGGTAATTATAAATGTAAAAGATCTCAATATTAATTATCACGGCAAAAATATTTCTTATTAGAAAAATCACAAACTAAAGAAAATAGATACACTGTAAATGTTATAAAATAAAACAAGTATATTTTTTTAATCAGTCACACTTAAATTAACTAACAATTATTACTTACAATTAATAAAAGCATATTTTTAAACCGACTTTGCCAGCTAACAGGAATTGTAGTGAAATTTACTGATTCGTCGGAACTAATTGTGTCTTATATTGAGAAGCTAAATTACCTAGCAATTATTTATTAAGAAAATTTACCACATACTACATCTAGCAGTTATAAGTTACAAACTGTTGCCCGCGACTTTGCTTGCGAACAAAAAAAATTGGGAAGAAAAATATATGATGTTGATTCTCAGACTTACTCAATATGCTCACAAAATTTCAAGAGAATCGGTCTAGCCGTTACGGAGGAGTAGGAACTTACAGGAACGAAAACTGTGACATGTGAATTTTATGTCTAAGAAGACAATAAATTAAGTAAATCCATTGCTTACTATAATCCAAAGACAAATATAATTCACAATCAGTACAGATCGGTTAGCTGGAGCCGATAATTAATTTGCATGCAGAAATCAAATGAATAAACCTTATTTCCCTCTGCTTTCCTTACGAATATTTTATGGGTTTATAAATACTTTAAAGCGATTTAGAAGAGAATGTCGTGTGATTTGTGTTACATTGCCGATGATGTTTGGGTACTGATGGTAATAGAGCCTAGCTGCCGCGCAATGTACTGCAAGTATGATTTTATGATATGTATGTATGATATGTTTGTATGACATCTCTATAAATTCTATACCTATACCTTAGAAATAAAAACATGATTTAGATGAGAACCTTAAATAACTCAGAGAAACATTCCTTGTCTTTAACGTATTGGGTCTTGTTATATATTTTAGACATTTTTGTATAAAACTCCGTTACGTACCTACGTGGCATTTATAATATACCTAATATAATAAGCCTAGTTTTAATAGGCTAAATAATAATTGGGATAGGGGCAGGGAAATGATGAAGCCTAGCTTTAACAGCAAGTAAGGGTTACTTGTACCTCCAATATTTGATATTCAATAAAAACGTTTGTAAAAAAAACATACTCAGCACTTTTTCCCAAAATGACATTATTTAAATAATGATACGTATATATTTTTGTTTCCCGTTTTATGACCATACACAGGCAAACAATTGCATTTAAAAATATATATTATTATTAACAGCTCAAACTCTTCGCATAAAGTTTTGCTCTCTTTTTTTAACAAAATAATATAAACGTCGGAAGGTCGTAAAAACAAATCGCTGTGTTATTTTATTGTTTCATATAACCATATAGGAACCCTACCAAACGATTCTAAATGTTTTATATTATTTCTTAAGGGTTTCTGAATATTTTCCTCTTAATCGAACTCCTTGCTATCTCGTTGTTTTTAGATGTCTATGCAGTTGTTATTTAGGTTTCCTATTTGACTCTGGTATCTCTAATTTACTCTTACAAGAAATTATTTTACGCTTTCCTATTAATTTTATAGTTTTAAAGTTCAGTAAAAAACATATTATTTTAAGGCAATACACAATTCTCAATTGTTTATTCTATTCCATAATTATGTTGAAAAGATGGTAAAAATTAAAACAAGTTAAGATCAATTCGCACCCTGTCGGGCACGCAAAAATATAGGAGAAAGAAATAGGTCTCAAATTTATTAATATTTATTATTATTATATTAACTTCTTACTTCTAACTTCGGGTCTTCTTCTACCGTCTCTCTCTTTTATCCTCTCAACTCTCTTCCTACTTCTACCTTTTACTGCTATCCTGAATATAAGTGCAACATTCCTAGGTCCCATTACAAAAATCCCTAAAACCTTGCTATGACAGTTGCATTAATAATTTGAATTAATTGATATAATAATTAATAACTATTTAAGGAGCCGACGCAAAAGTTCTCCTTTTTTTGACCGACTACGCAATACTGGTAAAATGGTTTATGTTTTTGACAAAATAGGGGTTTTCCAATATAGGAACAACCCCTATTTCTAATAGCGGTAAAGAATATAGTAGAAACAATACAGGAGAAACTAGCCAGCGTACTACACGGCTCTCTTCCACAACTGCAACAGTTTTACTTTAAGAGATGATAGTCAGATCTTTAAGTGTACCAATATTCTCTTTATCAGATAAACCCGCCGGCAAAAATAAGTCTATCTCTAGAACAAAGCAATAACTAAAATGAATTATTTCGTTATTTGAAGACAATGAATAAAAGTGGACTTTATTACGCATTTCCTTTCGGTATCAAAATTGTTTAGAGATATAAATAAAACACAACTACATATTTGTAACTGTAATTGGTATATTAAACAATAAAATTTATAACAATTATAGCCCTTTTTCTCTCTCCTATATTTTTGCGTGGTCGGGGTCCTTATTCATCTTAACTTGTTTTTTTACCATCTCTGTAACATACGGAATGCAATAAATGATTGAGTATCCTTCGTAATGACAATAGAAACACTTCTTCGTTCAGACCTGGTGACAGAATTAACTAGAGTTATTGATCTTGAAAAGTGGCTTGGTTATCGACGGCATCGTTAACATACGTAAATCAGTCAATATGTAAGTGAGCAAGTAATTTAGAAGCACAAAATTGACAATATTTCTTGTCAGATAGACAGTAAAATGTACATGAAATATAGTATTCTGCTGAATTTGGTAAGACTGTAAATCACACACATGATAGTTAGAGGGAAAATCATATTTGCCTGACGGGAGGCTCCAAAGTATTTGCTAAGTAGTCCAGAGTTTTTTGTATTCCAGTGGAAATCCTTATGGATTATCCTATGTTCACCTGTTAAAACCACTGGAGCATCCTCATCTGCCCATAACCGAGAGCACGAGACTCGCTTTTAGCATTCACTGCGCATTCAATCAAAGACTGTGAAAGACAGTAAACAAATACAGAATTTAGTTTAGGAACTAAAATCCTAGTGTTTTAACTAACTCCTTGTTCATGTGAACGCCAAACCTAGTTAATATAATCTCTTAAAAATGTCACGTTAACTGTTTATCAATACGAAGGCACGTATTTTGGAAAACTGCCCGTAGTTCGAATAAAAACTAAAGCAAAGGCAATTGATAAACATACAGCCGTGCAGTTTACGTTTGCCATTGGGAAATTTGTAGAAAGTGTAAAAACTCGGTGTGAATTCGTATTGTAAGTATAATCATTTGGTTATAAGTTATAAGTGTTATAGCTATACTTCTTGGTGACAAATTTTACAGTGAATTATTTTTTTACATGGCAAACATTGGAATAAGCTTTCTATACTCCATTTGTTTAGGTAATTAACTAAATGTAAACAATTTTGGTATGTCTTTTAAACAAAATGTGATCTTTAAAAATGTAAAATACGTTTTACAATTTGAAATACATTCAGATTTTCTAAAACTATAGTTAATTGATTTATAAGCAGTAATATCCAAATTAAAAATTATTTTTTTGGTTAAAAAGTAACGCCAAGATTGTTTACATTTAGTTAACTACCTAAACAAATGGAGTATAGGTATGTCATTGTAACGAAGGTTTCCTAGTCTATTTTCTTTCTCGTAATACGAAGATATATTTCATCTAAAATGAGGTTAAGACAAGAAACTAACAAGCATTTGTTTATTAGGTTGTAATACCCTAATTCCTCACTTTACAATAGTTCTCTATGTAAGAAAGACATAAGAAAATTCTTAAACTACAAAAGATCGCGCAGTAATATAATTTTCTTAGAAGCTAAATTAGAAACTTACATTTGCGTCTGTCCTACAATTATGAACCGCAGTTACAAGCTGGGATTATTGTTGTAAAACATAGGAGTAAAAAAAAATGCATTAGGAAAGGCAAAATAAGGTTCTTTAATAAGGTTTTTGTACATGTGTCTCTTCTGACCGATTTCGGCTACGGCGGCTAGTGTTACAGCCAACTACGCAGGACATATTATAGTGCACAAGCGTATGCTAACACAGGTGCACTCTCTGTTTCTTTACTCTCATAGCCCGATGGTACGGCAATCCGACAAGACCGGAGAGAAATCACAGACCCATATTTTCCCGTGTCCGAATCACGGAAGCTGTGACATTTATGTCTAAACCGCACACAACATTCAAAAAGTCGTTGCGCCCTGTGGGGATCGAACTCGAGACCTTTGACTTGGCAGTCCTATGGTCTTACCACTAGGCTATCACAGCTTCTATACACAGGTTTTTATACATTGAATATTGGTTATATTAGTTATATTGGTTATATTAGTTATAAACAAAGGGTTGCTAAGTGGCCGGCGATGCGTGCCGGTGGCGGGCGTTCTGCGAATCCTGCAGCTTTGGCTGGCCCAAGTCGGGATTACTTAGCTTAGTCAAGCGTGGACTAGGGATGGGCAGAGTCGATGTTTTATATCGATAGTTTTCAGAATTAGTATTGTTTGGTGATAGTAAAAAAAAATTGTGAAAAATAGTTTTTGTGATAGTAAAAATGTACTACGTAATACGCAGTAGGTTTTTGTCTGAATTGTCCGTTAATCAGCTAGTCTTAAAAATTGAATAGACAAAGTCATTTGAAATACGAGTTTATATCTATGATGTAGGTATCTTAAAATTCTACATCTCTTAATAAATCAACTACCTCAAGATTTGCGACATCATTTATTAAACCTATGTCACAAACCATAAAAACTTCATATTTCCGCGTATCTTTAGAGTTATAAAAAATCTAAAAATAAATATTTTTATTTATGTTAATTTTATGGAAACTCATCGCCAAGTCAACAAATAGAATTTTAATAACTACAAAATAAATCATATCTTTATGTTTGATATTTAAAAAAAATAATACACACCGTTATTAGTTACGCCTATAGTTAAATTACGTATTCAATTCTTAACGACTACCGGTTGACATCAAAAGTTCAAACTTAGATATAAAAAAAGCACATTTGATAGTCTTTATGAAAAACATAATTTTATTGCTACATTCGAATGTAATTTCATCAATTTTACATTTGAAAAAATATCCGTAAATATAAATTTTATGTCAGTTTCTACTTTAACATTATCTAAACCAAAGCTAACATTAATTTTACGCAACAAAAAAAAAACACAAACCAATTTTAATCTATCGACACTTCAACCAGCCCTTAACTTGTCAACCTTTATCGATAACTACAACTTAGCACACCCCATCACTAGTGTCCCGTGCCGTAAAAAGAGGACAGTGCACACTTCATTAATAAAAGGTTAAATATCGTTGAGGACGTCATTTTGGCGAGCACATCCACTGGTGTAGAGTTACTTGGTTACTCCAGGCTTAAGGCAAGCTGAGACCTACCACCGACACTTAAAGTTACATTATTGTAGGTGTGGAAGAGAGACGCCGCTCTACGCCATGTAGTGTGCTGTCACGCTTTCACAACTGTGATAATTATTTTTGAAGGTAGTTGGATTTCTGACAGTAGGTTTAAGTGATGCTGAAGTAGTGTTGCACTTGTGGAAAAGAGATGCCACTATACGCTGTGTAGTGCGCTGTCCCGCTTCCACAATTGCAATTACATTATATTGAGACACTTTCAAAGGTAGTTGGATTTTTGACAGTAGGCAGAAAGTGCAACTACTTTGCAGTTATGTAACAGAGATGTCGCTCTACGTCATATACGGTTGGATTTAGTGGCAGTAGGTTTAAAAGTGCTGAAGTAGTATTGTAGTTGTGGAAGAGAAACGCCGCTATACGCCGTGTAGTGGGCTGTCCCGCTTCCACAGCCGCAATAACATTAATTTAAGACGAAAGTTTGTAAAGATGTATGGATGTTTGGTGAAATTTTGTATAGAGTTTGGCAAAATTTCACCCAAGTGTATAAAAAGGAGAGGAATCTTTTACAGTCGTCACTGAAACTCACGCGGACAAAGTTAACTAGTGTACTGTGTTATAGAACTTTGTAGTTAATTGATCATTAGATGACTCTCGAAGTTTCACTGTTGTTTCGTGGTACAGGAATGTGTCGATGTTCTCAGATTGTCAAAACTGTAGTCAGACTGAATACTAATATACTGTTTTAATTACTTGCTTGTTAAATTATTTAGAGCACTTTTGATTGTGACTACATCTCCTGGCTATGTTGGTTATAAGGTACTTATACCACGGTAAATATCAAAAAAAATAAAACTTAGCTGATATGTTATCAGCTAAGTTTTAATTTTTTTGATATTTCAACGAATAAAATAATGTTTTTGAGCATTTTTATATTTGTTAAGTTACATCCAGCATACAGCTCCAATATAGTTTTATATCTTAGAAAAATATCCGGCAGACTACATTTTAGTATCTCTATCTAATCTTTTACTAACATATTTAATTAACGAATCATTATTTTTCTCTTGACGTCAAATCTTTGCGCTTTACAGTCGATATCTACAATCAGTCGTATAGCTTAGCTTATATTAGCTATATCCTTCGAATTATCTTTGTCTCTAAAACAAAACTCGTCTTAATAGAATCATCAAAGTTGACCAAGAAGTCTTAATTCTATCCAAACATTAGAAGTTCAACCGAAAAGCGATTTAGCAAACAGCGCGCTCCGAACTTTTTTTGAATTCGGAATTCGTGCTCACAACACCCGCATTGTATGCGCGTACGACCCTGGCACTTCCAAGAATGATTTCGTTGAGAGAGCAAGACAAAAACACAAAAACAACCCAAGCGAGAACGGGACAGGATATAATAATTTTATTTTTCTTTTGGTTAATCTCCTGGCCACATGTGGCGATTGTTTCTGGACCTTACGGTCATTCTTTCTGATGGGCAAGCTCTTTTATTTTTTAAAGATATGGTTACTGAACTTTCTGGGGTGTTATTTTAATTAATATGTTGTGTTCACTGGTTTATGTTGAAGTTAGATGTGATTTGTCTTCGAATATTCCGATGGTGTGATATGAGATGGTTTATGGGCCGTTTGGGTGACATTTCGAGTTTTCTTTATACGTAGCCTTTTATGGTATGTGAGGCAATTAGTAGGGTTCAAAACGCTTCAGTCATCGTGAGTATCAGCCGATCTTGGCGCCTGACGCGTTTGTGTCTAGATTTCATTTCTGCATAAACATTTTTTATAGAACATTATAAAAGATATATTGTTAACAAGAGTAGTAAAAGGAGCGAAGTTTATATCTTTTGCCTATTTCGACTCATATCCGAAGAAGTTTTTAATTATTTTCGCTACAATTCTTCCTTTGATTTATTATTACCATATTTACTGAAAGCCGTTACGCTTCCAAATATGTGCGTTTATTTGATACGTAGAACAATTCATATTATGAAGTGCTATAAAATTTGGTAAAAATCGGTTCAGTCGTTTCGGAAGAGTACGGTAACTAACATTTATCATATAAACTGTCTCTCTATTTCAAAGTTGTGTGCTCAGTATACTAATATTCCCAAATATTATATTGCAAGAATTAAATTACTACTATTATTACTAAAACCATACGCTGTATATAAACTCAAACAGGATATTGCAATATTTGGAATTTAACCATTCAAATGTACTGACGAAATAGGACGTACAAAAGTGTCGGGTTAACACTAACTGTCGGTTAACTTATAACAGTTGAACTATGAATGATTACTGGTTAAATCGGATGTTGTGTTGACCGGCATTTAACAACAAACGGTTATTTGTGTAGTCATCATTAAACGTTTTATATTAGTCATATTGACTCGGTTTTTAATTAAAACTAGTTTTGTTTTAAGGATCAGAATAATAATTATTATAATTATAAGCCTATATTATTATTGTCCCAATACTGGGCAAAGGCCCTTATTTTTTCATTCCTCTCTGTCGATGGCAAGTGAAGTCTATCATTTGAATATCAAAATCATTAATTATTTAAGATTAATTTAAATTATTTTAAACAGTTACATTTTAAAGTTATCTATTTGTACACATATGCAGATTAACAAAAAGTATTTAACAAGTTGCCTATGTGCGATAGCGGGATTGCGTAAAGCCAGACTCCTTGGGGCCTACCTGCACTACCTTTTAAAATGAGACCGTTATAGTTGTGGAAGACAAACGCTGCTCTATGCAGTGTATTGCAGACTTTATTTTCTATAATTGTAACAGTTTTACTTTAAGAGGTGATGGTAAACGCCTTGAGGCAGAATCATAGACCTAAGTCAGAAGTAGCAACGAGAAAATTTTCTGAACAACTCCTTAGAGTGACTTATGCAACCGTCTCTAAAATGACGGAAATAACAAAATGTTTATTTAAATTCAGTGAAATATCTCCTCACCAAATTATTCTAAGCAGTACAACCACCCAATTTATGACCCCACAAATCGCCAAACAAAAACCATGTTTCATTTTTTTCCATCCATATATCCCATACACCCAACTACACGAATTATAAATTCATACAATGTACTAGGCTCCCAAAAATGTGTAAGAGGTCGCCTCGAATGATAACGATCAGGGTTCCTTTCAACGTGGCCAGTTATCGTCACATCTGACTCATAGAGTAAAAACTTCTTGTACACATACCTATTTATCTTGATCTATTTTATAAGCAAGTTCGGATAAGACATGGATTAGCGTTAAATTGGCTGGTTTTAAAGTTTCTTAACCATTTTATTGATGACAGTTTTATTTAAGGCATTGTTGAATGTTGTCAATTTATTGAGCGACATTGTAAATGTAAAGTGATTTAATACAATCAATTTGATTTACGTGGGTGGCGGGAAATCATGTTATGTCTAGATCCAGCTAGGCGGGAATGTGATTGATCTAATCTTGGTCGGACATAAATTCAGATATCGTTCGCTAACGTGGCCGTGGGTTTGAAACAATGCATTATTGGGAAATAAATTTCAGGTAACAACTAGGTACTTTCCAGTTGTATTTGTTGAAAAAATATCAGAATTTATTAGTCTACGTTATGCGTGTAAAATTCAAATTAATTAGCATCGAGTACCGACAAATGCAATACAAATACGCTCACTTGCCTTGTTATTCTTAAAAATAAACAACACCCAAAGTCAGACATGTTATTGAAAGTTAACAAAAACAATATACAACAAGGGTCACCTATCATAGAAAGCCGACATAACACGAATAAAAATGAAGCTTCACAAATCACACCACAGGTATTTTTTTACTTGGTTGCAAAATAGTGACATCATCTTATTTCGTCGCGACCACCAGGCGCGCATAAGCTGCAGGCGTTAGGTGTCTCGCTTGATATGGGCTCGATAATGTAAACAATTCGTGCAACTCCTTGCAGGATATGACCGCCTGGTACTTTCTACGCAGTGCAAGTCGTCTGCAAAATTTGGATAAATAGACTGATAAGCAAATTATATTTAAAACTAGCTGCTGCCCGCGACTTCGTCTGCGTGGTATTCAAGATGTGTAGTGCTGTACAAAAAGTAAAGCTAAATAATGTTTAATGCCAGCTCCCTAATCCTGTTCCGTTCCAAACTACCTATATATTAAACAAATATTAATAATAACAGCCTATCTTTATAATACTTTACCTATGCAACTACCCTATACTATCGCAATTGGTGCACAATTGTGGTAGTGTATAGGCACTATCAAATCTTTACAGCCACGTGTTACACACACCAAAATTGCAGTCAACAGCTAAGTAGTTAGTTAAGTATAGTAAATAATTTACCGTCCACACAATTTTTTGTTTTAGTGTAGTTGGTTTTGAAGCTGTGATAGCTTAGTGGCAAGACCGTAGGACTGCTAGGTCTTGGTCTTGAGTTCGATTCCCACGGCGCGCACCGACTTTTCGAACGTTGTGTGCGTTTAAGAAATAAATGTCACAGCTTCCGTGTTTCGGAAGGCACGTAAAAATGTGGGTCCTGCGCCTGATCTCTCTCCGGTCGTGTCGGATTACCGTCCCATCAGGATATGAGAGTAAAAGGAATAGAGCACTCTCTATTCCTTTTACTCTCACCTGGGTTTGCGCACACGCTTGTGCACTACAATATCTCCTGCGTAGCTGGCTGGTGTCATAGTAACACTGGCCGCCGTGGCCGAAATCGGTCCGGACATTATTATTATTTCTTTCACTTCATATCCACAGCTTCTCCTAAATTGGATGAGACTGTCCTAGCTTAAACAGTAAGTATCATATACCAGATACCATATAAAAATGTTTTAAAGAACAATTTTAGGTATGTTAAAAAAATCACAAACATTAGAAGAAAAAAAATATGCTTGAATGAGATTCGATTCGTACTCAAAAATTATTAAAAAATAAATTAAAAAAAAACGTGTGTCGAAATGAAATTTGAACTTAGAGTGAAAAAATGCGAAGCTCGTACTTTCCTGAGCCCGCTATTTTAACTTCTATATAGTAAGCCAAATAGCATGTTAATATTAATGTCAAAACATAAAACCATAGCAACAGTGTTTTGGTCGCTATGGTGACAGTTGTTGTCGGTATGGTGACGGTTGTCAGTTACACCAGTTACGTGTTCTTTAAAAATAAAGGATTATTGCTAAGACCCCGTGGTTAATAGCCTGATAATAAATAGCCTATATTATATGTCGTCTAGACCTGTCCTTAATCTTCATGCAAAAATTGAACAATATACTTATGTATAATAATAAGTTTTTTCGATTAGCCGGTAATTCTCATAAAATTCGTGATTGCTCACCCTCCATATCAAATAGCGCAATAATATGTAAAATTTATGTTGTCACGACCTCTAGTCAATATATTCTGAAAATCTGAAATGAAATGAAAATGAAATCTGTACATTATTTTTTTGGGATTATCTTAGACATATTATTATATTTACGGATAGTTTAACAATTTTAGGACAATAGTTCTTTAAACAGGTAACCATCACAAAACGATGGGCAGAAAAGCTTAGTATTCACGTAAACAGCTTTAATTTTCATCGACTTAGCTTCAAAACAGTCGGAGTTTCATAGAAACGTACCTCCCCCTTTTTTACCCCCATTAAGGCAGAATTCCCAAAAATCCTTATTGCGTCATTCTTAACTTCCAACTAAATAACCAAATATTAATTGTAATCGAATTAGCTTCAAAACTGACGAAGTTTCATACAAACTTACCCACCCCTTTTAACCCCCTTAAAGAGCAAAATTCCAAAAAAAAGATCGCTTAAATGTTAGCGAGGACTAATAGCTACATAATAAAAAAAGTTTCATCTAAATCCGTCCAGTGGATTTTGCGTGAATCGCGGACAACAAACAGACAGACAAAAATTTTTTTTTTCATATTTTTGGCTTCTATTGGTTGTATGAAGATCCCCCATGTGAGTTTTTCTTAAATATCTTTAATGTACAGACATGAGGTTTTTATAATTTTATTATATGTATAGATACCTGTCTAGAACAAAGTATTATCAAGCCATATGAGATTACTAAGAATTTGTTAAGATAAGATATTTCACTACATCGACTTTGTATAAATGATTAGCAGACGTGAAACAAACTTCTACAATTTAAATAGAAGGAGCGTTTTGACTTTAATTCAGTCAAAAAAGATTTCTGAAAAAACATACCCAAGCACATTATTAAACTATTTTACATAAATACAAGGACGAAAGTCCTGTATCATTCAGTTACATAAATAATAAATGTTCTGTACTGCGAAGTAATTTAGTTCACTCGCTTTGAATTCTAATTCGCTATAAATGCCTCAGATTGATACACGGATAAATTTCATTGCTTATAGTGCACGGTCGCTGAATAATAATGATAAGCAAAATATATTATGTTATTATAGATTGATACTCCTTTATACACTTCTAAAACCTACGTGCATTTATGATTAGTTAGTCATATCTCCTTGATTTTTCTCACCGCCCGCGTAAATATCATCTATAGCCGCAAAAATATTATACCTACTCCATGATACAGTAGGGTAAAAGTTATTTATGTGTCAAGAAGCTGTTGCCCGCGACTTCACCCGCTCAAATGTTGTTTATAGCTGCAAAAATATAAGCCCCGTCTAACGTTGGCTAAAATGTAGTCTGTGCGTTAATACAGTGTGTCAACTAACTTCATTACAAATTTCTTAAAAATTGCTTCACCAGTTTGAGCGTATAAGATTGACAACATCTATCCACCCATCAATGCTTTCAAACTTTTTCGTTTCTAAAACATTTGTAGAAGCTATGGTGTCAGCCAAATCTATACAAAATTTAATCAAAATTGTTCTAGTACTTTGAGCGTGTAAGAGCTCCAAACATCCATACATACTCACAAAACGCGTTTATGGTATTAGTAGGATTATTTGCAGACGGCTCTATAGAGCATTATCAAGGTTGGCACAATACCAAAGGTACTTACTGTGCCAAAATTGATACAGCTAGTACTATCTAATCAATTTCAATAGATATGGTTTGTTTCACGCAGTAACGTCAAATATTACTTATAAAAACTATATTCTTTCTTTAGTGGGTTGGACTAGACTATGTTTTAGTGCAACAAGTCTTCCTTTCGCTGTTTAAAAAGTAGTTGAACTATGTTGTTAACGTTGTTAGTTTTGATTTTTACTCCCGAAGTCCTTTTTTGTATCCCTGTGGAAATCCTCATAGACTGTCCCTCATCAGGGGGTTGACGTCGGTGTGTGTCGGACTTTTACCGGCTAAAACCACTGGAGCGTCCTCATCTGCCTATGGCCAGGGGTACGAGGTTCACTGTGCCCCCAGCAGTCCTAAAGTCTTTTAAATTCTCGTTAATAACTCCAGTGAAGCAGTCAAAGTCGGCGCTTAAGTTAACTGCATATAACATTAAAAAAAAACAGTTAAATTCTGGACATTAACTCTGCTTTTTGATCCAAAAATCTTTGCCCCAAAGACACCTAAAGATGCATGTTAACTGAAATCAATTTTGCAAACCTTTGGCTCAGAACAAAGATCCATTTATCATAACAATAATATTATAGGTTACCAATCCGATTTCAGCCAACCATTTCTCAATACAAACAAGTTTCATACTAGCTGGCATATCTCTGCAATTACTAACCTAAGAACTTACCACAGCCTCTTAAAGTAATATTGTTTTTGTGAAAGCGAGACAGCGCACTACACGGCGTAGAGCGGCGTCTCTCTTCCACAACGGCAATAATATTACTTACCCCGGCCTCAAACACTCCGGAATTCAGAATCTGAAAGTCTGTTCTTTAATTTAATCCAAAACACTTTTAAGTTACAGGTGAGTAATACTTACCCACTTTTTGTATATTTGCAATAGAGAACCGACTCTCAGATTCTGAATTTCATACTGTATGAGGCCGGCCTAAGAGGTTGGATATTTTATAGATTAGTCAATTCCTTATAAGATAGGTAGGTAGGTTCTATTGTTACCGTCTCAAATAGCTGTAATAGGAATAATGTTGGCGCCACTGCAGACGCCATTTTAAAACGTCAAAGTTCTTGCGTATCTTGTGAATTGTAGGTATTATTAGAATATCTGGATGAACTATTGTATTGTTGTAAGATTGGTGGTGGAGGTGAAATAGGTAACTTTAGAGAATAGGTGATAGGTGAACTAGCTCAACTAAATTTAAAGAGCTTGTCGACTCTACCGTAGTCTGATGAAGAGTGTCAGAGAGAGCGATATGTCTCTGTTCTATAGTTCCTGTGAATGTCTGTGTTTATGTTGTTGAGCCTATTACTAAATAAATAAAAGAGTGGGATTGTGTCATATAGGTATATTTGTGATCTATTTTTTAAATTTCTCCTTTCTATGGAATATTTGCGACCGCGTCAGCTCATGAATAAGGACTCCGGTTGGGTCCGAAACTAGTCGAGTAATCCCGATAAATACACGTGAGAGAATATACAGGGTGACTTCGAAGTCGTGGGCAATATTTTAAACTAAGACACTATTAATGATACTAATAGCGTTAGGGCTACTTTTACGCAAAAAAGAAGAAAAAAAAAATTGTGGAGTGTAGGGCTTGGGCCGTGAGGCGGCCCGGTACCCACTAAAACCCCCGGGTTTTCGGTGTGCGCCACCTTGGAGGGGTCACGGGAAACGAAGACGACTACTTCCGCGACCCCTCCGGCGCCTGGCCGGGCGTCGGGTGCCCGGCCCCGCCGGGGGGAACTAGGTAACTACCTACATTATTATTATGTTTTTTAAGTAAAAATAGCCCTAACGCAATTAGTATTATTAATAGTGTCTTAGTTTAAAATATTGCCCACGACTTCGAAGTCACCCTGTATAATAGAACGATTGTTCTATTACTAACATCAAGATGTGCTACAGCCGTCTTTACATAATCCAGCAAGATCGCAATAGCTGCCAAGAATAAGGTTGGATATTTATATCTATATTGGTCCATCTACAGCAAATGCTTTAAATCTAAACAGTGCAGTTGTTAGAGTGATAACGCAACTATTTTCGGATGGGCGTTTCGGTTCAAGATTTGCCCTAAAATTCAGCTTTGTAGCCATCTTTCCACCTTTATAATATGGCTAATTTTGGAAGATTTGTCATTGACATCATTTCGATCGTCAGTTTCCCACGTAGTAGCTACCTTATCTTTAAAAATGTTTGTGTAGGTACATGATAGGCACACCAATCCCGCGAGATACACAATAAAACGAAGATCAGACATTTTTACGCTCTACAAATAAATGAACCTATTTTTAGAGCAAAAACTTACAAAAAAATATTACATACGACTTCATTCACCACATAATTCCATACCATTTACATACACATTCATACATCATTCAACAAAGGGCCGTTTTATAAAGGTTTACTATAAGTGCCGTCTGCCCAAAATGTAATCTATTGTTCAATACTTCAATACCCAAATACTGGCACGGAAGGGGCGTGTTTTGTGGGGCGGGGCGATGGAATGAGACAGAGAGATGAGCCAGCTGTCAAATGTATAGCTTTTTACTTGGCATACAAAGATAGAGGAGGAAGGAAGATGCCTTGTATCAGATAGAATGGAAATGGAACGGGACTTTGAATTTTAAATTTGGAAGGTGGTTTAAATTTGGTATTCGATAGGAATTTCAATAGAATAGATTTTTATTTTTATTTAGGTTAAAGGGTGTTTTAACAGACAGTGATTTTATTAAAGCTGAGTAATTTATTGGCTCGCTGAAACCAAATATTCTCTTTTGTTTCGTGATTCATCCATATTTACTAGATTGCGAATAGGCGTATTTAGATCTTCATACTTGCTGACTTTTTTTGGTAGAGTGTAAGTAACATAAGTATTTTACTAAAAATATAGTACAAGGCTTTAGATAAATAGCTTGAGACTTTTATTAAAATTAATTCGAACCATTTTCATCCTAACAGTTTTGTGTAATCATTGAATGACTCTGGCAGGACAAGTATTAAACCTCAAATGTTCCACTTATCGAAACAAAATAAACACACATACATAAAACAAGAGTTATTTTAAGCATCCAACAATACACATCAAATATAAATACGTCAGCAGACCTTCACGAAAATCAAAGGTCAAAGTTGACTCAGCAAAATTTCCATTCATGAAAACGTTCCTTATTATGTCACACGCTAAGCGATAACCTCTTCACATTTATGCGAGCCTAGTACCTATGTTCACACGTCAATAGCCTATTACTGGTCAATTTGTCAATTTGATTGGAAAATTGACCACAATTGACCATATCTGACCATATCTGTCAAGCCATGCGTGACTGTTTTGACCAAAATTTGACCGCAATTTGACTAAGTCGATTGATTCACACGATGTATCGATTACATCGTCTTCTCGATAAGTAGAGCTTGAGAATCGATCGCGAAATGATAGAAATGTTACTTACCTATTTGATTCAAGCCGGTTTTTAGTGATGAATGTGCAATTATTTTTATCCACTTGTGTACAGAGAAAGATTAGATAAGTTTTTAAAATGTAGTTAATCAGTTTTTATGACCATAAAGCTGGGTCCACATGACGCTCCAGTGAGCTTATAAAAAGTGACATGAAAAAGTAATAACGTTTATCCTATTTGCAGTATGATAAAGTCGGTTAAAAAGGGTAATCCTATCCTGCTATACTTAAATCAAATTTGAATAATATTTTAGATTTAATTACTCAAAACCTAGGTTAAACATTAAATTACGTATATAAACGACACGAAATCAATTTTAAGCTTTGTTTAAAGTAACTTTTTATTTCTTAAAATCTATATCCCATATTGACTCTGAACTAAGCAATGCAAACCGCGAGAAACTGTTTTGAGTTAAACCTAATAACGAAAACGCCGCACTGCTGAGCAAAGGCCATTTCGAATATAGAAAACAAAATTTGTTACCAACATCTAAATACTACACGTCACATAACGCTTCATAAGTGTGGAATGTTGAGAACGTCTCTTAAGATTATCTTGTTTGCGGCGAATGGGCTAGTCTTAGTGCCTACAACATGTCCTATCTTATATTATGAACACGGGAAGAAATTACTGTTTACTTTGTATTCTGATAATATTATGATATTTGTTTTTGATCCGTTCCTATGAACGAAGGTACGAAGATCTGAGTTTCTAAGAGTTTGTATTTGAAATTGTCGGGTTTTAGAGAAGTAGGTTGCATTGTAAAATAGTCCTAATATACCTTTACAATAGATAATGGATTGATTGTTCTAAAATCTGTATTGCAGCTTCCTACGTACAACATTTTAAATTCCCTGCAGTCTAATATCGAAATAGGATAGGAAACAAATGAACTGTTGAATTATACTTAATCCATATTATTTGTGACACAAAATTCCGTTTTCAAATTTCCTAAATTTAAAAACGGATTTATTACAAAAATCACGCTCTATTTTACATTGACAACACTACTCGTATTTCAACGAAGATATTTCGAACTGTCATACCAAATTCAAAAAAGGAACGCACGTGATTCAGCAACAATCATCTGTACATGTCATGTGAATTGTCTATCCGAATCGAATATTCAAATCGATACATCTATAAAAAACTTTATGAATATTCATTTAATCGAATGAAACGGGCAAGAACACACTTATGGTGGGGCTTGTCAGACGAAGCACTCGAGACGATTATGTGATGCTGTTTACGATCGAATTAAAATCAATTGCTTGTATCGCAACCACGGAATGAAGCCCCGTTTAGGCAGATTTAGTGAGATTCGAATCGATTTGCTCTAATCGAGAATCGATTTAAATTAATTAAACAATGGAGCTTTAAATTGGTTTTGTTTATGGTAATTAAAAGAAAAGGGAATTAACGTTACTCTTTGCCTATTTAGCATTTAACCGTTGCACGGCTAATATTTAAGTATTTTTTTACTCGATTACGAATAAGAAAGCTAGTTATATTCTTATCAAACTAATATTATAAATGCGAAAGTAACTCTGTCTGTCTTTTCTTCACGCCTAAACTACTGAACCGATTTGTGTGAAATTTGGTACAGACATAGTTTGGAACTTGAGAAAGGACATAGGATAGTTTTTATTTCAAATTTCAAAAAATAAAAAATAAATTTATTCCGGACGAAGTCGCGGGCACAGCTAGTCTTACTATAAATATGCAGTTTACACAGTAATCTGCTGGAATAATTTATATTTATAAAACTACGGTGCTGTAGAATAAGCTTGAACATCAAAAAATAACAAAATCTCATTTGTCGTCACGATCGTCAAATACACGCGGGCGAAACCGCAGGCAAATACTAGTCAAAATACAAAGTTAACTTGCCAATGACATGACAAATTATTTATTAAAAAAACAATCGCCCGAAACAACACAACTTCCTAAACCGTCAAACAATAATAAAAAATTGTTCAACAAAGAAAAAAAACAATACATTATTTATGTTCTACAATACTTGTAATAGTAATCTATACTAATATTATAAAGCTGAAGAGTTTGTTTGTTTGTTTGTTTGTTTGTTTGTTTGTTTGTTTGTTTGTTTGTTTGAACGCGCTAATCTCAGGAAGTACTGGTTCGAATCGAAAAATTATTTTTGTGTTGAATAGACCATTTATCGAGGAAGGCTTTAGGCTATATAATATCACGTTGCAACTATTAGGAGCGAAGAAATAATGGAAAATGTGTAAAAAAACGGGGAAAATTGTTCATCCTTGAGGGCTTCCGTTGCGTGCGCTGCGAAAACGGTTCAAGATACACACAATATATGTATGTAAGAATTATTCCTATTGAAATGATCTAAAAAAATGTCCGCGACAGTATATGTTTATCTTTTAAGATTAACTCACTAGAACCGTTTTTATGGTAATCAAATTCGATCGAAATTAATGCATCAACGCACAGCCCAAACTACTGGACAGATCGGGCTGAAATTTGGCATGCAGGTAGATGTTATGACGTAGGTATCCGCTAAGAAAGGATTTTGATAAATTTTACCCCCAAGGGGATAAAATAGGGGATGAATTTTTTTATGAAACTTTGTCAAAATTAAACCGATCGGGCTGAGACTTTACATGCACATAGGTACTATAACGTAGGCATCCGCTAAGAAAGATTTTGATAAATTCCACACATAAGGGGATGAAATAGGGGATGTTTGTAGAAATCTTCTTAGATTTTTGACTAGCCATGACTATAAACAAGTCTCAGGGGCAAACTCTCAAATTTGCGGGTATTGACTTGAGAGAACATTGCTTCTCTCATGGGCAGTTCTATGTTGCTTGCTCACGAGTAAGTTCTCCCAGTAGCTTGATAGGTTTAGCGCCAAATGACAAATTAATTAAGAATATTGTGAACAAGGAAGTTTTGTAGGCCCTAATTTTTACACTAACTTGCTAAACAATAATACTTCCTAACGCGTGCGAAGCCGCGGGCACAAGCTAGTGCTATTTTATAAAACGACATTTTTATACGAAAACAGTCGTTATTGTTGTTCGTTGCATGTAAACATAAATATAATAACAAATACACATGACATGACATGCAACAAGCTTGGGTTGAACCGGTATCTCGATAACATCGAGAACTCGATTATTAGGCATAAATTAATCGATAATAATCGCTCGCGTCCAGAAAAGGGATTTTTGTATTTCGATTTTCGAATGACGACTGTGAGGTAATGCAAATAAATTGCGGAATTTGACTGGATTTGACTGGTGGAATAGACAAGTGCGTTTATTTTTAATTTTATATCTATTCGTTTTTGTTTTTGAGTAGAATCTTCAAGACAGTTTCTCATACGTATTTTATAGTCTTACCTAAGAAATTGGACGGCCCAGAGTCGTTATAATGTTCTCAGTAAATATGCATATTCCTATCAATTTTCCTATTTAAAGATAAGAACGAATTTTCCTAGATTTACCGTTCTAGCTGTTTTAGCACATTAGAACTTGTCGAAGGATTCAGAGACAATTTACAGGACGCTGGATGAGCAGACAATTTTTTTTATTGATTTCTGAATAACCGAAGCAGATTATGACTCCCATAACCATTCCATATTAATTTTCCTATGATTTATGGTATCAGCTACCGGTCCCTACCCCACGCAGGCAACAGCGTGAAGGAATTGTCTATTCTCCCAATTAACCTCTTCTTAGGTCATAATGTCAATAATAAAAACTATTTTAATCGACAATAAAATTCTATATTCTCTTCCATATTCAAATCGTTTGATAATTGTTACAAACCAAATTTATTTTGCTGTTGATCAACCAAAATGTATTCTAAATTCAACGTTAACTCGTTCGAAATAAAGACTCGTTCCATTTTTATACAATCAAAGACGCAATCTTAACACAATTTAATTTTGAAATTAGTTTACTGAAAATTCGACTTTATGTCTTTAGGATAGAGGTTATAAGAACTGATTTTTACATATTGGTAAATAATGGAAAAGCAGTTTGACGTTTC
The DNA here is from genome assembly GCA_941860345.1 of Chrysodeixis includens. NCBI lineage: Eukaryota > Metazoa > Arthropoda > Insecta > Lepidoptera > Noctuidae > Chrysodeixis > Chrysodeixis includens. Next base: position 615,887 of record OW796112.1, on the reverse strand, counting down.
CGTGGAAGCGTTTACCCCCTGCAGTGTGGAGGCAAAGGCCATACTAGTATGGCCGTATGCCCATTAAATTTAGGACATAACTGTCTGCTGGGCTGTTATCGTATATTTAATTACCAATTAAATCAATACCTATTATACATAAATATTTAAAAACAAATGCTGGTGAGATTGATTCTATCTTTGCCTGAGAAAATGACGAAATCGTCTACTTTTAATGCTATGTTGTCGTAACTTTGTCATAACCATTTTTGAGTTAAGTCACATTATCGAGTGGTTCATCTCTCAATATCTTGTATTTCTGAGGTCAAAATACTTTGTAGTCAATAGCAGGATACCTACAGTTTATTTATGTACATTTTCAGGATATTGTTACCAGTTTATAATAATTTTGTTTAACTAATAATTTAAAGCTGACTCAAACACAAACTCTTATCAAACCATACATAAGCGCCATCTAAAAAACCTTTAAATCCAATCTTAAAATAAATTCTAATTACCGAAAAATTCGAACACCAATTAAAATTCGAACGTCGGACTACCGGCCAGCATTCTATATTTTATGATGACGTTGGCCACCCTGCGTTTCGTTTCACGCAGTGAGGATATGCTACTGTTTAGCCCCCTGTAGATACGAACACACTTGCCTCATAATATTTTATTTTTACGCTAATGGCGCCCGTTCTTAAACTGTTTTCTTTAATATTTATTTGGTTTTGATTGGAATAAATATTACTATGTTATTACGTTGGCAGGTGGGAATTTAAGAAATTGTAAAAACTAAATATAAAGAGTTGTTTTTGCACCTGGGTGGATGGCAAAACTCAATTAAATTCGTTTTATTGGTAATAACTAGATACTATTACGTTTTAATGGACTTAGTCTGCGTGGTGGTCAGCTATTTGATTCCTGCTAAAAGTCTTCTTCTTTGGTCTTTCTTCTATACCGCTCTCTGGCGAGACCAAAGAGTTTTTCCATGTTAGTGATACTAGTCCACTGCCTGATATTACAAAGCCAGGATAACTTTCTTTTTCCGACGCGTCTTTTCCTCTCAACCTTTCCCATCATTAAGCTACAAATAGCCCATATTAATTTTATTTTTTTCAAAATTACTCAATCATTTTTTTAGCCTTAAATAAGTTGAGAGCTCTTACAAACTTTCGCATTTATATGAGTGTGATAAAAGCACATACACGTGGTAACAAAAGCGTCGGATTTCCGACTATTTAAACTTGTTCGTTCGAGAGAGATAAACGCCATACATAGTCAAGCATATTTGTAATTTCGTAAATCACGCAATAGAGACCAAAGTCGTCGTATAGCTTACTTTACGTACAGACTACTCAATAACTAACATTTATGAATTATAAAATAATCTCATAATTCCATCAGATATGATCAAATAAGGAGATAATCTCAATGTTTCTATTGAACTCGTTTTACAACCTTTAAAGTTAAACCACTTATTTTCTACTTGAGTAAAGAGGGTCCGTCCGGTATATTTTATATTATAACATAAAAACTTTCCATCCCAAACCTAGTAGCGTGGAACAGAACGTAAATCTATGAAAGGTTTTGTTTTTTATCTTCATTTCGAATATTGTTTATGGTTGGATTAGAACAGTAACTTTGGGGCGTTATCTTTACTTGATATTTTTGATAGAAATTTGATTTAAGTTATCTATTTTTATGTTTTAAGATTAAGACCAGAAGGTAAAGGGATTTAGGTTTAGACTTCTAAGAATACTACATCCATTTACAGGTACTTTATCGTGAATCCATCACTCCATTGACATAAAAAGTAAATATTTTATGAGTCAAAGCAGGTATTGGTCAAATCGTCAAAGGTCACGCATTTCACACAGACTAAAACACAGACAAGATCTACCTAACTAGTTACCAACTTACAAAAAAAACCTAATGTATTCAACTGACAATTAAAACAAAAACTAATTTAGTCATGTACTAACTGGCAGGTAACTATTCTCATGAACAGAAGCCACAAATTATCATCGAATACAGATGAGGTCCGACAAAAAAGGCTCGTTCACAATTATGTCAAACTCAATTTGACAACTTGATGAACATGGCCGTTCAACGTTTGACATAACGTCGTGGGTGGTCCGTCCGGCATGCGTGTATTTTTTTTTTATTTTTATATTTATTTCGACCACCGTAGGGCGACGGCTTATGGACGATAACTAGCCACCGACGAAGCGTTCTAATTGGGTTTGACTTTTTGGCGTATGACCTTCGTAAACTTGAATGATGACAGCCCACGTTTTTATACAGCCAGTAGACTCAATGAAATGCGTAAAGCACAGACTTAAGTATATGTAGATATGTAGCTAGGCAAATATCAGTCTTATTAACATAATTTTAATGTCTAGATCGAAGCTATGGATTGTGAAAAACTAAACAAACCCAAACTACCAACCAAAGACACAAGGTGCCGTTCAAAAACGAAACGATAAGCGCAAAATGACAGCACAAAAACTTCCCGCCAAAAAAACTGTTAAAGTGACATTGTGTGTGACATTACCGCGTGGGTAGAGACATGGTGACACTGATGCCGTGTAGCTACCTCGGAGGGGGAACCTCCCCCCGCTGCAGCTTGGACCACGCCGAGCCAAAGGTCAGATGCATTCTGATAAACAAACCTACGAGCTGTGAGGATTTCCATTTTAGAATAATAGATGGCGCCACTTTGACCTGGGGTCTTGATAATCGCAAGGAGGTTCTATTGTTGAACTCTCCTTGCAAATTAAGAAAAAAAAACCCTTTGAACATTTTCTTTATGCGTCAGTAATTCAGTATTATATGGAAATCCTCACTTCAAATAAATATTGTATTATAGTTATGATGTCAAAAAGCTCGTAAGATTTGTATTATGTAGTGAACCACAAAATGCACTATACATAGATACTCGCACACCAATGCACTGCTCCCAATGTATTATTTATAGTTCTGCTTCTAACATTATTTGCACGGTATGGCCTAATATGTAAGCTTGCATGTGATTTTACTTATAAGTTACAATTGATTAATGATCTTATCAAGGAGATAAAACGGCTTTAGTATGTTTGTTTAGATATATACCGCATTGTCAATCTTTATTTTTAGAAGACTAGAAAATCTTGTTTAATATTTGTGAATCATTAATACCCAAAGAAATGGCAACTTCACTGAATTTAGTGATCATTTTACACAACGAAGTATGTGGACACCAAAGGCACGGAGTTCAGACTAAATAATTACAACCAAAAACAACGAAACAACAGTTTTAAAATTCGAACGACAAGCCAAACTTTATGGAACAAGCCGGTGAAGCCGGCCATGATTAATCAACACCAAGGCGTTATCTGTCCACCGTAACTAAAACCAAATTTTATTGTTCTCATTGTACAAAACTGTTTATGTTTTCCAAGTGGTAAGGTATGGTGAGGCGTCAGGGCTCAAGTTACTCATTCATGGGGACCATTAAAAAGTCGTAAGACATCGGTAACCTACGGGACAGAGCGTCGTTAGCCACCTGATACGTACCAGGCTATCATAACTCGAAGGAGGTGTTCGCTTACACGATGCTTGATCGTTTAATTTTGGTATGCGACAGAGATTAGCGCGTAACAATGCCTAATTGGTGGGATGATTAGACTACGTTTAGTTATGATTTCTTGGTACTTTGAGAGGTAGACGTGTGAAGTTAATGTTTGATATGTCAGGATATTAATCCGAATGTGTTCAGCAGACTTTGGCAGTTCAATACGATATGCTAATCTTATGCCTAACTGTTTTGGATTTTTCCTAATTTGTTGTATTAAACATATTGTTTTTTTTTTGTAGTATTATTGAATACATCAAATGAAAGGACTTTTAATCATTAAATATTATGAAAATACATTAACGAAACAAAAAAAAAACGACAGATCAATTTTACTCAATACCTGAAAACATTGAATTCGTTGTCCCTACTTAACAAAAACGGAAAAGTCTAAATAAAATGCCCTCGACTACGTTTAAAACTTTGCTCATAAAAGTACTACAAATATGATAGGTACATACGTATAAAACACAAAGTAAACAATAACCGAAATAAATTTCAAAAATAATAGAGATATTAATTTAAATAAATAAACATTTTTTTAAACTATCGCACGCACCTCACATAAAATACTATAACAAAGAAACAAATAGAAGGCAAAGACAACCAAAACATAAAGCCACCCAGAGATAACAGCAATAAAAACAAATTTGTCCAACTTGATAGCCGAACACGGCGCGATTTATCGACCAAGATGTCTTTCTCGATACAACTTGTAAGTTCCCGCGCTTAAATCGATTGGGCTTAACTCCATTTTGTTTATGTAATCGAAAACAGACTCTGTCCTTTAAGAACGTGCCATCGCGGCATCGGAGTGAGCATTACTTTTTTTTATTTTTTTATTTCGAATAAAGAACTCTGCATTCAGCCAAATTTAAACGGTATTAAGATTAATAGAGACATGAAAACTAGTTGTTGTGAAATATTGTGTCCAGTTCCCAAGCTGAATAAGATTGTCTTTGATTTTCTCCTATTAAAGATGAAATATAAGGATTCCTGTGGCGCCAGTTATAACATTTATATTCAACTCATAATGGCTTCATACCGTAATGTTAACAATAACTCGCATAAGACAAATGCGATGATGAAAATCTTCAACCTCCAATAAACAAAACTTTGTTTAACAAAAGGCTTTAAGTCACATCCCCATTAAATTAATGATGTGTCAAGCCTTCCCCGCTATCGATAAACATTCGAACACTACAAATGGCTGGCCCGAACAATAAACTCGATAAACTAAAAATTAATCACGATTAATATTGACACTTTACGCGAGCAGTCAAAAAACTTACAGATCTTATTAATAATCGCCAATATCACATGTTATTATCAGAGATAAAACATAAAATTGGTCGGCCGATAAATTTTATAATTTATTCGTTACGGTGCGGGAGCGAGCGAAGGGTCCCTCGTAAATATGCAGCGAGATAAAACAATAAACGAATTACGTTTAAATAAAGAAGCGTTTTGTCCTGACGCTTGTTTAGAATATAGCGTGTTCGAAATTTAAAAAAATGTACAATTGTAGTTTAATTTGTGTTTTTTTTTTTTATTTCTTTTATTTTGATTGATGAATAGTCTTAATAATTTGATGTAATATTTTTTTTTCTAATTGAATAAAACCTCTTTTTTAAAAAGTGAAGTTTAGTATGCAAAGTATCTACCTACGTATCAGAAATCATGAATGATAGTTCGCTAGTTAATAACCACAAGATAGATTAAACAGTACAGTCGATGCATAAATAAGAATTAACATAAATAACATTAATGCTACGTACTATCGCGAACACGATCTAAACGCACGTCCTGATGAGATTGATAACAATTAATTTAATAATCTTTAGTTGATTCATTGGCAGGAGCTAGTGTACTTCTAATTGCATGTTATTGATTATCTCTCGCAAAAGCAATTATAAAATAATGTATTTAATTTATTGACAAAGCGTTAAATGCTCCGAGTGACTCTACATTTTATCATACAGTTCTAGAAAAACAACAAATCAAGTTGTATATATTAAATCCCCCCCCCCCTCCCCAATACTCCCAAAAAAATCTCCCAAATCTGACACGGTTTACAAGTATCGTTGTAAAATTCAAAATGTTTTCCAACATCACCCTGTAGGCTCAGTAAAGGCGCGTTGTCGCCGCGTAAAACGTATAAATTAGCCGGGTATCGGGAGATCGGGCGGCCTCACACCTCGCGAGGAATGCGCCGCTGATTTACGCCTTCTCACACGGTGACGGTGCACCTCCTTCAAACTGCTGCGGTCCTGGTACACACACACTCATTAACTATTGTTTCGATGTCTTTTTTTAGGATTTCTTTAGATTTTAAATAATCGATCTAACTGTAAAACTTTAGTAAAAATTGTATAGATTTTGAGATCTATTAATTCGGAAATAGTGCTTTCTATCGATCACTGCGATCCTCTATCGTAAAAAAAAAGAATAATTGTCTAAAAGGGATTATTAGGATAAAGTCCATGAGTACCAGCAACATTTTTAAGCGTTATTCTTTCCTATCAATTAGTCTATCAAGAAAGAGATAATAGAGTATGTCTGTTCAGGTTTTTCAACTCTGAAAAAATTGTGTACGCTTTCCCACACAGAATATTGACTTAAGTGTCAGGTAAATCAAAATTCTAAGCAAAAAAGCCCCTTGATTAATTGCCAACATCTTAAATTGTATAAATATTAAATACGTATCTGGAATTTATTCTCCTTGCATTTAATTCCAACAATTTTTTTGTTTTATATTATAAGCCTGTAGGCAAAGCCCAGCACCGCATCTTTCCATTGACTTTAAACATGATTTCTCAACAACCGACCACTTTCATAAATCATATTTTAGAAAAATATCAGGAATTGATTCCAATAGAAAAGAAAATTCTGCCTAATTAAAAGCAACTCTAACCCAAAAGTACCAGGCGAGCATAACACGCTAAGAGCTACAGGATCGTGAAGGCATTTCAATTGTCACCAATCTGTGGAGGCAAAAAGTTGGTATGTCATATAGACGATATGGCGCCCCGGACTTAGTAGGGCGAGAGGGTCTGTTATCTGTCGTGTTTTTAATTAATGATGTTAATACGTTGAGCTAAAACTCTGTGGATGAGATGTTTAAGAGTTTGTAGTGGATATTTGTTTATTTTTTCAATTATTTTTTTATTGTAGAGTCATTTATTGAAAATGATAAAACTAATGTAAAAATGTCGTGAATTTCTAGTCATGACAGATTCAACGATTTGCTAATAAATACCTATCGTTTTAATATCTAACGTTTTAAATCATGTAGTAATAAATATTTTGTTTATTTCCAATAACTCAACCTTCATTTTCATTTGATTTAACAAAATAGCACGCAAACACAGAGTAATAAGATTCTATATTCAGAAAAACATCTTTACCTCTCACTTAACTGAATCTACATTTCACACACGAAACCACCTAACAAATTAACCGAATTATGTAAATCCCGACAAATACATACACAATCAGAATAAATAACCAAGTCTGTACCAAGTACCGATAATTGGTCCCGTCACCTCACATTCAGTTCCGTTTTTATTAATGTTGTCACCTTATCTCGATCTAGCGAGGTGACATTTAAGACTTTTATTATTTATAACTTAAAATTTATCTTGAATCTCGGTTAGTTTAAATTTTAACCGTTACCTTTACAACTTGATTGGTAGTTAATTTTAAGTTATAGTTTGGTTTGGAGTCATTAGTTAAGAGAGAATGAGTTAGTGGTCAGAATTTGCTTCATTTTTTGAGTCTTTATTTAAAAGTCCCTTGGTTATAGGTCGCCTCATATGACATCTCATGTAACGTCAAGAAACCTTATTATTTCTCAAACAAAAATTATCATTCTAATAGTTTACTTTACATCATGAGACATGCTACTTATTTGTATCATCATCATTCCCCTTTCCTTATCCCAATTACTATTTCGGGTCGGCGCAGCATGTCTTCTTCTTCCACACGTTCCTATCTGACGTCATTTCGCAAGTCACACTCTTTGTAGCCATATCATCCAGTTATTTTTATCTAGAATCAATTAAAAAGAATTTCTAGAATCAATCACATCAGACTGATATTCGGGTAAATATAAGTTTATTAAAAAAAGAAAAGACCCTTAAAATGATGAACACATAAGGTCCAAACCAGTATACTTTATTTAACGGATATTCTCTTAAATAGCAAAATAAAATTAATTAATGAGACTAACAAATTGTTACTCCCGACAGAAACTGTTCAAAAGAATTTTCATTAATATAAATAAGTATGTGCCCTATTATAGTAAAATCTATCGCATATTTACAGAAAGGACTATAATTAAGCCAAAATCAACCTTAGTCCTTATGAAATTAAGTTTACAATTGTGTACTGAATCATAGTACACTCGATCCTATATTCATAGAAACAAATGAAAGAGTGATTTCAGCAAAATTCGAACTTATTTAATTAGCTTTAAAGTTCATAATTCAATACCTACTCTTTTTCAGTACACTTAGCAGCATGAATTTAGACAAATGATAGTCGAAATTGGTCTAAATGTATAGTGACAGAGTTAGTTTTAGTTGTAAAGTTTACCCACAAATTTGAATTTAACTATACCTATTAATGCATCCGTAAAGTTATGTAAAACATATAAACTAGAATAAAGTATTTCGATCAAGATTACTAATGCCATAAAATCGATTTAAAAATATATAGAGGTTATCAAATTCTCACGCACGGCTCTATAGAGATAGAATCTTTGGTAGAACTCTATGGTTCCTTAACATAGAGTATAGACATGGTTCGAATTTAAATAAACATTTGGGTTTAGGAATTAATTTAGTTTTACTTACTTGAAAGTGTCGTTCTTTTTTTTAATGTTATGTATTTAATTTATTGATTTTCCTTACGATATGTTACGCTAGAAAAGTGCTAAAATTTTTCCTGAAACGCTTATTCAATTAACGATATGTAACAAAAACTATACTAAACAAAAAATATGGCGTCGTATTAAAGATTATTTAAAAATACAGCTTCACTAATACTATTACTTAGACACAATTTCGGATACACTCGATTATATTCCAGTCTAAAAAAAAAGGACCTTATTTTAATTGTGACACCTACACTAGCTCAAATTATATTACTCAGTACTCTCTATACATTTTTAACTCTGTGATTACAATAACCAAATTCGTTCAACATCCCCGCGGCATACACACAACAAGAACCATTCTTTCTGCGTTTACACACAATGTGCTTCCAAGAAGGGCAGGAGATGTTTGTGAAAAATGTCGCTAAATACAACTGCGTGGACAACAGGTCTAGTACACAGACTACGTTATATATAGACAGGGCAATGATAAGAGAAAAAAAAAACTAACTAACTAACTTCAGATGATTTTTCATCGAACAAATCAAATCAAAAACAAAAGTAAATCGAATGTGAATAGTTATTGTTCGATTTTAAAATAAGACGGCTAAAATCAATACTCAAAATTTCTCCTTTTTTAAATGACTAGTGATACAAGGATCTTTGCGGACATAGCCTAAATCGGAACTAATACCGTAATGGCATATATAAAGAACTAATAACTACCACTTTCGACAGACAGTTGAGTTGATTCTTGTTGCGAAAGTGCACACCAACGCCCTCATGTTAAGACCATTCACGTGCTAAAAGATCCTTCTAGCTCTATATTTATGACAATATACATTCACTAGCTCCCAGTAGATATAAAAACAAATTAATCTAGCACCAAAAGTATTGCACTAAATGTAATTTAATCTCATTTTTGTTCATGTAGTTTTATTTCATTTGTACGATCCCAAGTTTAAAAGGAAAACAGATAATCATAACGTAATTCGTATAAACTAAGACACTTTAAAAACAATTGCAAGCAGGTAAGTAACACTAAATATTAGTAACCTCTTTACACAGTATAGTAGTATCAAGCACATTGCATGCCAGCTTTGCTTATTAACACGCAAAGTAAAAATATTGTTAATATACATGTAAAATTATTTGTTACAGGCAAAAAGGCCAAGACCGGACCCAGGGACCGATGTATCGGATCGGTAAGTAACACTTTACACAACAAAAATCTAAATCAATCTATATTTTTATAGTAACTTTCGTGAGTATGATTCATACTTAAACAATATTACGGTTTATTCACGTGTATTTATCGGGATAACCCGAGTAGTTTCGGACCCAACCGGAGCCCTTAATCATGAGCTGACGCGACGGCGGGGTCTGAAACTAGCCGGGCTATCCCGATAAATACGCGTGAGTAAACCGTTAAATATCGTTTAAGTATCGATCTACTTATTTATTTGTATGATAAGTCTGTTTTTACGTTTCGTATGATAATAATAATATGACCCCACTGAAATCAATAGTGTTACTCCACGAATTAATAATATTAAACAGATTACCATGGTTTGAATGAATTCCTCCCCTTCAATTGTTTGTAATTCCCCAATAAGAAGGCGTGTCTTGTTAAATCAGCCAATGATATTTCAGAACAATAGGCAAGTTGTAATCTTATTCATCATCATCATCATCATCTTCCTGCCCTTATCCCATTTCACTTGGGGTCGGCGCAACACGTCTTCTAGACATGTTGCTTAAAGATTTGGCTATGGTTTTATAGTCGGCCGCCTGCCTGACACTAACCCTCTTTGGGAATGCGTTTGTTGATGGCTTACCCGCCACCATTCGGGTGACCCAAGGTGCTTGGTACAGTGCACTGGGTCTTAAGGTCCATTAGTCGCCTTTTACGACACCCAGTGGAGGATATGGGGTGGTGCTATTCTTTATATCCGGACACCACACGGAAATCTTATTGTTTGGTATTTATTTGTAACTAGCTTTCTCCCGCGGATCGATGGAACATGGAAGTTTCGTTTATAGTCGCAAGACCTTCTTTTTCGCAGTCGATTAAAAAGTAGTCAATGTGTTAATCCAGGGCGTCAGCTAACTCAACAATGTTCTTGCATCTAATGTATCTGCATCAATGGTTGCAATGTAACTAACATTCGCCCGGACGAAGTTACAGGCAACAGCTAATCTTAAACAAAACCTACAACTTCACTACATAAGGCTAAACTCTGCAAAAAGGCCAGCAGATGATTTCAAAATAATTCAAACAACTCATTCCAAGCAATATCTATCGTTTAAATCTAAATACACACCAGCCTCTTCATACTACCCTAAATTAAAGTTTACACCAATATTGCCAACACCCGTCGATGGCCCTTCAATTCACAATAGCAAGGGCTCTTAATCCCTTATAATCTCCACATTGTGACGACACAATTGCCGTGAAAAAGAGCTACTTATAGGTCCTACGCCCTCACGCTTTGATCAAAGGAAGGACGAAGGACAATGACGTTTCGTGTTACGCTATTCCGGATCAACAATGGATGTTGAGAGCAATTTTTTTTGCGAATTTCAATGTGATTTTGATGATCTGTTTTTGTCGACAGGTCTGTAATCTGTTCTGTATGTTTTTGTAGGTAAATGTGTGATTTTGGAAAGGATGTATTTATAGTACCAATATTAATGTAAAAATAATTATTGATTTGAAAAGTGCGTGATGAATTGCTGTGTATTTCTACGCGCCGATCGAAACAGGAGATGTTGTATTGCGGTTTAGGTTTAGTCAGTAAGTCTGACACTATCCGCTTCCTTAGATGTCTATGAGTATTTCCCTGCCTTAATAAATAAGTAAGGGAGCCCATCTTTGGATAAAACCAAAAAACCTTCCAATTCCAGTGTTGTTGTTTTGGAAAACCTTTAGATAATTATAGTAAGTATGGCTAACCCTTATGGGCAATAATGAAAGACAATAGCAAAATTCACTATTATTCTATTTAGTTTCATAATATTCCAAGTATTTTTATAATAGTACTACGCTAATATCTCGTTTTGAGCAAATATATGTTAAGCAATAAATAATTATATAAAACCAATTTATCTTCCAAAACCAATGTATTTATTAATTCATAACATTTGACACATTTTCACACAGCTATACATCATTCTAAAAACACGAAATACAGCTTTTCACAAATACCTTTGCCCGCGAGCGAACAAAAAAAAGAAAAAAGATGTTTGGCATTCGTCGGTCACATTCCGTTTTAAGCAGTATTAGTTAGGTTAATTAGTAGTTAACATGACATTCCATGACTTTTTAAATGTTGTCGAACATTTTAAAACTAAAATAATGAATGGCTAAAACGAAAATATGTTTTGAGAGGTATAAATCAATTTTTTGACGCGATTCCGTTCCGTTATACGGTATATTTTTTACTTGTGACAAGCAGGATCTGGAGTATCGTATGTCTTTGCCGAGTCTGTTGATGTTTTGTTGTGTTTTTTTATTTATATCCTCTCGTAGTTCGTACGTAGGTTAAATATGAATGGAACTTCATTCTATTTCTATAAACATTCAGAAACAAATGCCAAACGCTTTGTGAAGTTACACCTAAAATCGTACCTATCTATAGGTTTTTAATATCTGAAAGATACAAATATTTACCTAATACAAACTAGGTAGGTAGGTATTAACCTAAATTTAGTATTGATGAGTTTATTCACCCTCGTCGAGGGTATATTCTGGAGAAATGTCGGACTTTCATCAACTAAATCCTTCCGTTTCCATTTTTACCTTTGTCAAAGTCGGTATCGCTGTTCTACCCTACCTAGACCTGGAGAAACGTTACGTCATTACTCTGAGAGCTATCACTGATCAAACCGCTCTTTTGTATTGCACTGACATGTCAAAGTCATGTCTGTCAAAAAAAGAATGTCATTCCCATACATTCGGTGACTTCCATTTCTACAACTTGCTTTCTCATCACTTCTGACAATTGTCTGACAATGCCATATCCAAATATAGAATAGAGAGAAATAGACTTCCATTTCTTAATACGCTATTATTTTATAACATTGTCTTGTCCGTCTAGATCTACTTAGCTATCTTCTAAATTAAACCAGTAAGTTATAACCAAGGTCTATTAATACAGTTTATTGCAAGCCTGTCTAATTATTTGGTAAGCGTAATGGCGTCTAATAAGCTTGGAGTAATGGCTTTTATTTATAGTCAGTAATTTTATTGATGGCGACATTATCTTGTACAAAAGATTGTGTAACTTGCCTACTGTCTTGGTAATAGTGAATTAGAGCGATCGTTCTTGTAATTTTCTTTGGCAAACAATAGGTATGATGTACTGAGCTTACAGTCTCTACAATTTTGTCACAATGTCTGACTGTTTCGATACTATAAGAATAAGGAACTTATTATAACAGAAAAACGGAATGAATATTGGATGATCTATCAAACGCCTATGTAACGGCAGCAAAGCAAGAAAGAATTTTAATGTAAAAGTAGTGTATTAGCGTACGTAGAGTTAAAAAAACTTGTCTCTACATAAGAAAAAACTGTTTTTACAGGATTTAGTCAAATACGGCCGTTTTGCACTATAAAATCAATTTATTATTATATTCCTATGTTTTTTTTAAATCCAATACATCTCACACTTTCAGCAGTTTTCTTATAAGATTGGAGCAAATCAAATGACACAATCATTCTAATTACAAATTTTGCAACCCTAATCAATCACCAGCCAATTAAAAAGAAATGTTACGAAAACACAAAAAAAAATAAATTTTAAGGTTGGTTACCTATTACACATCAAAAAGAATTATTTTTAAACATATTCGAAATATCAGATAAATGAATAACGACACTTAATCTTAGTAAAACCAGATTTGCCAGTCTAATAAATTAATATTTATTTTTAACCCTTACATTACTCATTCGTCGCACGCCATCTGTTAGGTTTTTTTTTATTAGAATTTTGGCAGTTGACAAAAAAGATGCGATTAATAGATTTTAACGCTAAGTTGACACGTGGCCACCAAATGGTAGGAAAGGCCTACTGTTTTTGGGTTCTTTTTAATTGTTTGACATTGTTATTCTTTCATTAGTGGTACTTCATTTTTAACACTTAGAAATGATATGAGTGAATATAGGTGATGAAGTGTGTGGAACTTTCTTTGTTGTCGTACCCATTATTAAAAAAAAAAATCTTTTTTATTATTGCCGCCCCCGATAGCTTGATTTAACACTCAGCATATTATTGACTAAAAATGGTCCAGAATTCGGTCTAGGCCTCTATAAACAAAAATATCACTATTCATGACCTTTTATCAATGAACACACACTTTTTTAACTTATTCAAACTTAAAAAAAAACTATAACATTAATGGCACTCAATCACCACTACACACCAATAAACTTTAAAAAAAAATATCAACAAAAATCTCTTTATCGATCAAACACTTACTCAAACATATTCAAACTCCATGCATACGTCACAAATGGCTCTACGTACGGAACTCTAGAACAAAGAGGTCCTTTTTACCCGAAGTGCGGTCGTTTGACCTTGTTAAAGGGCACTAAGACTTTATTGTTTCGACTCAAGGGATCGCTAGTTATGTGTATGGTTTGAATAAACAAACACGTGCCGACGACAGCAATTGTTTTTTGGTGTGAAGGCAAAAGTTGTAGATAAGTAATGTTGAAGAATTCAGTTCAATAATTAAGACTGTTGCATTCATACATAGGTGTAAATAACTTTCTCTCGATATAATGATTAAAAGCATAAAATATCTATGTTAAGTACACCGGTGTTACACGGTTCTATACGATGTCCAATGATACCAAATGTTTTGTCTCCAAGACAGATTCTTTAGGTGTTTGTATTTAGAGTCTAAATTAATCAGGTATCGGAAATTTGAATTGCCTCGTGTACGAAGAGGTTTGAATGATATTACGTGCCAATAGTTTTCTTAGTATCCATGAAACTTTCTAAGAAAATCAACTACGACAAACGATCATACTAATTGTCATTTCTGATGTACAGAAACAATTGAGTCTACAATTCTTATAAGCAAATTTACTATCAAGCAAGCTCAATTATAAACTTGGCCGCATATCTCAAACGCCAATTCGCCCGGAACATAAAACTAAAAATGTGACAACTATATCAACGCCATATGGAATGTCAGGCATGGCCGACTATTAAACCGTTTGAAGTCTTTTGTTAGACAAAATTAACGACTTTTAACGATGACTACCACTAGTAAAAAGTTAAAGAGATTCGAGAAAGAGCCGAAAACACTAAAGCATTGAATTAAAAGATAGTGACAATACATTAAGTGTAAAAATCCCGCCTTTTGATATCCGATAGCGTTGTAGTTGAAATGCGAAGGAAAGTGACACTTGAAAAAGGCGCGAACTAATATAAACAAGGGCGTTTTTTTTTTCTAGACAAAGGCACCGGTGTTCAGCCTCTTTACGAAGAAGTATTGTTTATCCGTTCGCTCTACATTTTTTGTTTGCGATATGGAAATAAATCAGATTTTGTTTATGCTTTGATATCTCGCGGCGTCAGTTTTGATGATAATTAATCATCAGAAATCTAATATCATAGATTCAAATAAATAAATACATTTCAACGCCTATTGTTTGTTAATGAGTATAAAATCAGTGTTTAATTTTAATCTGTAAATAATACTGCACGTTAACAATATGCTTAAAACGCGTATGTAGTAACTGTTCAGTAAAATTGTAATTACTATCCTCGTTTAATTAAAATGGTATTTAATTGCAAGCTGTTCAGTGTAAACGTGGTTAACAGTTTAACATACGATACAGATTGCAATTATTTTTAATAATATCTGCTTTATAAGCAGTGTTAATAGGAACTTCTTTTTATTCTGTTGTTTAATTATTTTTTATTTTTGTGTTCTTTTTTTTAAGTGGTTGTTTCACGACAAATTCGAATATTTTGGGTGGATTGTGACTTAAATATTTTAACGATTAAAATTGAGAATTCCAAGCCATCTTTGACTAACGTCAAATTAAATATTTACGATTCTATAAAATAAAATAATAATTATAATTAGTCACAATCGAAATAAAATAAACAATGTCAAAGTTTATAAATCCCGACCTTTAAATACCATGGCCCCATGGAACAACTGGCTAGAAAAAAAAACATCACTGTCAAATGAGTATTGCCAGTCAAATAAATCATCGAAATAATTTAAATTAATTCGTAAATATTCATATAGAAATTAAACAGGTGCTATGCTAAAATGTGGTATTAACATACATTTGCCTTCATTATATTGATAATAACAGCTATTTTATTGCGCAAAATATTATAAATGAGCGCTGGGTGTGGCCATTATAGTTTGGCTCGCTTTGTTTATGGTTTATTAATCAATCGATAGTCATTAACTCTATGGGGTGTATCGATAATAATAATTATCGGACTGCGCGTGTGCAAAACCGTTTCTTGTTTTAAATAATAAATAGATAACGTTTATAAATTAGTGTCATTCATTATTTTTAGCGAATGACAAAGTTGTGAATATAATTTTTGTTTAATTAATTCGGGTGATGCAAACTTTAAAGCTGTCAGTTTTTACAGCTTAAGCGTTTAACGGTAATTTTTCATTGTATTTATGGACACTTTTAAGTAGGTATAATATGGACTTTTATCCAAATTGAATAAATCGATTCTTCGTATTCATACATTTTGGAAATTATACCGTTAGGCTTTCTTTTATATTTTAGATAAAAGCATTACCATACAATTTATACATACATCTATGCAGGCTTTTCAGTCCTTCATACACAAAACTTGACCAAAAACCTTACAATTATGACTAACTCATTCCTATAATTAAAACAACAAATTATTTAAATTAGATGTTAATAATTTAATTATTCACTTTTTAATAAGTTGGCCTTATAATAAACAAGCTTTTACGACAGTCCGAAACGATTTAGTTTTATTATAATTTATGACAGCGAACCTAATAATTTAAAAAACTTGTCGGTACCGCGAAATAATTTAATCAAAGTCGTTTGACGTCACGGCTGTCATTGTGACAGCTGACAGCGCGGGAAGTGATTAAAGATGGCCGATAGGAGGGCTGCGTTCACGAGCGTTGATAAGGGAGTTAATTAAATTAATCGGAACACGTGTAAACATTTTGTTTGATAAATCCATCGTCCCAAGAGATAGGGGCCCGGGCCTGTGGCATCTGTTACACGATTCTGGTGATTTGTTTTAATGATACTAATTTAGAATAAACAGCGTGTGATTTCGTTAGTATAACACGCTTTTAATTGGGGCAATATGTTCTGTTTATTGATGTGTCATAATTAGAATTATTGTTTGTCATGCTATGATAGTAAATGGAATAATGGGATAACTGTCATTTCCAGATGTAAAAATATTACCAACTGTAGCTGAAGCATGCTTAATCCATGAAACGGTTTAATGGTGAACATTTAACATATGACATTTACGTAGCTTTCTCTAGGTGAAATAATTTCTAAAATCGGTTAAGTAGATCTTGAGACAACCCGCTACAACGTCACAAACGTTACCTCTTTTATATTATTAGGAACAACTACAAATTTACATTTTAGCACATTTTCATTGCAAAATCTAAATAGGAACGTGACCGAATTTAAAACAAAAAAGTTTTGAACCCATCAAAAATCCTTTTAATGTGGTGTAAATCCACGAACCTTAAAACTCTTTTAAAATAAATATTCTAAAAAACAACGTTTGTTTTGTGAATTCGTACGATTTCAGTTTATTACTACTTCAATACAAAACTGTCTGATTTCGGAGAATCGTGCCAGTTGTAATTTGAGCCTCCTTAAGAACTTTTATAGGAATTCACTTTTCTTTCCGGAATATAAAGCTTTCAAACGTTTTGTGTTGCATTTTATGTACCTATTGTACTTATTTATTATGTTTGGTATGTTGTTGTTTTGAAAAATGACGTAGGTGAGGGCTAAAGCTAGATACGTTCGGCTTTTGTTTTGATTAAAGATAGAACACGAAGAACCTAAGTATTTATAGGTTTTCTAGTTATGTTTATCTAAAGATTTTAAGTTTTTTTAAGAAATAAATTCACGAAAAACTAGTAATTATCACTATTCCTTTTCCGCAGCTTGAAATGCATGAGTGTTCGTTGTCATTGCAGAAATGAAACAGTCAAAAATAAGTCTTTCTTCTTTCTTAAAGTTCAAGCTTCATGAAATACAAACTTTACTAAAATTGATTGTGTGGTTATTGTGGTTAAGCAGTGAGAGTGGAACATGTCTATAGACTGAGAGACCGGTAGAAAGAGATTTATTGTCACAAGTTATATTAGTACAGATGTTAATAAGCCTACAGAAGAGATTAGAATTATAAAAGACGAGATACGTATGTAAAGAGAAACCAACAAATCATGTTTATTCATCTCAACAAATTGTAGGGAAATCCTACAGGAAATGGTACAATAAAACTAAATTAACGTCCCGATCAACCACCCATCAAATTGATCGCTCAATTTATAACCTCAAATTAAGACATCACAAATGTTTTTACAACGGGCAACACTCAGAGGAAGGAGGTTTTACACCAATGTTATGATAACGTTCGGCTGTTTTTTTAGACCGTTTAAAAAGCTGTTAGTCCGTAAACAAGTGAGATTTAATTGCCAGCTTTACGGCTTAATTGGTGTAAACAAAGTGAGCTGAGGGCTGAGATTATTTGCTTTTTTTGATGGATGGAGATTGGAAGCTTGCGGGAATTTTATTTTAGCTTTGATTAAGTGGACGCGACAGTTTAAGAACGTTTTGGTACCCCGCTTACACCTGTTTTCTATCTAGCCTTACTGTCGGAGTCGGCTCCCATGCTTACCTCAGTTTAAAGACTTAATACTTTAATGTAGAGCTCCCATCTTGGTTTTTGGCTAAGATAACATGCTTCACATAAAGTAACTCTTTAGACAGAAACTTAAAAAAATGTCAATAAATAATTAAGAAAAAACAACTCAATTGAAAATTGCTCAACGCATAGCAATTAGACTGACCTTCGAAATTAGATCATTATTCTGTTACGGTTACTTTTAAGAACCTCTAGATTATTTTCTTATTACCTAACCACATTTCCTTTACTTCACAGACTATCAGGCGAAGTCAACACAAGCCCCTGCGAATCAGAATCAACGTCCAACTCGCCGCCGTCACTACTCCAGGATGCGACGTTGCCAGCTCTCCTAGTCTCCGGCTCGTCCACTCTGTTCCAAACCACGACGTCTACAAGTAACACAGCGCTGAGTCTCTCAGCTGTTGACAGTTTATGCTTGCCTGGTACCTCGGAGGTGGAGAGCTGTAGTTTGGCTAACGGATGCGCGACGAGTTCGTCGTTAGGATTGGCTTTGCCGCTGACGTCGGCTGGTGGACTGTGCTCGACTTCGTCGTCCGCTGCGGTCGCCTGGTTGATGAATGAGGATAGTGCGGGTAAGTGTGATGATGTTATAGTAGAATTTCAAGGATTATCCTAAAAAACTTCTAATGATGTGTCCAAAAATGTCGGACAATCGCGCGTAGCACTCGCTTTTTTAGAATACACCGTTATTTAAATAATATGAAAACGCTCTCTACAATTTACACATCTGACAATTTGAAAAAAAATGTAGAGCTTATTGCATTCTGTACGAGTTTCATGGGCGTATACTTAACTATGTAGCAGTTACATTGAAAATCATAAAATATTATTATATTTAAAAACTACTAAAATAGTACTTTTTATTTTTTGGCAACCCTGTTCAGTAGATATAACCCTGATTGTTAACAGGTGGTGTGAAGAGCGAGGTCCGGAGCCCGGGCCTGTGCGAGGCGGACGTGGCGCTGTACGGGGAGACGCTGCCGTACGACCAGTCGGCGCTGCCCTACCAGTATTATAATAGGTTTGTATTATAATAATGTCTCCTGACCGATTTCGGCCACGGCGGCTAGTGTTACTATGACACCAGCCAGCTACGCAGGACATTATAGAGCACAAGCGTGTGCGCAAACGCAGGTGCTTTTCTGTTCCTTTACTCTCATAGCCCGATGTGACGGCAATCCGACATGACCGGAGAGAAATCACGCGCAGGACCCACATTTTTACGTGCCTTCCGAAACAGGGGAACTGTGTTATCTATGTCTATACTGCACACAACATTCGATCGAACTGGAGACCTTTGACTTGGTACTTGGTAGGTCTTACCGCTAGGCTATCACAGCTTCAGGTTTGTATTACACCGGCTCTAAGTTTGTATAACTCCAACTGACACTAAGTATATTACTCGTAGTAAAGTTTGAGTTAAGTAATTAATACCAATGAGGGCAATACTCACACAATTTACAGAGTTAAATACATTTTACCCCTGAGTTTCACACGATCGACCTAAGTGCGTCTAAAATATCTGAAAATTTGATTCATAATGGTCTCAATCTTAGGAAAAAGCCCCTAACCGTTACTATTACCAAGCAAATATGTCTTTTTTTAGTAACATCACAATGATTAACACAAAACTACGCACACGCAGCCACTAAATCGCGTAACAGGTCTTTGAACTCGAAGGATTTAGAGAAACCCTAAAAGTCACAATTTCATATAAATTCTGTTGTAAGCGTACGCTACTCCCACTAAATCTATAATCTTGTTTTAAGATTAATTTAACGGATTATGTTTTAACATGGAATGGAGTATAGTGTCAAAGTTTAAATAAAAATTTCGTGTTTATTCGTCTTTGAAGATGTAGTTTTGGAGTTTTTTACTAATTTGAACAGCTAGGTAGCAATGCTAATGATAGATAAATAGTTAACACTTTTGTACGTTAACTATTGCATTACTTACAACATTTTTAGTTACGAGTTTAGAGCATTACGTTAAACCTTTTAAAATACGTGTCTAATATTTTTAATCATCTATCTGACGGACTAATTAGATTTTACTTTTCACACCCTTTCATCACCCGTATAAAATATAGGCGAAAAATAACGCGAAAAGCTTAAACGTAATGCAACAATGATCCCTCTGTTGAAACAGTGTGGAACTAATAAGTAACGAGAAATGGAAGACATGTAGGGCCATCTTTAGTTCTAGGTGCCGTCGCTAGCAGGCGCTAGTGTAGATAAACCATCCTTAAAAGCAGAATTCAGTAATGTAAAATAATAATTTCAATTATTTTTGGAGGTATATTTTGTTGTAAAAAAATCAATTACTACATCCGTACTCAGGAACATGACAATGTGTGCTAGATGTGATTTCTGCCATTACTGTTATATTTAGCTTGTAATTCCACTGTTGGGAAAATACTGGCGTACAATAAATGTTATTATCCGAGATACCGTTATAATACACAAATAAAAGAAAAAGTCGAAGTCGAGACGTAACAGGAGGTCTAAAGACTAAGTAGGGAGAGATAGAGGGAGCAGCACTGACAATAGAAGCTCTTAAATTAATGATGATGATAAATTAATATATCTAATTTAACTATTGTTCTTACTATAGCATGCAACAATATGGTAGCGGCAGCGCGGCTTCGTCGTACGTCAGCTCGACGCTGTACAACCAGCCGTACGGAGCGTACCCGCCGCAGCATAACACCAACAACAGGTAAAGTATCTGATAATGATGCGAATGCTGTGTTCTCCTATTACATACAACCCAAATGTATACCGTCCTCTTTTATAATGTACCTTGTGGAGATCCTTGATATAAATTTAAAATTAAGTTATGCAATTGTTACTATAGCTTAAACCAAAGAAAACTGGACCACCTACAATTTTGTTATACGTTTATAAAACCACTTCAAAAGCCTACAAGTGGCTTGAACTCGGACAACAGTTTATACATCACCCATACAACAAATCAATACAACTAGAAGAAAAATACTATATGTTATCTCTATAGGTTACGTCTAATCTAATCTGCCTACATTTATTGCAAATACATAAACTGACTCTTATTCTTATTGTCCAGGTCATCCTGTAAAGCGACGCCGACGTATTTAAGCGCGTATGGCGTGAGTGGTGTGAGCGGAGTCCCCAGCACGGGCTTCGGCGCACAACCCTCGCCTTACGCCTACTCCTCCTACAATGGCGGGCTGGCACAGTCCTTTCCTACTGCACAACAGGTAATATTCTTTAACATATTATTAGAAATTTAAATTAGACTGTTCTAGATGACTGGTACCCACTTCGTGTTGTAGTATACTTGTTTACTTCAACATATAGTTTGGATTCAAAAGTAACGGGGCTTTCAATCAAAAAGAAATCTAAAAATCGGTTCTAAAACAACAGCTTAACCTATCCATATAACGTCACAATAATTAACATGAGATACATCATTCATCCACTAAATGCAAAATATTTTTTGATTTCAATGTATGATTTCAGCGTTCCGATCAAGCGCAATCGTTAGAATAGAATAGAATACTCTTTATTGTACACCGTAGTTACAGCTGTAAAAAGAAAATTATATGCAAGTTATAATATCTTGGCTTATAAACTTATAGCTAATATGTTACATCTCCATTATCTAGGACTACAGCAGCTACGCAGCAGGCTACGCGGACCACAATGTGGCACAATACAGCGGGTACTACGCCACCCCCTCCTACTCCCCCTACGTCAGCTCACCGAGCAGCAGTGGTAGCGCAGGACACACTTCCTATCACTTAGGAGGGGCATTATCAGGTAAATTATTTATGTATGTAATTATTTTTCAACAAAATTGTTTGGCCAATACATAAATAAACAATACTACAAAATTTGCCATATCAAAAACGAATTTAAATCGATGTGACGCAAAAAGTATTTATGATAATTTTATCAAATTATGGTCAGTTACTTTGTTTATCGTACTCAGCTATAAAACTGTGGCTTTTACTAGGTTCCATGATTTTCTAAATCGTAAAAAATCTACCAATTAAAATTAAAAAAGAAATAAATGTTAACTTTCATAATTTAATACTGGCAACACTACTTGACAACGTCAATGTCAAACGAATGAAGTTTGACAGTTAAATTAATGTAACTTGTTGCCCGTGTTTTAATGTTTACAAAGTAGTGTTTTAAAAACAAATGCCTTATAATATAACAAAATCAAGTAAACATACTGATGTGTTCATCTTAATCCGTCGTTAACAAAGACTGATTTTCATTCCGTAAACTTTTAAGTGAAGTTTTGTGGTGTTCGAATTATGAATAAAGAGAACGAGAATTTTCATAATAATAAGCGAAGGAAACTAGACGAGGATGCCTCTGAATCTCGATTCGATGATTCGGATTACTGGCCATACACAGATAGCGAGGATGGTATGTTTTTTCTTGATTCAAACTTAGAACTTACGGCAAAATAATGCTTTGTAGGCACTAGGCGGTAAGATTTGTTCCGCGTTTTCATAACTTTGACATTGGAATGATAATTAGAATGATAAACACTTATAGAAAATGTAATTAGTAGGTATTAGCGTATAAGATATAAGAATGTATGTTATCTATTGTCTTAGAGTGAGCTACCACAAATATTTTTATAATTTCTTATAAGTTAATGAGTAATTCTATGAGCTACTGGCGTTGATGACGCTTACAGTGTACTTTACATAATATTGAATAAGTTTGACACTATTCTATTTTTTATTTGAGCATTTCAAGTAATCTTACAGATTTGTTTAATAATTTATGTACACAAGAAGGACTAATTTCAAGAGAAAATTAGTTTATACTACTGTGCAAAATAATAAGTTGAATGTTAATACATAAAGTAATATGTTTAATTTGTAGCTGTCAATATTACAACAAGGTATTAAATCCAGTTTGTATCTATAGGAACGAAAATAATGTTTAAATCGTTGACATCAATGCACTGTTAAATCATTGATGAAATTGACCTCGAAGTCCTATTAACTCTTGTAATAATATCAAAGTAGATATACCAACCAAAATAAAATCAGAATTGGCACAAAGCACTTGGCTAGTTTGCTAGCTCTCTGCTTCAAAATCTTAATATGGACTTTTTTTTTCAACTCTTCACAGAATCACCATCGGCAATGCTACCATCAATAAATGATGCAAGTCCACTGTCTCCGATCAAAACAGAAGTACATGCAGCCAGTCGGAGATGTAGAGAGAACTCAGGGTAAGGCGATAATCAATTTATATATTGTTAAAGTTATGTGCTTTCTTCATTACTCTAAAACAATACCGGGATTTTCAATATTGGTATCTGAAACGGCTAACCTGCTGTGAGCCAATGTGGTGATCAATGCTCAAACTATGACTATTATAATTATGTATACCAACATCGCTTAAAAAATCGAAATCAAAAGGTTTTTTAATTTGAGTAGGCCTTTTCAGGCACTTTCAAAACGTTACTGACTCTAAACTCGCGCGGTTCCAAAATGTCATTCTTATGGAGAAAAACCGGTAAGAAACTCCATAAGTTACTCTTTTAAAAACAGGCTTAGGGTATTTACTTGTAAAGATGTTTTTCATAAATCCAAATAAACAAACGTTAATTGAACCTTCCAATCATCAGAGAAAGCACAGCGTCTCGCTCGCGGGGCCGCGGGCGCCGCAACACGTCGTCGTCGCCCGCGCAGCACGTGCCCGAGCCTGCTACCGACCGCGTGTTCATCTGGGACCTGGACGAGACCATCATCATCTTCCACTCCCTACTCACCGGCACATACGCTACTAAGTACAATAAGGTTAGTTAAATATTTTTAAATGAATACTACATTATAGTGAAACCAGGCTGGCCTTATTTGCTATACGCCTGTATCCAAGCACCATTGGGCTAAAGTTGCAAGAATGTGCTCATCGCATGACAGGATCAGTAAGTTTTTTTTTGTCAATCTTTGATTACTTTCTTCCTGGCAGAACAGAAAAATTTTGAAGAAAGTGTAGGCCAAATTAAATTATTAACCCAAACATAGACAAAAGGCATGTCTTAGTTATTCTTACATTTGTTGTGCCTGGATTTTTATTAGTATAAATCTTAATTATTAAAATGTTATTTCCTTTTTTACAGGATACACAGCAAATAGTTCAATTGGGTTTTAGGATGGAAGAAATGATATTCAGTTTAGCTGACACACACTTCTTCTTTAATGATGTTGAGGTAAGTTTAAATTGTATTTCATTTAATTTTACATGTTTCTTAATTTTTAATAAAAACGCTGCGGTTAGAGTCTGCATGCAGGCATATTCTATTCTGGCAAAATCCAATTGATAAATTATTAAAAATGATTTTTACACCATATACATGGCTGATCATAATGACACTACAAATATTGTTGACTTCTTTTTATACCTGTAGTTACAAAAAAATTCTATACCTATTTAAAAAATCTGTACAATTGTTGCGGTACTTGCACATAACAGTAGACACAATAATAATTGCACAATTGTTGGTTACTTTTTACAAAATTTAGCAAAATTATTAGAGCTTTGTAGAGCTTTAGATTAGCTTTATAGATTACACTACGCTCTTTATAAGTATAGTATCTAATATAACTATACATTCCCCAGGACTGCGACCAGGAGCACATAGACGCGGTATCAGCAGACGACAACGGGCAGGACCTGTCCGCGTACAACTTCGGCGCGGACGGGTTCCAGGCGGGCGCCGCGCCGGCCGGCCTGTGCGCGCCCGGCGTGAGGGGCGGCGTGGACTGGATGAGGAAGCTGGCCTTCCGGTACAGGAAGATCAAGGACACGTATAATAATTATAGGAATAGGTTGGTGGTTGTTAAGTTAATGTTGTTGGACAAATATTTATTCTATTCTATAATTTTTTTGTGTTGTTGAGTGATGAACAATAGTGTTAGATTGTTGTTGTTATTTGCCAAAACATGATTTTAGAAGTATTCTTTTAATATAAAGTTTTGAATAATGTGAAAAATGATAATATAGCATTGACGCAGCCGTCGTTAAATATTAATTTTAGTCTAAAGTAGGGAACAATTGTTTTTTTTTAAATCCAAATTATCAAGATGCAGAAAAAGCTTTCACTCTGTAGTCATCAAAAGAACACAACAACTTATTTTCAAGTCAAGTTTATTGTAATAAATAATAACATTTAATAATATTTCCCGAATATAATTTACACTAAAAACCTTTCATTCATGAACATTAAAAATTCTAAAGTATATGTTATTTTCCAGTGTGGGCGGCCTCTTAGGACCAGCGAAACGAGAACAGTGGTTACAACTGCGGGCTGAGCTAGAACAGGCCACGGATAACTGGCTGACACTCGCCTGCAAGTGTCTGAACATGATTAATTCAAGGTAT
Source organism: Chrysodeixis includens (assembly GCA_941860345.1). Taxonomy (NCBI): domain Eukaryota; kingdom Metazoa; phylum Arthropoda; class Insecta; order Lepidoptera; family Noctuidae; genus Chrysodeixis; species Chrysodeixis includens. The sequence goes on along the minus strand of OW796112.1, from coordinate 590,066 downwards.
GCCCATGTCATTAATGTAATATGTTATAAAATAATTTAGTAACTTTGATATTGATAAGAATTGCTTGAATTCGCTATAAAATTCTTAATAAGTATTTAAATAGAAAAAAATAAATATTATAATTAATTTAAAATATTGTATTAAAGTAGGTATATTATCCAACTAACTTGAAAAGGATCTTCAGTTCTTGAGTAATTTGCAGTGTGTGAAGGGAAAAATATTTTTATTTTTATTGTAAGGGATAAAAAAACAGTTACATGTTTAACCCATACAATAAATTACAAACATGTAACCTACAACATTGACTATACATTAAAAGAAACTAAAAATAACAAGAACCAATAGATAAAACATATACAAACATATATGTGTGGGTTAACTGACAACTTATGAGGTTTAATATGTTTAGACGGGCCTGTTGGTCTAGTGGTTAGAGTCCCTGACTGCTAAGCCAGAGGTCGTGGTTCGATTCCCACCCAGGACAAACTGATCGGGATCAACTGTCAGATTACCATAACACAAGCTCTGCTTAGCTTGGGATCAGATGGTCGTGTAAAAAAAAAAGAAATAAAAAAAAAAAAAACATAATTCTTTTTATTTTAGGTTTCTATACAAATATCTGAGTATAATAACTAACAACTCATGAAGTTTAACATATATATGTCCTGTATACTCAGAGAGAACTGTGTGAACGTGTTGGTGACGACGACGCAGCTGGTGCCGGCGCTGGCCAAGCTGCTGCTGTTCGGGCTCGGGGCCGTGTTCCCCATCGACCACGTGTACTCCGCCACCAAGACCGGTCAGTACACAACAACTGTTAGCTTATTGACGTTATGCTATATAATCACTAGTCACTACATATTATAAGACAAAATCCTCCGCCGTCTCTGTCTATCTGTCTATTCGCAATAAATTCAAAAACTACTGCACCAATTTTTAATGCATGAGGAAGATTTTAGTATTTAATTTGTTAAGCTTGTGTATATATTGACTAAAATATGATAGCAGCTGTTATTGGAAAGTTATAATAATTGCATTCTATACAGAGAGTTGGGTATTGGGTAATTTTAGAAAGGGTCAGAAGTGGTTTATATTTTTACGGCCATAACCGACGTACGCGCGGGCGAAGTCGCGGCCAACAGCTTTTTATGATATTAAAGATATTACGTCATCTTCTAGACTTCTATGAGCGCTCTCTTTCTAAGCGAAGACTGTTGCCGGTTTGAACGCAGTGTACACTGTCCATAAACTGTGTGTAAGCTGTCGTTTCCATATAAAGGCAAACTCGATTATGGCCAGTTTTGTGGAGTTGTGTTAGGTGTACTATTTGTGTCCATCATCAATAAAATATCAGAAATTATTCATATTTTGTAGAATTTAGACCAGATATCCAGTTTACCAAATTAGTATATTAACTATAAAATAAAATTGGTCTGTCAGTAATACTTTTAGGGCTAGACTACTGAACTGATTTTGAAGAAATGTTGTGGGAGGACAAATTGTAACCCAAGATAATAGCTACAGACAGATTTGACATTAAATAATATAATTCTTCTTAAAATTAACATTCCAATTTATTATTACAGGCAAAGAAACATGCTTCGAGAAAATAAAGCAACGCTTCGGCGAGCGCTGTACATACGTAGTGATAGGCGACGGACAGGACGAGGAAGCCGCCGCCAAAGCCAAGAACTATCCCTTCTGGAGGATATCCAGCCATTCTGACATCGCCGCGCTTTATAACGCGCTCGATATGGGCTTCTTATGATCTGCTGCTCTCCTGGTACTTGCTACACTAATATCTGTTTACTTTTTAACAAATTGGATGGATAACGACAATGTCTGATCAGTATGTATTTATAATGCTGTCCTAGTACTTTCTGAGTTCACTTTTGAATAATTGCAGAAAGCTCGCGGTTTAATGAGCTCGATATGGGCTTCTTATGATCTGCTGCTCTCCTGGTACTTGCTACACGAATATCTGTTTATTTTTGGACATTTTGATGGATACTGATGTCGGTTTATGCTATCCTAGTACTTTCTGAGTTCATTTCTGAAGAATTGCAGTTAGCGCGTTCGGATGAGCTTCTTATGATCTGCTGCTCTCCTGGTACTTGCTACACGAGATCATTGATTTTCGTTTTGAACGGAACATTTGAATAAAACTTATAATTGTATAGTTTTCTGCTGTCCTAGTACTTTTCGAGACACTTACGTTTCGCATTGCTGCATTACACAACTATGCTACACAAATAATACAAGAAAATTCAGTGTATTTTTGAGCAATGTGATCCGTTTCTTTGATCTTATTAATTTCTCAACCACTTGGACAATATTACAATAGTAAGCAAGAGTTAAAAAAAATTTCGTAAGCTTCTTATACTGCTGCTATCCTGGTACCTACTATACTCATCTGCAAGAAAAAAAACACGATTTGTAATCAGTTGGATAAATACTAATCATATTTTTTTATGTTGTCCTAGTACTTTCTGACATACTTTGAAAGCTTAGTAGGTAGACAAAGAAATGTGAAATTGCTTTGGTTATCCCATGTTTAGCACTAACTATTTGTATCCGGAAATACAGTTTTTGACAGGAAATAAAAGACTGTGGCTAAACGGGCTTACATAAGTCTTACTTTTTTGTTGAAAACGGCAAAAAAGAAAACCAATTCAATTTCTACATAAAAATGTTGCCAACTGCTAAAACCAAGATGTTTCCCTGGCTTACCTCCCAAAGTTTTATATACATTTATAAAAAATAGTCAGTTCTGTATGTCTATTGACTCTTTACTATATTGTCTATGGTTGCCAACAGAGTATAGAACTCGAAAAATATCTAAAAAAAAAATAGTTTAAAATCATAGTGAATTTTCCTTTAGTTATTAACCACTGTATGCAATAATCTTAAAACTCAAACTTGTGTGTACAAGTATAAGGGGCTGCGTAAACGTGGACACTTTTTGCTGCCGTATTCATGTCTTACGTGGGAAAAAGTAAGTGCAGACTGTACTAAAAGTTGATCACAATCAGATTAATACAAGAAAGAAGTTTTCGATTATTATATTACTTGTCTATACTATTCGAATACAATGTAAACAGGCAAAGAAACTATTATTAAAGTGTTTGTGTTCAGCTTGTGTTACAGACTGCACTTACAAAACAGTTTAAAAATAGTTATATTTCAAACACAGTTAAATACAGTAGTTAGTTGAATTAACATAGATTATCAAAACGAAAACTATTTTTATTTATTATACATGTTTAATGATATTATTTTTTTAGCTCGGTACAGTTTTCTTTGAGTTCAATATTTGTATTTATCGGTCGCTGTACTAATAACACACGACTTTGTTTGTGCCGAAATAATGAACAAGATTTCATTGACCACAGTATAAAAATACAAATGTTGTACTTGCTAAGTTATTGTTGCGATACAAAATTATCAATTGCCATCTTAGGTAACTGATAAACTCTAAAGCGATATTATATTCACGCTATCACGAGATATGAAAGTGCAGATGTGTAGAATGAAGGTGCAAGTAAAAAGTATAATCCACATGTATGGACTCTTGTTTGGGCCACGTGGCCCAAAGTTTTACTTTGTGAATGTTGGTATATTCTGCGTTTGCTAATTTTGTATTGCTATAGTAACTAAATCTTATAATGTGAAAGCTCCATAAAAGTACATTTTTCTCATAAGTTTCGGAGCTTAATATAAATATTAATTATTTTAGTTTGTAAAAGCTCAAAGTCAGCTCAAAATCTAAGGAAACTAAAAAAAAGTAATGTTTTTTGTAAATATTTATTGAAAAAAAAACTAGAGATATAGTTTTTTGTAAGTCCATTCCTACTATATAAGTTTTATATGCTGTTTATGATGTACAGAACTATTGAGGTAATATTTAGAGCAATGTATAGCAAATAAATAACTTTTCTTTTCTTTTGGACGGTTTTGCAAAGGAATAGTAACTGGTATTGCAATATAGTGCTGGTATTATTATTTTTTAAAGAATTCTCACTAAGAAATATTGTATTACTGTATGATAACTTGTGCATTGGTATAATCTCTCTGAAAAATATTTTTACTCAACTGAATACAGTAAAACACGTTGAGCTGAATTCACTCATAATTTGGATGAAATCTGGATTTCTTACAAAAAAAATATACATTTAGGTACATTCTACATAATTAAACATGTAGAATGTACCTAAATGTATTACTATAATTACGATATTTGCAAGAGTCTTTTATACATCTATTCTGTGTATCGTATTACCTAATAGGTTGAATACCCGCACTATATTGACAATAACACAAAGAACATTAACGAACGAATTCCAAAGCAAAAACGTCCATATAACTCACTTTCTGAAAATAAAAATTGTTCCTGTAACACTTAGCACAACTGTTTTTATATCTTCCATCGCGGACACATTTCTTTTGTAAATCTATCCAATATGTACGTATGTACAAAAAGACTTTTCTTTTTACGAAAACGTAGCAATATTTTAAATGTTATTATAAAATAGATAAAATTGTAAATAAAAATCTAAATTTTTAGAATAGACTAGCTTATTAATATAGTTCGAAAGTTATTATTATTCGATTTGTAAATAAAATTATATTATTTGACAATTTATTGTGTTGTGTTACTTGTTTTACCTCACCTTATCCTATAATTCTGTAAGAGCAACAAACATGAAGTTGTTTTTTAGTCACAGTGTAGTTAAAAGACTTTGCGAGCTGAGCCAATACTGATGACGTTATTTGTGCAAATAAAAATCTAATACAATTATACTTTTGTCCATTTCACAACTGCAATAATTCATTTTGGTGAAAATGGATAAACACTATGTACTTGAAATATAAATAGGAAAATTTAAACAGTTTCATTTTACTCAAAAATAATAATAATACCCATTAAAAACAAAAAATACTGAAAGAATTATTATGCATAGCAACCCAGTTCTTTAATGTCAATCGGTTGCTAAGCAACCACTAACATAAACAAAGTAACCAAAACAAAAAGCAAGTAAGACGCAGCGCAATATAAAGTGTAGGACAAAAAAGCATATAAACGGTCGAATTGAGAAATCTCTTTTTTGAAATCGGGTAAAAATGAAAGCAGTTGATACGATATTATTCGATGTGTCAAAAAATGAGCTATTCAAGATCACGGAAAACTACAAAATGCTGCACAGGAAACTTAAGACTACGTGGAAAGTTCTAATGTAAGTCATCATCATCATCATCATCATCCCCTGCCCTTATCCCAATTATTATTTGGTGTCGGCGCAGCATGTCTTCTTCTTCCACACGTTCATATCTGACGTCATCTCGCAAGTCGCACTCTTTGCAGCCATATCAATGTAAGTAAATGGAGATTTTCAACGGGCCTGTTGGTCTAGTGGTTAGTGACTCCTATCGCTATGCCAGAGGTCGTGTGTTCGATCCCCACCCAGGATAAATGTTTGTGTGATGAGTATGATCATTTGTTCTGTGTCTGGGTGTAATTTATCTATAATATGTATGTATTTAGAAGTATACTATAAGTATGTTTATCAGTTGTCTAGTACTCATAATACAAGCGCTGCTTAGTTTGAGACTAGATGGCGTTATGTGAAAGTCGTGGAATATTATTATTATTTCTACAGTTGTAACTACTTGTCTGTGGTACAAGGGCGGATCCAGTTTTTTGACGCCAGGAGGGGGTCACATAGTCGTGGTCAAGTCAAAAACTTACAATTTAATTTTGAGAACAAGTTATAAGTAGGCAATTTATTAATGTACATAAGTACTGCAGTTAAAAAATGTTATTCGTTATTGTCCACTTGAAAACTTAACACATAATTTTATTGAACAGAAACAATACTAAACAAGAAATATCCACATTTATAACTAAATTTATGTAACTAAAAACCACGGCACCACTACCACGCTGAATGGCAATACCAATTCTTTGCGCGAAATACAGTCCAGCCTTCTGATCACGGGTGGAGTCGACCAAGCGCTTAGCGAGTTCCTTATACAGAGCTCGTGCACCCAACCCTCATGTCCCAAGCGTCTCAACCCCAAAGGGCTCAAAAATATATTATAATTGCCCGTAAGGTTATTATATTTCACTTTAGGGTTTCCGCAGCTCCAGCAGCAGCGCCGGGCACACATAATTACTTGTGCATATACATATTGCCATCTTCTCTGATATCTAGTAATACTGTGTAACTACTCAGTAGTCATTTTACAGTTTTAATGTCTTCATTACGGTATTCGCTTTTTGCGATCAAAACGCTTATTTCAAGCTGGGGCTTGAATGGGTACGAATTTTGGCCACTATCATCTCTTAAATATTTTTTATGAATGATATCAATCTCTAAAGAAGACAATCCATATTACGGTTGGTTTTCCAAAAATGGTTTACCCAAAAAAAATTAGCCGGGTCAATAAAATCGATTTCTAATTCACCCGTTTTTTATGCGGGTATTTGGTAAACTAAGTATAAAGTTATTGGAGTATTTTCTCAATATACCCAATAACCGATGATCTTTCTCTTATTCTACGAGGTCGGTATCTATCGCATCTTCGTTAAATTACGAAACTGTTGTACAAGAGTTAGAAACATTTTTCTCAGTAAAAGTATAAAACTATCGCTACTAATCTGAGCGGAAATCCCTAGTTCTAAAACATTACGGCCTACTAACGCTAAGAACTCACGGAGCGATTTTTTCCCGCGCCCGCCGCGGTGGCGGGCCCGCAGACTCTGTAGAATGCAGATTTACATGTGTCCGATTTAACCGCGTCGTGAGTTTGTGCTTTTGTTTTTTACAAAAGCACAACTCACGACGCGGTTTACGCCCGCAGACTGTGCGATTGTTTGCGGCTCCCGCGGCACCGGCGGGCAACTTGTAGAATCGCGCGGGCCGCGGTCGCCCGCAAGCTCTGCGGTTTGCGCCCGCGCGCTCTGCGGTCGATTGGCGGGCGATCGCAGTGGCGCAGAGGGCCGGTCTTGCGTCTGGCCGCTGCGGTTGCGATAGTCGCCCGCAAACGTGGCGGGCGATGATCGCGCCCGCAGCGGCTGCGGGACCGCGCGAACAAGCGGTCTCGTGAGTTTGGAAATAAATTCGCGGTTCCGCAACCGCTGGCGGGCGCGGTAAGAAATCGCTCCGTGAGTTCTTAGCGTAAAACTTCTTAACTAAGAAACTGAAATTATCTGGCAAAGCGTGATTCTGATTAAGATTTTGGAATTTTGTAACACACTTAATTTGTAGCGGAGAAATCACATTACTACTTCCTACAGAAAAACTTCCTCAATAAAGGACATCGGGCGTTTTTTACCCGATTTTTTAAAAGTCGCGAACATAAACCAAAACATTTTTAAATGATAGTGTTTGCAATCATATTTAATATTGTGTAGTTATTTTGATTCACAATAATGGGAAAATGGAAATAATTAGTAAAATAAAAATCATATTTTAAGTTGACTATTTTTCCTAATTACTAAACGACCGCTCAGTAAATTAAAATATCACTCCGTGGTATTTTTGTAAACCCAATCAGACTAAATCCGTCAAGTTGATGTGCATGTTTCGTTCTCACTCTCGCCCATAGTCCTTAAACTGGTTTAAGACGAATTTCACACACCTGCGGCGTTTTTAGACGAAACTATTTTAGATTTAGATGCAGCAGAATAAAAGTTAAGAGAAAAATATGTTGTTTTAATTATTTTTGATTCCCTTTTTCCTCTTCAATTATTGCCCAAAAACATTTATAAATATTTCTTAAATGTAGATTTTCTCCTTATTGCCACGACCCACAGATATGGGAACTATACCATTGTAAACTAGATTTAATTGCCTATCCACCGTACCTAATTTTATTTTTGTTCGCCGTAGGTAAGTGTCCAATACAAAAATGCCCGATGTTCTTTACAATGGCTTTACTTAATCAGACTACATTCTGAACCGGAATCAAAAACAGAAGGCAAATTGAGACGTCTAGACGGTCGAGGATGCTTTGGTTGGAGGACGGTGGTGGCTCCACCTTGGCTGCCACTGCAAAGTTTTTCACGCCGAATCTGTTTCTGCCGCGACAGTCTTGACCTCGGTGACCATGTCTCCCGCAAAAGTGGCAGCTGCCGCGAAACGAAGTAGCGCTTCTAAAGCGTTTTCCATCCAAATCGGATGAACCAGTGTCTTCGTTACGACGAAAATGTCTATTTAGTCTAAAAACACGATAAGTGAACTTACTGGCTTCTGTTAGGAGTAAGTTTGTTTCTGAGTTAGGTTAGGTTTGTTTCTGAGTTAGGTTAGGTTCGGTTTTTAGTTAGGTTAGGTTAGGTTTGGATTTTAGTTAGGTTAGGTTAGGTTTGGTTTTTAGTTAGGTTAGGTTAGGTTCGGTTTTTAGTTAGGTTAGGTTTGGTTTTTGGTTAGGTTAGGTTTGGTTTTTAAGTTAGGTTAGGTTCGGTTTTTAGTTAGGTTAGGTTAGGTTCGGTTTTTAGTTAGGTTAGGTTAGGTTTGGTTTTTAGTTCGGTTAGGTTAAGTTTGGTTTTTAGTTAGGTTAGGTTAGGTTTGGTTTTTAGTTAGGTTAGGTTAGGTTCGGTTTTTAGTTAGGTTAGGTTAGGTTTGGTTTTTAGTTAGGTTAGGTTAAGTTTGGTTTTTAGTTAGGTTAGGTTAGGTTTGGTTTTTAGTTAGGTTAGGTTAGGTTCGGTTTTTGGTTGGGTTAGGTTAGGTTTGGTTTTTAGTTAGGTTAGGTTCAGTTTTTAGTTAGGTTAGGTTAGGTTCGGTTTTTAGTTAGGTTAGGTTAGGTTTGGTTTTTAGTTCGGTTAGGTTAAGTTTGGTTTTTAGTTAGGTTAGGTTAGGTTTGGTTTTTAGTTAGGTTAGGTTAGGTTTGGATTTTAGTTAGGTTAGGTTAGGTTTGGTTTTTAGTTAGGTTAGGTTAGGTTCGGTTTTTAGTTAGGTTAGGTTTGGTTTTTGGTTAGGTTAGGTTTGGTTTTTAAGTTAGGTTAGGTTCGGTTTTTAGTTAGGTTAGGTTAGGTTCGGTTTTTAGTTAGGTTAGGTTAGGTTTGGTTTTTAGTTCGGTTAGGTTAAGTTTGGTTTTTAGTTAGGTTAGGTTAGGTTTGGTTTTTAGTTAGGTTAGGTTAGGTTCGGTTTTTAGTTAGGTTAGGTTAGGTTTGGTTTTTAGTTAGGTTAGGTTAAGTTTGGTTTTTAGTTAGGTTAGGTTAGGTTTTTAGTTAGGTTAGGTTAGGTTCGGTTTTTGGTTGGGTCAGGTTAGGTTTGGTTTTTAGTTAGGTTAGGTTCAGTTTTTAGTTAGGTTAGGTTAGGTTCGGTTTTTAGTTAGGTTAGGTTAGGTTTGGTTTTTAGTTCGGTTAGGTTAAGTTTGGTTTTTAGTTAGGTTAGGTTAGGTTTGGTTTTTAGTTAGGTTAGGTTAGGTTCGGTTTTTAGTTAGGTTAGGTTAGGTTTGGTTTTTAGTTAGGTTAGGTTAAGTTTGGTTTTTAGTTAGGTTAGGTTAGGTTTGGTTTTTAGTTAGGTTAGGTTAGGTTCGGTTTTTAGTTAGGTTAGGTTAGGTTTGGTTTTTAGTTAGGTTAGGTTCAGTTTTTAGTTTAGGTTAGGTTTGGTTTTTAGTTAGGTTAGGTTAGGTTCGGTTTTTAGTTAGGTTAGGTTAGGTTTGTTAGGTTAGGTTAGTTTGGTTTTTAGTTAGGTTAGGTTAGGTTTGGTTTTTAGTTAGGTTAGGTTAGGTTCGGTTTTTAGTTAGTAGGTTAGGTTTGGTTTTTAGTTAGGTTAGGTTAAGTTTGGTTTTTAGTTAGGTTAGGTTAGGTTTGGTTTTTAGTTAGGTTAGTTTAGGTTCAGTTTTTGGTTGGGTTAGGTTAGGTTTGGTTTTTAGTTAGGTTAGGTTCAGTTTTTAGTAAGGTTAGGTTAGGTTTGGTTAGGTTTGGTTTTTAGTTAGGTTAGGTTAGGTTCAGTTTTTAGTTAGGTTAGGTTAGGTTCGGTTTTTAGTTAGGTTAGGTTCCCTAGGGATAGCCGGGATAGCCGGGATAGAATTCCCCAGGGATAGGCCGGGATAGCCGGGATAGAGTTCCCTAGGGATAGCTGGGATAGAGTTCCCTAGGGATAGCCGGGATAGAGGTTCCCTAGGGATAGCCGGGATAGAGTTCCCTAGGGATAGCTGGGATAGAGTTCCCTAGGGATAGCCGGGATAGAGTTCCCTAGGGATAGCCAGGATAGAGTTCCCTAGGGATAAGCCGGGATAGAGTTCCCTAGGGATAGCCGGGATAGAGTTCCCTAGGGATAGCCGGGATAGAGTTCCCTAGGGATAGCCGGGATAGCTGGGATAGAGTTCCCTAGGGATAGCCGGGATAGCCGGGATAGAGTTCCCTAGGGATAGCCGGGATAGGAGTTCCCTAGGGATAGCTGGGATAGAGTTCCCTAGGGATAGCCGGGATAGAGTTCCCTAGGGATAGCTGGGATAGAGTTCCCTAGGGATAGCCGGGATAGCTGGGATAGAGTTCCCTAGGGATAGCCGGGATAGAGTTCCCTAGGGATAGCCGGGATAGAGTTCCCTAGGGATAGCTGGGATATAGTTCACTAGGGATAGCTGGGATATAGTTCCCTAGGGATAGCTGGGATAGAGTTCCCTAGGGATTAGGTTAGGTTTGGTTTTTAGTTAGGTTAGGTTCGGTTTTTAGTTAGGTTAGGTTAGGTTTGGTTTTTAGTTAGGTTAGGTTAGGTTTGGTTTTTAGTTAGGTTAGGTTAGGTTCGGTTTTAAGTTAGGTTAGGTTAGGTTTGATTTTTAGTTAGATTAGGTTAGGTTTGGTTTTTAGTTAGGTTAGGTTAAGTTTGGTTTTTAGTTAGGTTAGGTTAGGTTTGGTTTTAAGTGAGGTTAGGTTATGTTTGGTTTTTAGTTAGGTTAGGTTCGGTTTTTAGTTAGGTTAGGTTTGGTTTTTAGTTAGGTTAGGTTAGGTTCGGTTTTTAGTTAGGTTAGGTTAGGTTTGGTTTTTAGTTAGGTTAGGTTAAGTTTGGTTTTTAGTTAGGTTAGGTTAGGTTTGGTTTTTAGTTAGGTTAGGTTAGGTTCGGTTTTTGGTTGGGTTAGGTTAGGTTTGGTTTTTAGTTAGGTTAGGTTAGGTTCAGTTTTTAGTTAGGTTAGGTTAGGTTTGGTTTTTAGTTAGGTTAGGTTCAGTTTTTAGTTAGGTTAGGTTAGGTTCGGTTTTTAGTTTGGTTAGGTTCCCTAGGGATAGCCGGGATAGCCGGGATAGAATGCCCTAGGGATAGCCGGGATAGAGTTCCCTAGGGATAGCTGGGATAGAGTTCCCTAGGGATAGCCGGATAGAGTTCCCTAGGGATAGCCGGGATAGAGTTCCCTAGGGATAGCCGGGATAGCTGGGATAGAGTTCCCTAGGGATAGCCGGGATAGCTGGGATAGAGTTCCCTAGGGATAGCCGGGATAGCTGAGATAGAGTTCCCTAGGGATAGCCGGGATAGCCGGGATAGAGTTCCCTAGGGATAGCCGGGATAGAGTTCCCTAGGGATAGCCGGGATAGAGTTCCCTAGGGATAGCTGGGATAGAGATCCCTAGGGATTAGGTTAGGTTTTGGTTTTTAGTTAGGTTAGGTTAGGTTTGGTTTTTAGTTAGGTTAGGTTAGGTTTGGTTTTTAGTGAGGTTAGGTTATGTTTGGTTTTTAGTTAGGTTAGGTTCGGTTTTTAGTTAGGTTAGGTTTGGTTTTTAGTTAGGTTAGGTTCCCTAGGGATAGCCGGGATAGCCGGGATAGAGTTCCCTAGGGAAAGCCGGGATAGCTGGGATAGAGTTCCCTAGGGATAGCCGGGATAGCCGGGATAGAGTTCCCTAGGGATAGCCGGGATAGAGTTCCCTAGGGATAGCCGGGATAGAGTTCCCTAGGGATAGCCGGGATAGAGTTCCCTAGGGATAGCTGGGATAGAGTTCCCTAGGGATAGCTGGGATAGAGTTCCCTAGGGATAGCCGGGATAGAGTTCTCTAGGGATAGTCGGGATAGAGTTCCCTAGGGATAGCCGGGATAGAGTTCCCTAGGGATAGCCGGGATAGAGTTCCCTAGGGATAGCTGGGATAGAGTTCCCTAGGGATAACCGGGATATACCTAACCTAACCTAAAACCAAACCTAACCTAACCTAACTTAAAACCAAACTTAACCAAACTAAAAACCAAACCTAACCTAACCTAACTAAAAACCAAACCTAACCTAACCTAACTAAAAACCAAACCTAACCTAACCTAACTAAAAACCAAACCTAACCTAACCTAACTAAAAACCAAACCTAACTAAAAACCAAACCTAACCTAACCTAACTAAAAACCAAACCTAACCTAACCTAACTAAAAACCAAACCTAACCTAACCTAACTAAAAACCAAACTTAACCTAACCTAACTAAAAACCAAACCTAACTAAAAACCGAACCTAACTAAAAACCAAACCTAACCTAACCTAACTGAAAACCAAACCTAACCTAACCTAACTAAAAACCAAACCTAACCTAACTAAAAACCGAACCTAACCTAACCTAACTAAAAACCAAACCTAACCTAACCTAACTAAAAACCAAACTTAACCTAACCTAACTAAAAACCAAACCTAACTAAAAACCGAACCTAACTAAAAACCAAACCTAACCTAACCTAACTGAAAACCAAACCTAACCTAACCTAACTAAAAACCAAACCTAACCTAACCTAACTAAAAACCGAACCTAACCTAACCGAACTAAAAACCAAACCTAACCTAACCTAACCAAAAACCAAACCTAATCTAACCTAACTAAAAACCGAACCTAACCTAACCTAACTAAAAACCAAACCTAACCTAATCTAACTAAAAACCAAACCTAACCTAACTAAAAACCGAACCTAACCTAACCTAACTAAAAACCAAACCTAACCTAACCTAACTAAAAACCGAACCTAACCTAACCTAACTAAAAACCAAACCTAACCTAACCTTATCCCTAGGGAACTCTATCCCAGCTATCCCTAGGGAACTCTATCCCAGCTATCCCTAGTGAAGTATCAGTGGAGCTCTCTTGGCAATCCAACTGAAATTTGAAAATGTGGTCAAAATGATCTTGAATCCTCGAAAGTTTTGCGAATGTTGATATCAGCCTTTTTTTTTATTGCCAGCCATGATATTTGGTCCGGCTTGACATTCGTCAGACAGATTGCTGCTCGCCCCATTGACAGAATGGGTTAGAGCAGAAGTAGAGTAGAATTGAATCGATCCCTTTTATCAGTTTCTGCTTAACTATCATTTCGCTTAATTCTGATTCAGGTTCATCAGGGTCTTAGTTGACTAATTTTATGGGTTCATCCTGAACAGGTTCACGAGATGTCATATTTTCAGCAATTTTTCCGAAAATTGCTTCCATACCGGACGAAAATGACATTATTTGCTCCATTATTTGACTACTGGGTTCGTTTAGCATTGGCAGATCTGGTCCAGATACACAACTTCATTTATAGCGTCAGGCTACGACATTGTTTTTAAAAAACCCCAAAGGTCTTTACACAATACCTTTGTTTATTTCAATTTTATTAACAGAAAATAATTACTATATGGTAACAATGTAGAGTGATTTTTTTACTAACCTAGGTGGCTTGGTTCAAAAATAGTGATTCGTACGTAGCACGGAATCCGTAGCACTTAGCGTTCGTAGCATGGGATTCGTAGCACGTATGATTCGTAGCATGAGATTCGAAGCACGTATGATTGAATTGAGTATTGAGTTTATACTCAATTATTTACTACCTAGCCTAAAGCAGTATCTCTTTTCCACAACTGCAAAAATAATAATTTAAGAGTATATCGAAAGCCAATCAGCTTGTTTATTTACAGTTATATTTACGCTTTCAAAAAGAGTTATTCAAAAGGCTAGGCTTACAGAAACCGCGACGAGTTATCCGCCCACGTTCTCGAAGACGTGAAGATCCTGATAGTGGCGGCTCCACAGAACGCTTTTACTGATGATGAGCTGGCGTCCCTCAAGGCTATGGTGGAGAGAGGGGACTCGGTACTGGTGGCCATGTCTGATGGCGGAGAGGAACGGACTAATACGAATATCAACTTCTTTTTAGAAGAGTTTGGGATTGTTGTTAATAATGGTAGGTGGGTTTTTTTTTGTTTGGTTGGTTTAGACAGAGAGGCTGATATTTATTTATTTATATCGACTCCAAGAAAAGATGTACACAGAATATGATAAAGTAAATATACGATAGAAAAACGTATAAGGCAGGTGTGACAAAAATAAAGTATTCTTCTAGTGAGTTACAAAATTACATACGATTTGTGTTGAATACATGTAACCATCGTGCTTCGACTTTGCACATAGGTGTACCTATTTTCTTCCCTGCCCTGTGCTTCACAGCTAGCCTGAGAATTGTAGATGGCTTTTGCCTAGCGTAGGAACACAGATACTAAATACTCATTTTACCTACCATTTTTGTACAAATAAATACAAAATCTTTCCCAGACTGCGTGGTCCGCGCCAAGTACCACAAGTTCTATCACCCGAAGGAGTGTCACATCTCCAATGGTATTCTAAACCGCGCCATCACCAAGTACCTCATGAAGATGCCCAATTACAGCAGCGAGTCTGATGACTTTCTGTAAGTTTTTTTACATTCTCATATTTGAACAATACACGTAGAATTCCTGTTACATTACGCCATGGATTTCATACAGGTTACGCCTATCTGGACCCAGCTTAAACCTCTAGACGCCAAACAATTTATTTCTTAATTTGAAATGTTAAACAAACCATGCTATTTTTTGATTGACGACGGGCCTGTTGGTCTAGTGGTTAGTGGCCCTTACTGCTGTACTGGAGGTCGAGGTTTCGATTCCCACCCAGGACAAATTTATGATTGTGTGATGAGAACGATTATTTGTTCTGTGTCTGGCTGTAATTTATATATTATTATGTATTTAGAAATTGTCTAGTAATCATAACACAAGTTTCGCTCATATACCTACTTAATTTTAGACTAGATAGCGTGCTCTATCCGAAAACAGCCTTTTCCCATCAATGAGCTACTTATAGGATTGTATTTCCTAGTATAAGTTTTATACACAGCTATAATATTTGTCGATTAGCGAAGAGCCCGCGACGCCGAACTTCGTGTATCCCTACGGAGCTACGCTGACAGTGAAGAAACCAGCCGCCGCAGTTCTGTCCAGCAGTGATGTATGCTACCCTGTCAAGAGGCCCGTAGCAGCCATGTATACGTCGGAGAAGAGCGGAGGTACCGTCAAGTATCTTTAGAGATCTAAAAAATGATGGATTTTTTCTAATCTAACTGACCGATTGTTTAGGTTTTTTTAAAATATACAAGTCAGTCAAGTATCGGTTTTTTCGTGATAAAGCAGTCATACCCTTCATTCAGACTGACTGCATAGGTCTATAAGAAAACCGGTTACAATAAACAACAATCTACAAAACTTTTAACATGATCTACTTCATAACCATAACTATTGAATTATAAACTCCACTTATCTACTTCCAGGGAAACTCTTCGTGATAGGTTCAGGGCACTTCTTCGCGGACCAGTACATCGAGAGCGAGTGCAACGACCTCATCCGAGAGATGGTGTTCAACTACCTCGGCGGGCTGGCCGACCTGCACCTCAACCCGGTCGATGTCGAGGATCCAGACGTAAGGACTGAGTTATTGATGGATACATATTCCATAAGAACACTGTCGTGTCAGAGCCGTATGTATGACATGTCAGTGCCGTTTGCTATATGAATGTCAAGTTTTATTTGCTACGAGTATCAAAAGTGCTACGAATGTCAAGCGTGCTACAAATTTTAAGAGGGCCACGAAAGTCGAGAATGCTACGTGCGTCGAAAGTGCTATGTAGAAAACTGATTGTTACGAATGACAAGTGGCCTATGAATGTCGTGTGCTACGAATGTCGAGAGTGCTACGACTATTGTGTATGCTATGTATATCGAGACTGCTACGAATGTCAAGTGCGCTACGAACGTCATGAATTCTACGATTGTCAAGTGTGCTACGAACGTCAAGAGTGCTACGAATGTCGAGTTTGCTACGAATGTCGAGAGTGCTACGAATGTTGAGAGTGCTACAAATGTCGAGAGTGCTACGTATGTCGTGTATGCTACGAATGTCGAGTGTTACGAATGTTGTGTGTGCTACGAGTATCGTGTATGCTACGAATGTTTCGTGGTAATTGGCTTTTTAACCTGCTGAGTTACTTCCAGATCAACGAGTACCGCACTCTGGGCGACATGATGTGGCTGAGCCAGCTCCCACTGGCCGAGCCCGCCACCGCGCCGCCGCCGCGACTCGCGCCTCTACACCCACACGCGCTCTTCACATGGAGACTGTTCTCACTCAATCTAGCTCAGCGTTAGTACATAATTACTGGTAGTTACCATTTTGGAACCGCACAACTAGAGTCAGTAATGTTTTAAAAGTGCCTGGGGTGGCCTACTCGAAATAAAAACCTTTTGACTTAGAGTTTTCAATATCGAAACCTTTAGACATTAAGCCACTCCATCTGCAAAATAGCATTGAGAGGTATACGGCCTAACCGTTGCTATAACTTGGTGATACATGGTAAATTACTACGTCATGCGGTTTTAAATGAATTGACAAGTATGAGGTTGTAGGATCGAACCCTAATCCCCATACAGGCATAAGTCTGTACAAACATTCTCAAGATTTTTTTACCCATGCCGAGGGTTTTTGACTTTTTGACACTCGATATTAGAAGTCTGATTCATTACTATTTTTCGGCAGTACAGACTGGTTTTAATTTAATTTTCCTAATTGAATTATTTTTCAATTCATTTCAGTGCCAGAAGTACTAGGACTGTATGACGCGCTAGGAGTCAAACACGAACCGCTGAGATTGATCGCGCCACAGTTTGAAACTCCTTTCCCTCCACTACAGCTAGCGGTGAGTACTTATTTTAAATGTTTTGGCATAAGTTTTGCGTATATCAATATTTTGCTAAATAGATTAGAACCACTTCTTGATCACTGATTAAGCCTCTTATGTTTTTAGTTTAACTATTGTTATAGCGTTTTTTTTACGGTTCTGGCACTAAGGAATTGCATCCTTGTATCGCGGGGGGTTTCGTAGGCATTAAATTCACACACAAATACTCAGAACAAGCGTCTGTGGATCTTAATAATTCTTGTCCTATGTGGGGGATTGAAACCGCGACAAGTCGCGCACAGAGGAAATTGTCGTGGTGACCTATACCGCTCGGCTATTCGTGCATTCAATCGGTATATTATAGTTAAGTATTACTATAATATAAGTGTGAGTTCATTCAGATCTAGATTATTCTGAGTATTTTCCATTTACTTATTATTCCAGGTGTTTCCACCAACATTCAGAGAGCCGCCTCCTCCCCCGCTGGAACTGTTTGACCTGGACGAGGCCTTCAGCTCGGAGCGCTCGCAGCTCGCCAGGCTAACCAACAAGTGCCTGCAGCCACCAAACGCTAGGCTAGGACAAGGTAACCACTAGCATTATCTAACCCTTAATCTCGCTGACATGTTCCTGACCGAAAAGCCCCTAAAAAAATGGGTAATAAAAAAAACAACCGGCAATCGTGGAAAACGTTCAAATGTATGAAGATGACAGGTCTAAGTCATGTGATTTAGTCATAAATGGTCATGTCCATACATTTAAGTTATAGACGTTATCCATCGTAGATATGTTAATTGGCTGAAGGAGCTGTTTCAAAGGTTTAAATAATATTTAGCTTATTTCCACAAATGTTCGAAGGTCTATCTTAAACTGTGTTATGTATTTAATGAGGTACAAATAATTGAAAAGAAATTAAGTTAAATGAACACGTGTGTAAAACACGTTTTTGACAGACCATTCAAACAAGTACCCTTAAGAGCAAGGAAGTTTACTACTCCACCCCTAGAAACGACTTCTAGAACGAAACTGCATAATTGACTTGCATTCTGTACTGTTTGAAGTCTCAATCTGCTAAATATTAATGAAATCCTAATTTTCCATGTTGTTTACTCTTTTTATCATCAAAACGCATAAAAAAACTACCATCCTTTTCAGGTGACGGTCGTCAACTGGAGAATGAGTTAGAGTACTTTGTCCGCGAGTGTGGCCGCGTGGTGCGCTTGTCTAGAGCTGTGCCGAGTGACGAGGGTCCCGCGGGCAAGCTCATACTGCACCAGCTGGCCGTACAACTGGCCACCTTCAAGAAAATCGCGCCCAGAGATTAGATAATGAAGTACCTATTCCTATAGATAGAACTTAAACAGCTGATGATATAGGAGCTCGACTAATTCATTCGATAAAGGAAATAGATCCTATTATACGTTTTAAACTATTCCTAATATAGCTTTAAGAAATTTACGTTAAAATAATCTGTTTCAATAAATCTATTAAAAAGACATTTCGTTTTTATCTAAATGACCCGAAATAAAATTCCAAATAATGACCACACGAACGACTTATTACTTATGCAAGAGCGATAACTATACCACAAACTACAAGCCTAACACTAATAAAAATAATAATCGAAAACTTATCGGTCAATTTCACAACTCCATCTGAAAATCCATAAAATAACAATAAAATTCAAAATTTCAAGTTGGTTTACTTCCCGCCGGAGAGACCGAGCGATGAAGGCGCTGCTATACAGTATTATAGTTATATTAATATTATATATAAACTACGTCATATGCGAGAGCAACAAATATGCCGTCAAGAACTTCCCCAAGAAAGTGAAACCCTACGGCAACGGGAAGATACTGATTAACTCGGGGAAATATGAATACAAGTCAAAGGTGCCAAAGGGCACGCCCACCAGCCAGCCGCCGCCCAGCAGCAAGCGCTCCTACACCGTGTTCCAGGTGGTCGGGAACTCCAAGACGATACAAGGGGTCCCCGACAGCCCGTACTTCCCCGTAGACCAGAGCTACGACCACAAACCCAGAGTCAAGAAAGTATTACCCGACTACGTCTGGGGCTCCGGCGTCAGGAATAAGAGAGCCGCCGTGACCGATGATACAGCAAACAAAGATACACCGGATGATCCAACAACCATAGTTACTACAACCACAGCTAAATCTGAAACCAAAAAACCGAAAGCACAAACCACACCTCAAATCACGTCTTCAACAAATACTGACGATGATCTAGCTTCACGAAAATCTAAGTCTAGCCCGAAGGGCCATGCAAAACCGACTACTGAAACCGAAGCCGATGAAGAATTAGGACGCAACGGTGTGACAAAAGTTGCAAAGAACGGCAAAGACGATGAAAAGGATAAGAGTAAGGCCGTTAACAAGCCAAAATTGAGAGCTGATGAGCTGAATGAGTCGACTACTGCAACAACAGTGCAAGTACAACCGACGTCCACGACACAACTCACGACGGTCACCAGCGCTGCATCGAAGAAGAACGAAACGAAGCCACAGAGAGTGCATAAGAAGAAGAAAGGTAAAACTGGTACTAAAGTAAATAGGGCAAAAAAGGCACGCCACGGTAAGAGGAGACCCAAGAGATTACATAAAAGGAAAGTTAAACGCGGATCTAAAGGCCACAAAGGCGCAGGTAAAGGTAAGAATCATGGCCGATCTAAGAAACACCCCAAAGTGAAATCTCGACAGCGGTCGAAATCAAAGAAAGGGCGTAAGGTAGTCAAACTGGTAACCGGGAATCGCACTATGAGGGCATCGAAAGGTAAAGCGATTACGGATAAGAAAGTTTAGCAAGCATTATTTTTATTAAGAACTAAAACGAATAAAAGTGTTAAATAAATTGTCTGTTTTTATTTTGACTGCTCCCTTCCCTGCGTAGAGACGCGCCGGCTGATCGCGGCCCGAGAGGCGATGATTGAGGACTATCCGTACGTGGTGTCGCTCCAGAAGAACGAACAGCACTGGTGCTCGGGAGCCCTGCTCAACCAGCGCCTCGTCATCACCACGGCCAATTGCCTTTGGAAGTGAGTTTTTCCTTCGCAATGTAAGAAATATTGGGAAAAGTAGTAAGCTTTTTCTTTTGTTTGAAATTGTAATTATGGCATGGTATTGGTTCCAACTCTTCTCTACTTTGGTCGATATCGGCCTTAAACAAAATTGAATTTCTCTTGACTGCTATACCTATATGTGCCATAGGCCAATTTAAAAGTAACCATAACTATTTGATTCTTCTAATACTTTCTTGAATCCTAAAGAGCCTCTGAGACGACAAAAAGTTCTCGTAAAACCTTTTAAGTCCTTTTGGAGATCCTTTAAACCAAATAGTTAAACCAGCATAAATTGACCCACACCTCAAAAATATAAAATGCAATTGAACGAGCTGCAAACAAGAAAATTATAGACAAATCTTTCAAAGCAATTGCATAAGCAACATATTTGACTGTCTCAAGGGCCCCTTAGGTCCATTATCACACATCACAAGAGTGATTCTTAACTATCATAATTCTCTTTGCTATTATAACAATTGTTATTCTAACATAATTATACCATCATTGACTAACACTGTAAAAATTAGGTAAGGATATGGGGTCGGGAAAAAGACGGGGCATGTTTTATTAATGCTGAAAAAAAAATGTTAATTAGTACCACCACAAATATCACTAATTTTCCAATTGTTGTTCAATATTTATCAAAGGCAGAAATTGGACAGCTAGCAAGTTCTTTTACAGCAAAAAAGTTAAAAAAGAAATTGTACTAAACAATAAAAACTTTTGACACTAAACTTCTCATATACCTATTAAATAAATTCATTTAAAATTAAATTTCACTATTAAAATATTATATTGTTTATAATCACTTAATATAGTTTTATCTATTCTTCAGAATTTCAGGTTTTTTTTCTATATTGACAGTTTATTCACCAGCACAGTTCGTTGCAACAAAAACACGATTCCTTCATTTAAATTTTATTGGGTAGAGCCGAAATTGGCAATTTCATTAATTGATAAGCAACTAATAATTATCGTTCAGTTTTCATTCGTTTTTATTATACTGTCCTGATGAATTTGAGAGGGACGTACTTACATTAAGCTGTATACTATTCCTTTTATTTTTTCGTGGTGAAAGGCTAATGACTGCAACCCACGCCGAGGGCGCGGCGTGGGAATATGTCGAACTCCCAGCAACTAAAATCACCCCGAGCCTCTTCTACTACCTAAGCCAGCGTCACGGGATCGCTCGCGCATGTCGCTCCCAAGACATTTGCAATTCTTGCGGGATGTTCGTAAGAGTTACCGCGACCCTGGCACTCAAAGGGCTGCAGGAGGAACATAGTGGGTTTTTACCAGTAAAATTCTGACACTCTCGCTGCACCCGCAGCAGGCGGGGTCATTTGATGAATTTACGACCAGAAAAAAAGTGTTCGCAATGGAAATTAAGCGTAATTAAGATACCTAAGACGTCAATTACGTCATCACGAGATCAATGCGAACAGTGATAGTATAGAGCTATTAACCTAATTAACAGCTAACAATCTAGTTCTGCAAAGTCACGATCTTTAACATCTTATACAGTACACCGTACATTAAAATTAATGCAGGCGGGACTAATAAATTAATCAAATATTGACAGTAGTTTACCCAGATTTCTACAAAAGGATTTATTTAATGTCCGACTAATGCTGATACAGATTGTACTGATTGTAGATTTAATTCGTATCACGTATGACTCGTAGCATGGGATTCGTAGCACGTAAGATTCGAAGTATGAAATTCGTAGCAGACATGATTCGTAGCAAATTTAATTCGTAGCTCGTATGACTTGTAGCATGGGATTCGTACTACGTATGATTCTTAGCATGGGATTCGTAGCACATATAATTCGTAGCATGGGATTCGTATGCACTATGATTCGTAGCACGTATAACACAATTTTTCTATGTGACCAGGGCAAGTCGTCTATCCCGTATGGAGGTCCGAGCCGGTTCCCGCCATTTGGACAGAGGAGGCCAGATGGCCGGCATCCAGGAAGTGATGAAACATCCCGCTTGGAGCTTGAGGAAGAACCCTGACAATGACCTCGCGTTGGTGCTGCTTGATAGAAATATCCGGTAAGAGAATGGTGTCATTTGAGTTTCAGAATTTGTCATTTCATTAATTAATTTGTTCGTTCAATCTTTCATTCGTTTGTTAGCTCATTCGGTCATTCGTTCATTCGTTCATTCATTCATTTGTTCATGATCATATCATATCAACCTAACCTAAAAACCATACCTTAACCATCCGTCCATATTTACAAATTTTCGTGTTCACATTATTAGCATGATAAACGGGCTCAATTTAAACACTTTGTACATGCATCTGTGGCCTGCGATTTATATCAAACTAGAGACCCTTCTTCAGATGCAAAGCAATGGGAGATAATAACCAGGATTGGTGTATTCTCCAGATTTTCACACTCAGTCCACGCTGTGGACCTACCGAACCGAGTGATGATGCCGCCTTTCGATGATGCCTGGGTCACCAGCTGGGGAGCCGAAAGGGTACGTAAAAGAAAACTCTGAAAGCAAACTGTACACTTAAGATAATATGGCAAGCCTCCAATAAATGTGTCGTTGTAGACTGTTTGACAAGTCGGCGTCGGCTGCCGCTTTTTTTCCGGGGTGAAAAGCTAATGACTCCAATGAGGATATGTTGGACTTCCACTGACCAACTACACCCCAGGCCCCTTCTACTACATAAGCCAGCGTCATAGGATCGCTCGTGCTCTGCGTAACTCTGGCTGTGGCTCTAACCCTAGTCTCTTTTTACTATTGTGCGAGGATATCAGTGCCTTTTTGAGTTTGTAAACGCACGCATATCTTAGCCGGGCGAGTCGACTGTAACTGAAACTGAGTTTTATGATATCGTTTGAAACCTTTCAACTTCTCGAGTCCATAACGGAAGTGTATAGACAGTATAAAGTTCTTAAATTTGTTTCGTTTGACACGTTCGTTATAGGCTAATGTCGGGGAGACCACACCCTAATGCTTCAGATAAAAAGTTAATTATAAACATCTCCTGTGAACCAAATGCTTTGTCCACTGATAGATTATTATTTATTTATTTATTTATTTATTTATTATTATAAAAGAAATACAATATTAGTTTAAGACAATCTCCCACAAAACCGGTTTAGCGGTTTGACTGTGGGTGTTGCGCCGCATTGTTATACAAAATCAAGTTTCTATTTTATACCAGTACAAATACTTAATTATTTATTTTATACACACACATGTACAGTGCCTTCTTTTGCCAAGAAATTTGATCTTTATCTCTTTGAAGCGCGACGGTGTGTACGACATGCACGGCAGCACGCTGCAGGTGTACCACACGCGCCTGATGGACCGCGGCAAGTGCAACAACATCACCACGCGGTTCAGTGTCATCGTCACTGAGAACTTCATCTGCCTCGCACAGAGCGGCCGGGCAGCTCCTTGCACTGTTAGTATCCTGGTACCTTAAACGTTTATAAAGGTGGTCACGCGTGGACGGACGGAGTGATCAGTCCACCCGTGACCACGATCGGTGCAACAAACGTAATAGAAAAGAAATATCGAATAACACCGCGAATAACACCGGTTTGTTGTCTAAAATATTCTGGTACCTTCACTGTCTGGTAAACCGCTGGGCTGGAGACAAAAGAGAATATCAGTTAGAAAAGGTACTTAAAACTTAAGACCAGAGCACTCATAGTGTGCGAGAGGTGGTTTACAACCAATAGTCCATTTACACAAATCGGTTTAAAAAAAGAACATCGGCCCGCTTTTTTCTTTTCACTTAGAATCGGGCGAAGAAGCAAACTATTTCACATAAACGGGCTGTAAGAAATTCGAAAGCGGACGCGCTTGGAGCCGGCTTCTTATTCATACGAAGTGCTTTCAAGCATTCTTTATGACAAAAGAAGTGAAGAGAACATGCTAAAAATAACCTTATTACAATTCCTTAAAACTCTGTTTCCAACGTTATGAAAATCTGCTTTACTCTCTCTCTTTCGTCTCAGTATTAACCCTCCCTCACACAGACTAATGATATACCATTCTTTTGGTTGTCAAAAACACAATAACACGAAACTAATTCAATATTTCAAAACCACAAAGGACTCCTCACCTTGTGGATCCTCTAGCGGATAACGAATTAAATAAAATACATTTACAGCGCGACACAGGAGCCCCGGCTGTCAGTGACGGTATTCTGTGGGGCCTGGCGTCGTGGGGGATAAGAAAACTGTAAGTTCACACACTGTCACACCCATTAAAATATTGCTTTTCCAGTACTGTAGGTTTTAAAGCAAGAGTTCTAAAGATAAAGCGAGATGGCGTAGCGTTTCTGCCTTTCACAATTGCATATACCCTCTTTATAAAAAAAAAGAATTAGTGCAGAAACTTGTACAACTTTTACAGTTTTTCTTACATAGAGACCTCCTTTTCAGTAAAAGATATACTTGTACTAGGAGGCCCGCTCTTCAATTAGAACGTTATAATGGTAAAAGTGGTGTACAAAAATAAAATAAAAGGAAAAACAGAATTTAAAAAATAAAAACACAACAAGTAAGGTATCTTCTAAAGTTCTCTTTAAGAACCGATACAACATCATTCAAAACGTTTTGAAG
Organism: Chrysodeixis includens; assembly: GCA_941860345.1. Taxonomy (NCBI): domain Eukaryota; kingdom Metazoa; phylum Arthropoda; class Insecta; order Lepidoptera; family Noctuidae; genus Chrysodeixis; species Chrysodeixis includens. The sequence continues at coordinate 565,464 of OW796112.1, read as the reverse complement.
CTTGGAAAAGGGTTCGTCAATTATATTTTGTCGACTTTGGAAATAAAACATAACTGTTGGCCAACCAATTACCAGAAAGAAAAACCCTTTATGTGACATCAATGCCTGTACTGAGAGGTTATATGTAAAACAAATGCGAAACGGACTATACTGCGAATCGTGATGTTTCGTTTTCACAATTCCAAGTCTTGCTTTAAGTAAACTGAAATTTTAGGATAATACGCGTTTTACACCGTGCCTATCATCATCCTGTGTATAAAAATCTCGTGTCACAATTTTCGTACTCCTCCGAAACGGCTTGACCATTTTTCTCGAAATTTTGTATATGCAATCAGTAGGTCTGCAAAATCAGCCAACATATATTTTTAATCCCTAGCTTTTTTTTCGCAAGCGAATTCGCGAGCAACAGCTAGTGTTACATATAATTACCAGTTTGTCTGTTTCAGCTGCGGCACGGAGCGTTTCCCCGCCATGTTTTCGTACACGGCATCGCACGAGAACGTGGACTTCATAACAAACGCCACCGCGTACCTCATGGCCGACAAGCGCTACTATCCCTTCCCCGACCGCTTCCCAGAGGAAGCGCCGCCCAATAAAAATATTGTCGTATAACTATGGCGTTTTATTTTGAACTAAACTACAACTGCGACCACGCGAGAGTCAGTTCTAGGCTCTCCTACACAGGTGCGTTATTAAAGGTCGATAATATCGCATTGGTTTGAGAAAATACTTTGTTTGATTTAAATCAATTTGTATATAAGTGAAGGGGAAACATGTGTTGAAACATTTAAATAAATGTACAAGAATTTTAGGGTTAATGCCTAGCCAACGCCATCTATGAACGATTTGCGGTTAACTAGGATTGCAAAGGAAAAACGAATTGAAACAACATCTTCAGTATATGAGCATATTTAATATTTTCTTTTTCAAAATTGTAAAACTCACATTTTGAAATTGCAAAATTATCTATAACTAAATTCTCATATCGTTAATAGTAACAATCGCCATTTTGTTTTTTTTTCACCATTTTGTATTTCTCTCGAACTAATAATAATAATTGTAAACCATTTATACATCTCTAATAATAATATATTTTAATGTCTAACAAATTCATTTTCTCAACGTTTTACCACCATTTTCGTTTTATCGTTATTCCAACATCAACTTTCACGTATTTCTAATCAACTTTTTTTTTATAATTCTAAACATACTTTTTACACTTTTTTCCATATATAATGACTACTGACCCACGCTTCTGTAATCTCGCACCGATAGTGACCTTTAGAAAAATATTGGAATGACTTTATCAAAAACAAAATCTAACCTTAAAATTAACCTTAACATCAAAAATATTATAATTATAATAAGTAAATAAATCAGCAATTCCACGTACATACATAATCAATTACGAAAAATCAATTCGTTTCTTTGGCAATTTTTGTATTCAAAAGTGAATTTACAATTTTATTTTAAAACTGGCATCAAGCTGTAACACTATTGAGAAAAACTGGCAAAGTTGAGAAAATATTATACATTATTTGCAGAATCCAAAGTTTCCACCACTGTAGCACCTCCAAAATTCGCTGATTGGCCTGATGTGTATGACGTCATTGCAATCTGTCGCGCGATTGGTCGTTTTGACCAAAAGAGTTGTTCTACAGTGGTCGAACCATTGAAATTATGAAATTAGTAGCAACATAATAAGCGTTTATGTGACTTTAATTATTCTATTGTATTTATTCTGATTTAACCTTATTAACGAAATTACATTATAGATTACAAAAATCGAATAAAACTGGCCAAAATGTAAAACTAACTATAGATAACAACAGAAATAACATTACGAGGTATACTCAAATCCACTTTTTGCTCAACATAATAACTTTAGGCCAATATAGAAACTCCGATTGAAAAATAGGTTTTAATTTGAAACTTTTACTTATAGAAAGTGGAATCTTATTTGTACACCGTACACCTATTTAACATTACCTATAGTACATGGCCATAAGCCTATGGTAACAAATAGATACAGTCAAAACATCGATCCGTTGTTCCGAGCAAAGCGAATTATGAATAAAACTAAATTACATAGAAAAAAAACTTAGCAAAAAGATTTTGGATGGAGCCGATTTCAATATATAAACAGCTATAGAATCTTTAAATAATGATAGTTTAAATTATAAATATATTAATTAATTATAGTATTAGAGCGCTATTTTACAAAACAACAAATAAATTCGTGCCTCTTAACACTAAAATGCCACTTTAACCTAAATATTAGCTTCGACTTCGTATGAACGAAACGTAACCTAACCTAACCTCAAAAACATTGAGAATTACTCAAGTTAGGTTTTAAAGACGTGTCGTGAGCTCTCCAAAGTCTTGACTAAACATGAAAAGTTGTATTTCGTACTCCAAACGTTAATAGCCGCCTCTTTCCAAGCAATTTCGATGAGATAATCAATTCTATTCTAAAACCGCACCAGGCAAGAAATCGTTTTTTTTTTACTAACCTAACGCTAGAAACTCCCTGATTTTTTTCTCTTATAATCTAAATATACACAAAAATAATTTTGTACTCTCCCAACGAGTTTCAAATGGCAACATTTCGATTTTTTTTTACAATAATTATGGCAGCTTTGTACGATCGCCGAAATAGATTTTTAGGGATGGCAACCCCGTCAACGATGATGAAATAAATTTTATAAACTTTTAGTTTTATCAACGTCGATGGCGTCGGGCTAAGAAAGCGCGGACTTGTGTCTTCCCTCCTTAGTCAGTATGGGGACATCGAGTAACCATATAATATTAAAACTTTTCGATGACACTCTCATACTCTAAGCAGTGCGTATTCTTAGAATCAATGTCCTCAGTAGACAGACTCGTAACTACTTAATAACTTGGACGTCAATACGCTGGCAACACCCAAAATGGGAATAACAAGCACCGTATTATGCAATCATTTGTGTTGCCAGCGTACCACTATGTAACATAATCTATGTATGTAAACCTACTAATGTCGGGTAAATTGTAAGCGATGTGTGAAATATCTATTGAAAAAATTGAATTAATCTATGGTTAAAGATGGCGTGACCAATCGATGTTGCTATCTCTTACAAGAAAGCACCGCTTTTAACTGGGCACCCCACCTTATTCAGTACTATTGACAAAAATTTGGACAACTATTGTTATATAACATGCATGTAGAACAAACAATTGAAAAATCTTTAAAATTGGCATAATTCAGTCACAAACATCAACTTTAGACTCCGCAATTCGCGAACAATAATATCCAAGTCAATAAAAATTTCGAATTTTATAATCTGTGCTTATTATATCAGTACTTAATTTGACATTTAAAACCAGACAACAGTTAAAACGAACACTGATTTGAAAACTTTTTAAAATCCACGTTTTTTTTGTCACGTAACACTCCGAAAGTACTAGGAGCACAGATGTTTTAGAAGTATCCGAATTTAAACCCATATACATCAGATAAGGGTTTGGCCGTATCCTAGGGTTGGTTGAGGAGTAGAGCCTCGAGCTCGTCGGCGGAGCGCAGGAGGAAGGCGGCCGACTCACGGTAGCCGGTGATCAGCTGGCGGACAGCGCCTACCTCAGCGCCCGACAGCTTGTGTGAGAGCAGTGGCTTGGACTGGCTGGCGGTCGACGCGGCCAGGGACGATGCAGTGGACGTCGCGTGCAGCGAAGTCGGTGTTGAGCTTTTCAGCGACAGATCTGTCGGCGCTGGAATAGACATTTAACATTGTTTAAAACTATATTTTAAGAGGGGTAGTAATATACACAATCATCAAAAACAAAGAATCCCATGGTTTCAGTATTTTGCCTATTATTTTCATCTAGGGATCAAACGTGCTCTTAGTGCTTATATAATTTTCTTGGTAATCCAAACCTTGGTAATGACTAACAATGAATGAAAATCCCGAATTACAAAGATATATCATACGCTTAACGACAGTAATTTTTTCAATGAATTATTTACTCTGAAGATAGGAGATTAAGAATAAACTTAATAAACCAACACTTACCAGACAGGCTAGTCGGGAACGTGTGCGTGTGCGCAGCCATAGCGGAGAGCAGCGCGCTCTGGTAGGCAGCCATCGCTGCGTTCACACCTACACCTAGACAGAGGTCTCAATGTAGATACTGGTGTGTTCACAAAGCGACGAAATATCAGGGAAACGTAATACTTCGTCAAGCATCGAAAGAAGTCCATTCCATTCGGTCGTCAATTATTTTTGCCTAATTTTCTTTACATTAGTGAGATAAGTTAAAATAAACGGTATTTTCAGAGCAGTATGGTTGTTTTTTGAAACCCATCCACTTCAAATATTAAACAATTTATTTCTATTACAGTATGCGTATAGTTCCGTGACTTACCGGTTGGTGGCAGAGCAGTCAGAGTAGACAGCAGAGCGCTGCTGGTCAGCGCTGACGATGCAGGATTCGGGTTGGAGCTGTAATCACAATAAACCATTAAAATAAATTCGAAAATTAGTCTTAAACTGTACACAATAGAGTTTAAAATCAAACTGAACTGACCTTTGCCTGCCAAATGTTTGCGGAGTCCCGAATGTGTTCGGGAAAGATGGCCGAAATAGTGGGGCCGGCGACGACGCTGGGCTGAAAAATAAAAAAAGATATTTTTAAGTCCCTAAAATTAAATCAGACAAATAATATTTTTGTTATTACGATCGTTATGTTACTAATCTTTTATGCACTAAAAAAAACTAAACTAGGTAAAAAATCTTTTATGAACAGGACACAGCACTTAATATAGTTGTTTAGTATAGTTTCTGTTCAATAGCACTTAATTTTAATTTAGAAAGTAACAGTATGTTCGACCAAAGTACCAGGCCACCATAACTCACCTAGCAGTCTTACTGCCAGCGTTTCCATTAGCATTATCGAGCTTCAAGTTATTGTTGTTCAGAAGCGACGTATCCATAGTCGGGCTCGCTGAGGGCCTGGTAGTGTCAGCGGCTGCCTTGCTGTGTCCGGCTGCAGCCAGCGAGTTGGTTGATGTAGTGGTAGCCGGAGTGGATGCTGGGCTACTGATGGCGCCACTGTACAGGCTCAGGAATGAGGACGCGACGGCTGATGTAGCTGTAGTGTCGATAGCCTGAGAAATGGGTGGGTACATTAGTTATGGTGAATGATGAGATGACAGTGTGAGGACAATGTCTGCTGTTATATGAGAAAAGTATTATTATAATTCCATCTTTAGGCAAGGCTGGTTTGTTTTATGATGTGCAAAGAAACTGGGTAATAACACAAAGAACACTTTAATAAAACCATGAGGCTTTTAAGCCATCACATGAAATGCAAACATCATGCCTGTATTTTATTTCTCGATTTAAAAGTGATTCTTATAACAAGGATTTGTGCAAAAAGTTTGGTCCCAATTAAGACGTAAAAGTTTTAGCAGTAAAAGAAAAATATTTTGAAGGACCGAGCTATTTTTAGGAAATGTAATGGTTAGTGAAAATAAGTGATATTTTATAAGGAAAATGAGTGAAAGAAAAATATTGAAATGAGGCCTTTTATTAGGTGCTGTATTGATTTATATTTTACAGGAAGAGAATGCAAAAATTGTATTTTGCCTAGTAAATGAATAGGGATTGATTGGTTTACAACACTATTTGTCCAAAAATTATACTCCACAAAAGACTGAGAATGAATAACTGACCGCCACAACTATCTAGTTTGACAATACTGCCTTTGGTAACAATTTGAAAAGAATTGATATCGGGAAAAACCACGTTGTAAACTTTAATTCATCTCATAAAATCTTGATCGAATGTCTGGTTAACAATCGAAAATATGAATTTTGAAAGAACTCACCATGGGAGTGGGCACAGTCGGCATTGGCTGGCTGACGGGATCGAGCCCGAGGCGCATGCGCTTAGCGTTGAGGCTCTCGTTCTCGCACGCCTGCGCCAGTATGTGCTCCGCTTGCACTGAAGTCAGGTGCGCTGGAGTGGGCCGCACCTGGACATCAATACATTTATTAATTACAGATACAACAGCGGAGAACTTAAGCCAGTTGGAATGGAGATTAAACATCAATAGTTTGAATTTTCGAAATTTTTTCATCGACTGGAAAATTTCTAGACAAGACCTAGCAAACTTTAATTTAAAATAAGATCAAGTGATAGAAGAAAAGTGAGAATCCCAAAATCCCAAAAGACAGACAAGTTACCTGCTATACAAACAAAAGTACCAGGATAGCATAAATAAAGGAGAGATCGGACCCTCACCGCGGTATCCCAGGCGTTGCCAGCCCCTGGCGTACTTCCCCCGTTGCCGGTGGTCGGTCCCTCGCCCCGGACCTTCTTGTTCCGTCGGCAGCTCTTCAAGTAAGTCCGGATGCGCTTTCGGGCGCGTTCGGCAAACTCCGGAAACTGTCGGGTGCAAGAGTCGATGATTGCCTGGATCTTTTCCTTAGGCTGCTTGGAGATCGGGACTATCCTGTCCAAGTTCTCGTCGACGAAGAGTCGGACGAACATCTGTGGAAGGAGGGCAAAATATTATTATTATAACGGGTTATGGAACTATGGAGACATGATCTTAAATGTTAGATGATTTGACCAAAAGCCCTTTAATATGTTTGAGGTTTTAAAGAGGTTTCTGATAACTATAAAATAAAATAACAAAAATCATTCATATCAAACTAATTCGTGTAGTCAAACAATTATTTTTTCCTTGTTACGATAGTTGTAACACAACATCTGTATATTTTTTTAAAATATTCGATTACAGAACTGACTATAGTAGAGTTTTTAGTTACATTTTGATCTGATAGATTTATTTTGATTTTGCTAAATATCTCAATTATATTATTATACTGTGTGTACAATGGTTGATGATACAAATAAATAAAACAATCATAAACTTCATCACTTACGTTAAAAGCCTTCAGCCGCTCAGGATCATGATGCTGCGGGTCCACCCGATCATCAGAGTCATCATCGGAGGCCCCGCCGTCGTCATCATCCTTGGTCCGGTCTGATGATGAAGTCTCATCGTGTGTGGATGCTGGCTCCACTCCTGGTGTCACCGAGCCCACGTGGATCGGACTCTGAATCAAGAGTTGGGTTATGAGTATGGATAGTTCTAAAAAATGGTCCTTTGAGTTATAAATCAGTTGGTAGAATCTTGAAAAGCCATTGTTTCTGCTAACTTATCCAGACTAGTGCAGTAGCTTTTTTTGACATGATAAAAACCATTCGATATTTAATGTAAGGTAATGAAACATAATCAGACCAAGTTGACTTAACAATCCGACAAATAGCAAGAAAACACTAGAAATGTTTCGTTGAAAAAGGTTTTTGACATCGCCCAAGGTACATCGTCTATCACAACCTTTGTATAAACGAGACAACACACCGCATGTCGTAGAACGTTGTCTGCCTTCCACAACCGTAATTATTGCTTAAAGTGGTACTGGTTTAACAAATCTTTGTTAACGCCATTTAGTACTTAAAAAAGTTGTATTATTAGTATGAAACGCTGCTCAACCTTAAAACTCACCGAGTGGCCAGTGGCCAGTGGAGTGGGCGGCTTCGGGGGCTTGCTGCCGAGGCCCAGAGCGCTGTGGTACGAGGCCCACAGGTCCGCCATACTGTCTCCGCCGGTCTCCGTTATGTCCCCGTTGCGACCTGCAAGTACCAGGAGAGCAGTTGTAGTAGGAGGTGGTTGGTTACAAGAGAAATGGAACAGATAAATGCAGTTATTGATAATTGTTATCGTATTATACACTGATGTTTCGTGATTTTGAGATCAAATTCTAATGTATCACGGTAAATCCTTTCCTACATAGATATAATAATTATATTAAGATGTATTGTAAGTTTATAATTTTTTTTCACATTTCCCGCCATCGACAGAGATGACGACATATTTTTGACGCTTAGTAGATATGTCGTTTTGTTGCTTGTATAAGTTTAATTTTAAATGATTTTTTGCTGAGTACTTTCTGTTACACATTGTACAGGTAATTTTGAAGCTGATTGATGAACAATAGTATTATTATCGTTATTAAGTTAACCGAAAGGAGTGCACCGTTACATTTTGACTGATGTGAACGTTTTGATCTATTCCTTCACTGGGTTTTGTCATCCTAATTTCTATACCAAGTTTATATACATCTGAATACCTTATCCATTACGTTAGTTTGTTCATCATGGTTCTCCTAAAAAGAAGTTTTAAAATCCCACAAACTGTAAGTCACCTCAAACTAAATGTGTAACATACTAGAGTAATCAACCACATAGATTTATTGAAACAGAAACATTTTAACGAACGATACTAGAGCAACAAATTTTCCCAGAAATGGGTCTGCTTAGTGCCTTAGTGGATGTCATGTGAAGGGCATAAACACACTGGTTCGCAGTCATTTGTAGCTGGGTTAATGTTGTACGAATGAAGTTGTCAGTAGTGATGGGACATGAGATAGCTTAATTTGCAGATGAAAGATTTTTTGTGTTTTAGAGTGATCTTTTCTAGAGATATTTGTGTGAATTTCGAAGAATTGAGCGGTCTGAAGTTAAATGGGGTGGGGGGATTACTTAGCAGGAAGCAAAACTGCATAATATGCGGTCGAATTGAAAAAGTCGATGAAAAATAGATAGTTATAGAGACTTTATTAGTCCTTATAATATACCTGATTATATCTACTTTTCATATGAACTTTTAATTAAGGTAGGTTAAAATACCTGAGAATAATTTATTTTGAAAGTACTTAACACAATATTTTTATTGGCTCCATTAAAAAGAGCTTTAAATATAAAAAATATATCTAGTTTTAAACAAAAATAAAAATAGGTAAAAAAACTTTTTAAGTTAAACGGTTTTATGTGAAACATACATTGCAATGTTTAAGATAAATGTACTAAAAACCAAAAAATAATAAAATAGATACAGTCGTGGGAATTATAAACATATGCATAGACTAGACTAAAACAAAACCGTGGGGCACGTAAATATATTGGAATATCCATGAGCAAGAAAATAGTAAGTAAGTAATTTCCTCACCGTCTGCCAACTGCCTAACGACGAATTAAACGATTCTTCTATCGCACATTAAGTCGATAATTTGTAGACAATTGACGTGCCCCACGGTTTTATTTTAGTCTAGTCTATGCATATGTTTATAATTCCCACGACTGTATCTATTTTATTATTTTTTGGTTTTTAGTACATTTATCTTAAACATTGCAATGTATGTTTCACATAAAACCGTTTAACTTAAAAAGTTTTTTTACCTATTTTTATTTTCTAGTTTTTAGTTTTTATTTCGCATTCTGTTTAATTCATTTAGTGCTTCATTATTGCAAGGTTTCTTGCCCGTTAGTTTATTGCAGTCCAATTCCTCTATACATAGTCCCTGCAAAGATCTTACTCTACTAAAAAAAAATGTTATCAGCCATTTGGTAGCGGTGGCCATCTTAGATTTCAATTTTGCATAGATAATTGTATTCTACTTGTTGAGACCTTTCATTTGATACCCATATTGATGGGATTGATAAAACCTACGTTATCCGCCATTTTGTAGCGGCCGCCACCTTAGATTTAATTTTTTTATAGTATATTGTATTCTGCTTGTTGAGCCCTTTCATTTGATACCCATATTGATGGGATTAATAAAACCTAAATTATCCGCCATTTTGTAGCGGCGGCCATCTTGAATTTATAATGATAATGAATAAACATAATTGTATTGTCACCAAAATCCAAAGTGTACACAAAATTTCAGATTAATCGGTTGACAGGAAGAGGGTGAAATTTGAATTACTAAATTTGACCCAAGAATAAAACAAACGGGGTGAGCTAAATAAAACCGTTTAAAAAGTACTAGGGCAATATAACTACATTACAAGTACTAGGCGCCCAGAGCATGCAGGTAATTCATATTCCCAGCGCGTATTCTGTACATCCCACATCGAAACCTATGCAAAGTGACACTTTACGTTGAATAATATTATGACGAAATAATCCAAGCTAGCCAGGTTATTTTTACCTGCTAAATGTGTACGAACAATAGACAGTCGTTGAACTCTTTAGACTTCTTTCCTTCTGCAGTGCTAGTACTTTAACTGTATGCATTTTTTGTCTCTCTGTCGCAATAATGTCAATTATTATAGATGCAAGAAAGAATATTTATAGGCCAGTATTAAAATAATTTCAGTTTCTAATATTATTAATTTTTATAAAACTACAGTTTTCGTTTTTTTTTTTGTTAAATCGACTCTCGCACGAATCCTTGCATTGCGGGCGGTTTCACAGACATTTCAGTCTAAGCGTATAAAAATCAAGACTCAGAAAAAGTATTTTGCGTATCTAAAAAAGGAATCTATATTTAAATATTCCTAGATGGCCGGACTTTGAGAAAAAGCTTAAAGCTTAATAAGTCTTGCAATGTAATGCAATAAGTGAAAAAACACATTACTCATATTTGCATTTACACTACTAATTAAAATACTTTTTTTATTTGAGAGAAAGCTCAGTACATCCCTGAAACAGTTATAAACCTACATATTTATGAACTATTTTAGTAACGATTCTGCTAGGGTTGTCACGAACTGATTATAATTATCTAGAATGACAATGTTTTTTTATAGAACTTGGGATATTTAGTAGTAATTGCATTTGTTTTTTTGGTAGATTTTACAAAGACCAAAGTATGCTTTTTACACACTTACAAAGTAAATTGCAATTCTTTGATATAATAATTTAATGTTTTAACATTAAAATATGACAATTCTACTATAATTAGTGGTGTTCACTTTCTCACATGAAGACACTTATAATTATACAACTGTTTCCCACACTTTGAAATTAATCGCAATATTTTATTCACAACAATATCATCATTTACATTCTTCGATAATAAGTTGTTTCCGAACAACTTTACCATTTTATTCTAACCTACTTAACTATTACTAAAACGGAAAGATTTAAGGGAGGTCTTTGCCCAGCTATGGGACACACTAGGCAAGAAAAAAAGTGACAATAACTTTAATATATTAATATTAAGAGTGGCAACCCTAACGTTGCCTACAGCTCATTTTCCCGCTCATTAAAACTATGTACGCATTACTCAGAATTTATTGTATCCTAAATGTCTACTGGACCGTACCCTTAGGACATACTAGGTCTAAAGAGTCTGATTGAAGTGCTAATTGACTATCTGGTCTAGATCTGGCCGTGAAAGGCACTAAAGATTGTTTATTTTTTTTTATACCACGACTTCAATATCACTTTATCTAGTCTCAAAATTAGTGAGTATGGATGTTTATTACTCTTTCCCACTCATGATATGAACTTAGCTGACACCCTGTATTAACGAATAGGCTACTTTTTAACCGACTGCGTTTGGAATAGGAGATATATTTGCAGCTATAACCGGCATTCGAGCGACCAAAGTCATGAGCAATAGTTTTTGTTCAAAATAGAGCAATACTATTGCCGATTTGGAGGCGACATAGTATGCTCCACAGCATATATTACAGCAGCGTCTCTCTTACATACTTAAATGCCGCCGCGTCAGCTCATAATTAAGGACTCCGGTTGGGTCCGAAACTAGTCGGGCTATCCCGATAAAAACGCGGGAGTAAACCGTTATATCATTTAAGTATGAATCATCCTCACGAAAGATATTATAAAAAAAAGTTTATCTTCCATACTCGTAAATTGTAATAATCAAGCTTTAGGAGGTGTCGAAAAGCCTTTTATTATCATGTTTCTGTTGTTATGCCACTACAACCTAACCTTTATACCTGATGAAGTGTAAACGGTATGCCAGGAATCCTTAAGATAGTCTGAAAGCAACCATGTGGAAAGACGCGCGTATTCTATGCTTGGATGTTTGTTAATTATGAAATTGGTTAAAAAAATTATCACCTAAGTATGGTAGGGCTTTTTCCCAAACCTTTGCTTGGACGTCAAAAGTAACGTAAGTATGTATTTTTTTTAAAGTTTAAACTATCACTATTGTTATTTTGCAAAAATCGCTTGAGCGGTTTGGTAAGCTTAACAGAAAGACACGGAATTGATTCACATTCATAACCACTATACAGTATTAAACTAAGTTTCCCGCTGTCTGTCTATTTGACTTGTGCATCTTTGAAACGTAAAACCTATACGTTTCAAGGTTTATATGTCAAAAACAAAATCTAAATCATTTATTGGAACAAAAACCAGTAAGTAACATTAATTATGGCAATTAACCAACAAATATCGAATTATATTGCGAATATGACCCTTTTGTCGTCTAAAATATGACATTAATGTCCAAAATTGAGACAAAAAAAGTAAGTATTGATGTAATACAATAGTAAAGTCGATAAAAAATGTAATATATCGCAGTTCTGACGTCGCCGGCCTGCATCGAATGGAGGTCTCTTAATAATTTATAAATTTTTGTGTTTCCTGTATCTGTAGGCATTGCGATCATTATTTAAACATATTTACAGAACTACTAATAATAGATTGATAAAGTATTTCGAAAGAAGGTTAATTATCTTCATAATCAGTACGATAAGGTTTGATATTGTCTGATGAAAAGCATTGCTTTTCAGTAAGTCAATTTGAACCTATTCTCCACGATATTTTCAATTTATATTTTATTTGTCTAATTACAGGAGACTTCAATCACCATATTCATTATTCAATGAGTAAACGATAAATATATGTTCGACAGCTAGGTTAATAATGAAAAAATGTGGCTTGACGTCATAATTTCCAAAATGTTGTGCGAAAAAGTTAACGTATTGCCGACAAATTCTTATCATAAGTTTGTCTTTCTCCCGAGAAATGAATAACCTCAATATTTTACCTACAACAAGAAAAATGTACTACTGAATTAAATTACGTATCTGTCGCTGCAATAAATGTCTACCGTCCGACATTTCACACTTCAAAGACAGGTGCCAATGAGTACTTCATTCACATGAGAAACATAAAGAAAAATAAAAGTGCTATAAAGACATTAACTATCAGTAATCCACGACAATACATCTCTTAACGAATAATACACCAACAACTATCAAAACTTGATTAAAACAGACATAAATTCAATTTTAAACTGTGGTCTTACAAACTCGTGGGTTTAATAGCGGCGCACCATGCGTGCATATGTTAAATATTCGCACAGTTAGTTACCAAGGCGGCAGAAATTAATGAGGGTGTACAGAACGCAAGGGGACCGGTGCATCTGCCTCTAAATGTCAACCCGAACAAGCCCCCTTGCCTATAAATAATTTGAGAAGGTGCCTGCGACGTCTGCGCCCCTGGTACTCTCGATATGGCTTCTTGTAATAAAAATAGCCGTACTCGCATATTATGCAGAGCATAAAGTATTGGTTGACAAGAAAAGCGGTTTGGAAGACTAGTTGTTTGCAGGTAAAGGTTTAACGGCAAATATTTTATTAAGGCTTATTTTTTGAAGTATTCAAAAAGCCTTAAACTGGAGGATTATTAAACACGGGGACCTCATTGAACCGCTGTTAAAATAAAACCAAAAGCATTCTAAAATGTTTCTGGCCACATTTCAAAACTCGACCATAAGCTACTAAAACACGTCTCAAAATTATTAGGAAATTATTGTAGGTGTACATGACATGTCGTGGTGGCCTTGCGGCTCTATGTGTGGGTTTGTATTCACGAGGTGCAGGTTCAATCCCCAGTATAGGCAAGTATTAATGTGACTCTTTAAAAGTTACCTATATGTACCTAGTTAATTATTCTAAGACAATAGCGGAAAAACAGTGAAGGAAAACATCGTGAGGAAACCCGGATTTCAAATATTATAATCTGAAATCGCCAGTCCGCAGTGATCAATGCTCAAACCTTCCCTATATAGAAAGAGGTCTGTGCCTAGCGGTGGGACGTATACGCTGGTTTATACCTATATTTAATCATTAAATTGTTGATGACGTTAAAATCTCTTTAAAACACAGTTACAATTGTAAAAGAAAGCAGTTCTAACCATGTAGAACATCGTATATCTTCCAAATCTGTAACAGTTATACTTTAAAAGGTAGTCATAGACCGACTATGTCCTATCCAAGCAACACTCGCGAATCTGTCAGCTCCTTTAGACTCCAGTTGGCTATCCCGATAAATACGCGTGAGTAAACCGTTAACATGTAGTTATAACACCTACAGACGCATACATCGATCTTGACAATTAATCAGGTTGTGTTGCATATAGGTACCTACTTATAGGCACAAACTATGTATATCTATGTGAGATAGTACGACCCTATTTCATGTGATTGATATGATTACAATTACGCTTGTGGCGTTGAAGATAAACGGTGGGATAGAAACCCTGAGGCTTTTACTTAGGTTTTTGAAGATCAGAACGTATTCTGAAGACAGTATGGTATTTAAACTTCAATCAAAAGTAAACTGAAAACTCTTATGTTTGAAGAGTATACAAGCTTTAGACCGTGGCTTTGCTTGTAGGTTAATGCGTATAAGTTCTGTGAATACTAGTGTGATATAAAACAAACTTTAGTCCGCAGCTTCACTCGCTTGCTGGTTGGTTTTATTTACAACAGCAGCCTGTCTTGATGGATGTCATTCGATAGGTGTCCATAACGAATTTAATAATTTTTAATAGAATTTTTTGGCTTTATGATATTGATGCAATGTCTCAGTAAACAAAGAACTTCATAGTCAATAGGGATGATGACAATTTTATTGTTTTAGTGTTCCGTCATGTAGTTAAATTAATGTTATTGGATACGTATTTTATCTTTTGTCCAGCAAACACAAATTGACCAAAGAACGGTGGATCAAACTTGCGCGTGATGTCACTATTTCGTATTAAATTTGCAAATGTATGACGTCACAAACCCCTTCTCCTAAACTTAAAGGCAGCATATCTTTGTCAACTTTTATTCTTCTGATAAAGGAGAAGATTCCTGCCTTATATTTTTATTATCTATCTGACGGACTAGTTACATTTTTAATTTTCGTCAACTAACATCATCCGTATTCTCAAAAGTATAGAGATGATGATGACCTTTTGAAATGGTCATCGTCAGGTAAAAATTGTATGGGATAGCGAATTTTTTTGGAATAGACTTCTTGTTTTGGAATAAGTTGTTTTCATCTATAGAACCGTCCTAAACGTTATCCAGGATAAAATATTTTTTTGTTTGTTTGTAGGGTCTTAAAATAAAAATACTTATAAGTTTGCAGTCGCTTTGGCTCCATTTTATTACGTTCACGGCTTTCCGTATCGGAGTATTATTACCTCCTCCGGTGCACTCAGTTTAAATCAAATATCCTGTTTTTAACAGAGAAATTAATCTCGAAGGTGGCTGTTTTTATTTTCAATATTTTTCATAGTGTATTAAATTTTTTATTGAATAATTAAATAAATGGTTTGGTGACTAAAATATGGAGCTTTTACTCAAAATAATTAATGTAGAATGCGTCTTCGTTTTTTTGAAACTATTTTACAGAACATTGTTTAAATTGACGATAGATGTGTCTTTTTTTAACTAGATTTTCTATCGATAGTTTAAGGCGTAATTATTAATCGTACATTGAGAGACGAAAAAGAAACGAAAACTCAAATATTTCTTTTTGAATTCTGTATTTTTAATTAATTAAAATTCGCAGCTCATTTGATGCAATGTCGTTAAAAATGGGCATTTTTATGATCTAGTGAGACAGTTACCTAAAAGTAATTCATAAAACCCTGTAATTAAAGGAATCTTGTGTTTACCTTGTGTCTGGCTGTGGTAATTCCATGCTAGCAACATCATTTTCAGCTTCTCTGCGTCTTTCACGAGGGCCTGACCTGCACCAGATCACAATGCCAATCAATTTTCCAAATTTTGAGAATTTTTCACACAATTCGTATAGAAAAACAGCCAATTCGGTAGCATTTTATGCCTTTTTGATCGAATGATGAGCATAAAACGCTGTTAATGTTAGTTGATTTGATGCAAGTGGCAAAAAAATGTATGTACGAGTATAATTCCTTTGACAATACTTCAATATGCAGACGGCGTAAGACTCGACACATTTGCCAAGCGATTTTAATTTCTATATCTATTCAGTTAAGTTCGTCTTTCGTCTGCATACCAAAGCAATCATCAGCGGAATAAAAAAATCTAGATACTTCTAAGATCTGTAGAACTTACTAGAGAAGTTGTCATCATCATTCATGTCCACTGGCTCGGGAGTTAGGTTATCCTGCAACAAAAATAAAAAGATTTATGAATAATGCGAACAAAATTAAAGTTACAAGTTGGTAATTCTGAAAAATATTGCAGAATTAGACGTTTTCTTTGTCTTTACTCTTGATTGAGATTACTTTTAATTACAATTAATGTAATTGAGAGGTAAGGAAATAAATAAAACATCAATTTATGTAAAGGTATTTAATATTGAATCATTTTTAATATACTTTATCCCTGATAAAGTAAACAAAGGGTAGATTTTCACCCATTTCCCGCGCAGGCTGACGCTCGTGACCAGGACATCATATGCGTTCGTAAGTATAAATAATTAATAAATTAGCGAAACGGCCGCCGGGCTGTGCACAGTACTGGCCGGGTCAACGCTCCGACCCGCGGACACGAATCGATAGTGCTTCAAATGGACAAGCCACTAAATATAGGGAAGTACCTCTGTATGTGTGCTGCTGCCCTGGTACTTGCAATGCAAGTAGGCCTATATGCCTCCGTTCCTGGGCAAACAATCAGTACCTACAGATACCTACCTACTAACGTAGCATTAAAAAGATTGGACTCTTAACGTTTATGATACCCTGGTACTTCTTTAAATCATTTAGTTAAGTTAACAGTTAAATTAACCAACCATTGTAAGTAGTAAGTTTGTGTGACATTCAAGTTATGTCGAAATTAAGTTTATGTTTGTTTTTTATTCAATCAAATTGATAGTTTTTTTTACAGAACCAAATTTGCGGAGTTTCTTCGTGATGAAACGTTTCTATTTTATTTTTTACCTCTACAATAATTACGTACAAGACTTTGTTACAGGTGGCACAATTAATTATAGGTTTCCTTAAGCATAGCCTAGAATAAAAAAAAACTGACGTAGGTACCTATTTACATAGTTTTCCTATTAACATTATCTAGACTCATTATGACGACACGCAGCGGAATCGAACCTGCGATGCACACAATTAACTTCAAAATGTGCTTTGAAAACCGATTAATTTAATTTACAAAAAGTTGCCGATAATTGGTTTGATAATGTCATCACCTTAGAACGTAAAAAATGTATAATACCATAGTAGGTAATTAAATCAATTTTATATAAACAGTGTTCTAACTAATGTCATACTTTGAATACTGCTTCTATCCTTGCTCATTAAGAACTTTGTCGAAGAAAGCATGTCCTGATTTTGTTTTTGATCTTTCTATATTTTTATACTGATCAAGAAACTTTTTTTTAAAATACTGTCAAAATGACTCTTGGTACCATTACTTTTTTTTTCATAGTTCCACTTTTGTTCATTTGTTTTTTTTTCCAATAATATAGAGACTATTAACACCTACTAAAGACTCATATTCTTAAGCCTTAATATGCTATTAAACAACATAGAAATACTAAAAACTCGATGAAACACCGAAATAGTGAGAACGCTATAACGTTGCAAGCTTTGTATTGTAAATTATCGAGATACGTGGCGTTCAAACCCGACACGTGAGAGCCTAAGTGGGCTCTAAAATGTTGCTGAACTCTACTCGAAATATTTTGTTTACGGAAGTAAAAATGTTAGGTATGTTTTGAGCATTTTTTGTAACGTAAATAGTGGCTGTGTTTCTAATATGAATACAAAATCCAAATAAAAATATAATAAAAAAAATAACATTAAATAATAGCGGTCCAGGACCGATTTTCGGCCACGGTGGCCAGTGTTACTATGACACCAGCCAGCTACGCAGGACATATTATAGTGGCACAAGCGTGGTGCGCAAAACACAGGTGCACTCTCTATTTCCTTTTACTCCCATAGCCCGATGGGACGGTAATCCGACACGACCGGAGAGAGAGATCAGGCGCAGGGACCCACATTTTTACGTGCCTTCCGAAAACACGGAAGCTGTGATATTTATTTCTTAAACGCACACAACATTCGAAAAAGGTCGGTGCGCCACCGTGGGGATCGAACTCAAGACCTCTGACTTAGCAGTCCTAACATTAAATAACGCTTTTTTTGAAATCGTAAAAAGACAGGAAGGTTTGGAAAGAGAAAGGGGAGGCCTTTGCCCAGCAGTGGGGTCTTATTTAGGCTACAAAAAAAAAACACTTTGTGAACATTTTTTTAACATTGTCTTCACTATTTATATTTCGATTCATATTGATACGGTAATACAATATCCCTTTGCTATCCTATTTTATCGAGTTTTATTCACAACTGTCATATTACTCGATAAAATGTCAAACCACTAAATCATTCATAGAGAATCTATTTTTAAAACGGTTCCCGACAAAAGTTAACACAACAACGCAAAAATTTCACCCACTTTTAAAACTTAACAAGGACAACAAAAGCGGCATTTTTTCGCCGCCGCCCCAGCTGACGTCGGCGTAAACTTACGAAAACATACGAAGATTTTCATTCAACAAGTGGTAGCTATTCCATGCAAGCCTTCATCAATTCACAACCACACTTACACAAAGTTTACGCGGGAAGTTTACTTCAAAATATTCAATATGTTTGTCTCAACTTTCTTTACAGTTTCGTGTTGTTTTGCTATTGTGTTTTTTGTATGACCGTGACAGTTGAGGCGTGTTTTGAATTTGATTGACATGTTTTTTGTATGTATTTATAACTGATTTATTATTAGCTTGTAGATGATTGTTGTTTTAAAAAGGAATAGATTGTTTGTACTTCAAGTTCGAAGAAACTGCCTAACCTTCTTAGAATTCAGATTATAAGTGACAAATGAATAATTGAGTTAATTATACCTTAAGCCGCACTTAACGTTTTGAACTTAGTAATTATTCCGAAGTCAAATATAAGTACATATGCACAACTACAACTAGTACTTCAGCCGCCTAAGTACCAGGTGTACATAGGCAGTTAGGAGTTAGGTGGGGTGACAAGCTAGATATCGACCGTCTTCAGGGCGTCGGCCAAGGACCGCATCTGCTATGCGGACACTAAATATCCGTTGACCCCTTCGCGTTATGTGCGCCTGGTAGCTATTGGTAGGTTGATACCATTGCAATTTAGTCGGTAATTAATTACACCTCAATGACAGATAAGGTGCAGTGGTGCGTACATACATATCTAAGCATATGTTGCCAGCAAACATGTCATTAAGCTAAAGGTTAACTTGTGTAGAATCATTTAACGAACATCCTAACTGATTCTTAATTGCGTCTTTGTCGACGAGCTCTTTACTTATTTATGTTATTGCCCTTTTATGTATTGTATGTATTATTTATAATACAATTAATTCTATTATAGATACCGAAACGGTTTTTTATACAGAGTCATCACGAACAATCATCGCAAGAGATTCGCCAGAATTACACGCACATGTAGCGATGTTTTATAGAACAATGGGCAGGGATAGTTTGAAAATGCTCCTACTTTTAACGCAATATTGATTTTAATATCAGCATCATGGCGTGGTGGGGGAACTGCGGGCCCGCCGCCCGGTCATCCGCCGATAGACGAATAAATCGCGGAATAACCTAGTTTTCCATACAAAATAACTGCAAAATTTCGGGAATCCACCACCGGTTATGTGCTGAGGGCCTGGTATGTACTGATACATGGGCTATGTACTGCGGTGTGGCTCCCCCCCCCCCGCGGCCCGCGGCCCCGCGCCCCGCGCCCCCCCTCCAGCACTCCGCGTGTTACCGTGTAGTGCTTGCCACCCCGCGAGTGATCGCGATGCGACACTGCTGCGACGCGCTCGCGTTTATCGATAAGTAGTCGATAGACCTAGTGTGAGCCTAGAAATTGCTTTTGGGGCTCGAAGCTTTATACTTGCCTCGAGGGGGGGATAAAGTGGATCAAGAGGTTTTAAGTTTTCGAGTATATTGAAAGTGTTGTTACTTTTTAGTAAAAAAAAACATCCGAACCAATATAGCTTACAACTTTTCAAATTTTCACCAGTAGAATATAGTATGTAGAAAGACATAACGTCTTAAGGGCGAGTACTTAAGAGTGATTTGTGGATTCAAAATATTCATAATACAAGGACCAATTTTGTTACAAAACCTTTTACGTAAACGGTAATCAAGAAGTGTATCTAACATGCGACTATCAACAGTCATCAGCATCACAAAGTAACGCATCTCTCGTCCAACCAATCGGTTCATCGATAACGCGCAATCATCGATAGCGCGTCAGAGTGCCAGCAATCAGGTGGCAGTCAGCGTATAATCATTAAATACCCACGCGAAGGGGTGCGATGACGCCCGCGGCGCCACCACGCGCCCCTACCACCCCGCGCCCAATTATGAAAATACGAACAAAATACAAATTTGAACCGCTTTTCGAACGTCAAAGGGCGTTAAACACGATGCCGTGATTATCGATAATGAGGCGACCACATCCTTACTCCCTGGTCCTTCTTACTTTGTGTGTGACGTGTATTGATTGAGATTTAGGCTAGTCAGCACTGATTTGATGTATGGCTCTTGAGAGTTCTCTAAGACAGGTGGAAAGAAGAAAGTACCACTGCAATAGAAGTATCACTTGCCTTTGTTCCGTTGAGTGAAAAGTCTTAATCCAAAAGTAAACTTTAAGAGAAATTGTAAGTCAAGTGATCCTCAACAGTGGGGGCTTATCATTCCGAGATTCCAACGTTGACTAAGATTTAACTTTCTGTGCGGAAGCGCTCCTGTAAGCCGCCGTTTTACGAGCCAAAAACATTTTTGCAGAGCACGGCTAATAGCTACAACGGGGCTGGCATTTTTTTATTCGCCATCTTTACAACTTTTTACCCGTCTCTACCAGGAGCGTAGAGGCGAGTTGAAAGTCTTCGGTCTTTCAAAATAAACGGCTTCCTTTAGCATTCTGCTTGCTCGGTAGTTTCGCCTGCCGCTTGCGCCCCAGTATTTTTAAAGCGGACAGCGCCCCCCTGCGGCACTCGCGGGCTCGCGCTCCCCCCTGCCCGCCCCCTGCGCCCCCCTCGCCCACACACAGTAATACCATAACGGGTGCGAGCTATGACGAGATTATCTACGTACACGCGTATCCACTATACCAGTACATACGTCGCCTATATACCAGGAATACATAAGCGATGACTGTGGTACATAGCGGGCATTGATTTACCGGGCCGGACGCTACCTGTCATCGGACACAATGACGATTACATGGGCGGTGGCAAAAATTCAGGCGAACTGCGCTGCGGGCTGACTGCCCAAAACAATGGCAAAAACTCATTATACGTAATTGCGCGAGTAGTGGATGTGCTGCCATTTGTGTCCCGACATTTATTATTTATCATCACGCCGAAAACCTCGTGGGAACGTCAGGGACCCAACTGATTTGAACTTTGTCCACTATTAGACACAAATTACCTAATGTCCATCTTTCCATAAGTATGAAAAACAACATTATTCTAGACCAGAAGTATGCGTCCTTTGTGCTCCCGATTGTGATACTTCTGTACATTAAACCTCGGTATTCAGTTCAACATAAGAACCTTTGAGCCGCGGTTTGTGCTTATTTAGGGACTTAAGAGCCAACGTTTCTACAAGTGAGTACGTAATGTTCGTATACGGTACTGTCACTTGTACATAAAACCTATTTTGGTCCTTCGATCCTTTGCAAGGGTCCGCAAAACTTGTCATGCATTCATTATTAGGTCAATGCCCCTTGCTGGCATTCTTTTTGCTCATGATTATTGTTTGTACTGCACTCGGGTTGCGGCCGTAACGAATTTGATGACCGGCCAATTTTCGCTACAGCTTGATGACTTGACAAAAGATACATGAACTCCGTCGGTGGACTTTACTCGCCGTCGGTATGTAGGCTCACGTTCCGTCGCATTCGGTTGTAAGTGTAAACAATATTTATGGGCTAGTAATCATATAAATTTATTCATATCAATAACATTTTAAACTCGTATTTTTTTTCAATCGAAAATGTAGAGTCGACTCTCCTTTTCGACTTTTTTCATTTCAACATGTTTTTATGCAATCTATTAAATCACTAGTAGATACGTTTAGTCCTTATATTTTTTTTGTAGAAGTGATAGACAAAAGACGGTAAAGCAATCCGACGGTTTACAAGGAACAAAACATTACAACGCTTCTAAATTGAAATGAAATACAGCAAGTAATAAAAAAGTCTAATAAATACCAGTCACGCGTGATCCGAGATTGCGTGAAGGTTTAAATATTGCGTAGCAGAGTACCTTCCCTGCTTATCCGTATACAACCTTCGACTGAAATTGCTTTATCAAATGTGTTAAAACATGTACTCATTTTGCTTAACCTTTTCCTGAACTGTGATACCGACGCGGTGACGGCTTTTAGTACAGACAGATACTATTTGCCAAAACCCAGTATTACTTGGTATACCGACTCGGTGCATGGATTTAAACGACTTTCTTTGAAAAAAAATCTTGCCATGCCAAATCTGCTCAGCAGATGAAGAGAATTTGACTTAACCTTTTATCATATTTGTCTATTCTTTTGCCCAGTAGTGACACTTTTGATATAACCGATGTCTGATGTATTTAAAAACTCAATTCATTCTGTTAAAACGGGTATACCAGTATTCTATATAAATCAACCTATGCAATCTTACAAGCACATTGACTTAACAATACCATATCTATTGGTAAGATTCATACAGATTCCAAATTTTGGCAAGTTAGACCCGTATATGCTAAAGGACCCATTCATCCCAGCATGAACTACAAAGGTTCGCATTTATAATTTAAGTGGAATGTAAGGAAAATACACTCAACCCTCACTTCGAGCTCTGCAGTAAAGTTTTCCGAGTAAACAATTTCAGTTTGTGGAAACCAAAAAGGTCAATTTTAACGTAAATAAAGTTATTAGAGAGAAAGAGCAGTTCAGTTTAAATACTAAAAGGTAAATAGAACTAATTTAGGTATAAAAAATGTACACTTAAAACCAGTTTTACTTTGTGGTTCAATATTAGGAAAATATTTTTTCCAATATCGTTCAGACCCAAAAATGTGCCAAATATCAAATATCACAAAAAAAACCTTTTTCCCAAAAAGACCATATCAATTTTAATTTCCTTAATTAAAAAAATGGTCTTTCGATCCAAAAGGACCGCATCAATCACGATTTTCTACTACCAACTCAAATATCAACCATAAAGGACCACAAGCGTATAATAGTGCGTCCGTAGCATAGGATTTGAAATGGTTTACAGCTTGTCCAAATGAAGAGCTTAGCGTGTAAATCGGATACGAGACGATTTATTGGCACCATCAAGTGATCCGTCCAATACGACTGAAACGTTGAAACAGAGGATGCAAACTAGCCGAAAGTCAACACTAGGAATCGACTATCTATCTCTTTAATGAAAATAGAAGTTCATGGTTTAGTAAGAAATTAGCAGAGAATTACTACTTAAAAACACTTTACTGAAAAACTGCTAAGTAAGCGTTCCTACAAATTTAAAAATACAAAATTGTGTGATATGTCATTCCTAAGTATACGACGATCTTCACACAAATCAATATAAAACAGCTAGTCAAAACAAAGTCGAGTGATAAGAGAAACAAAAATAGGTTTAAGCTAGTTTTGTCTCCCTGAACTAGTAAGATCCATGTTAGAAACACGAAACTTGAGATATATAAACTTAATGGTTGGATTGATCAGGCAGTTCCACATTACCATTTCTGAAGTGCAAAACGACAACAATTAACTACCAATTTCGCATATTTCTCAACTGCATGTATAAAAAAAAATAGGAAGACAATTATTACAACTAAAAAGACAACGTTACAATAATATCACAAAAAAGAATAATGCAGAAACACTACTCTTAACACTTATGACTTAAAACTAGTAGCAAAAGGAGGTGGCTCAGCTAATGCAGTAGCGGGACGAACACCACCCGTCACAGCGCAGTTTTTCAGCCATTCTTCAACATACAAATCTACCTTTTCACAGCCCGACCTACACATGTACAACGTAAATAAAACAGTAGTGTACAACCACAGTATAAATAAATACAGAAGTTTAACTCTAGCCGTTTTTGAAAAATAAATATTTACAGACGCGCGGTACGTAACAGCGATGGGTCTGCCCACCTACAACAATTTAATTACATCAACACCGCCCCGTCTGTTCGTCACTGCGACATGCTGGCGACTCTATCATGCCACGGTCATGCCACGACTCGATAGCATAGGCATAACTCGCGTTGTCCTCGTTTATACAAAGACTACTGTATGATTTTTTTTTTAGTTCGAATCGCGCCGCATGCATCGCCGCCGCCGCGTCAGCTCATGATTCAGGACTCCGGTTGGGTCCGAAACTAGTCGGGCTGTCCCGATAAATACGCGTCAGTAAACCATTATATCATTTAAGTACTGTATGTATTACTATACTGTGGTATAACGTTCTAGTAAGTGATACTTAACGCAAGCCAAGCTCAGCAATTGTGACAATTGGGTTAAGTAGGAAAACTCGGGTGAAAGAAAAGTTTTATTACGTACATACATAATTCAGGGCTAGCACAAAAGCCTTAGAGTGACGACACCTAAGTATGTCTGCTCGGCGGTCAACTTAGTTAGAAGAGTTTTTTATTAAGATACTCGGGGCTACTACCACGTCTTTGAATAAAACTGCTACTAGTGGAAGAGAGATATCGCTCTAAGCCTTGCAGTGTAGTGCGCTGTCCCTCTTCCACAACTGCTAGTCTTACTTTAGAAGGTCGTAGGCTTCCAGGACTACTATTATGAGTTGCTACACGAGTCCTTTAGGTCCTTCGACTCGAAGGACCAATTTTTGTAAATCCATTAGGGAATATGAAATATTAGCCTGGTTTTTGCTAGCAACTACTACCGCGTAGAGGTCGATTATGATAGCAAAAAGTAGACTGTCTTTTCTTGCTTTATTCAAGTGACTAATACACTAAATATCAGATCTTTTAGTAGTTTATTCTTAAGGGTAACAGATAAAAAGAGTATTCTTAGAAATAACATTTTGTGAGGTTATGATATTAACCTACACACAAATAAATGTCACAGTAACATACATATTTTGCCAAGTGATGATGATTATGGCAATATTCCCCTCGCGACCGCATACAGCAGCTGTCTATTAAGAAACCCATGTTCAACATAGAATGGTTACAGGCTGGTACGATGTGAGGGAGACAACAGATAGCATATACTAGCTATGTCAGAAAGAGATGGAAGTTATGCGTGAGAAATATAGAGTTTACAGGAAAAGAATTTGTATTCTTATTGCTTGTCTTGGTGGGATTGAAATGAAGTAATTGATAAGTAGTGGTAGGCGGATACTTCACGAAATATTGAAACTACTCACCAAAACAGTCAGGTTATAGTTCAACCCCCACATTCTCAAACGCAACTT
This sequence comes from Chrysodeixis includens, assembly GCA_941860345.1. NCBI lineage: Eukaryota > Metazoa > Arthropoda > Insecta > Lepidoptera > Noctuidae > Chrysodeixis > Chrysodeixis includens. The sequence continues at coordinate 539,889 of OW796112.1, read as the reverse complement.
AATTATAAAATACTTTTGAATGTCTATCTGTTGTCACTACATGTCAAGTAATTAGACTTGAAACTTGGAAAAGTTTCAGTCGCTTCTGTAAGAAAAACATTTTTTTACTTATTTGCTTACCTAATTAGACAAACATCAATGTTTTTTGAAATTTTGGTTATTAAATTCTCACCTAGATTTTTTGATTAATTCAATCGCTGTGACATAAATTAATGATATAATAATTAGTATATTTATAACACGGACTCGGAGACTTAAACTCCAAAAAGATGGTTTGTGAAGACGATTCCTGAAGATAACACTCCTGTACTAAAGCTACATGGTATCAAATTCTCTTACAGTGAGGGTACAAGCCTGTCTTCGACTAAGTCTGTGAGCCTGAGGCTTTCGTAAGTGCATTGTCTGCTTATAAGCGAACGTGTAGGTAGGTCAGACATGCGAAGCTAGAGCTATATGTAGTATCTCCACGTAATGAGGCCCCTAAATGTTTGCCAATAACATTAAATAGAGATTAAACTGTGATTGTGTCTTTAAAATAAATGAAAAGTATGAAAACTCGGCAATGCATGTCCCAAAACGTGTTAGCAAAATTGCTTCATCAAAACAAACGCAACGATTGCCTACTTACAAAATATGCTTACGAATTTAAGGCATAATCGAAACGTGGTTTTAAATCGAAAGCATGTTTCATTACGCAGTTCAACAACAAGCAATAATTTACTACCAGTCATCAAATACACCTTCAACGACTAACAAGCATAGTAAGGCTTTTAGTAAGTAATACCAAAACATTGTTACAACATACTAATGCGATTAAAACAAAATAGGGGAAACTCGTACGTGAAAAATCCACGAACAGATTGAATAAATAATTAAACACCCACATTCACTCCGAGTTAGTGAGAAACTAGGTGCAGAAACCGCGTAGTTACCGCGTGTTAAGTACCAGGGTAGCATAGGCGCTGTGGAGGTAGACGGAGATACTCGCATTATGTGAGGGGGAAGCGGGCCGACCTCGAAAAACCGAATGGGGGTCGTCTACGTCGAAAAGCATCGCGAATTTCACAAAGCGGCTTCCTAGTTACAGGGGTATCGCAGGGGAGACGCGGTTACAAGTCGGCGCTTACCCGTGCTCTTTGAAGTGTGATAAACTGAGCGAGCGAAGGCACTAAATATGGATACCTACGTAGGAGTGCGTGCCGCCTCGCCCTGCTGCTCCCCTGCTCCCCGAGATTTATAAATGCGGTTAAATTTACTGTTATATGCTGCTATAATGTAAATAGCTAGTTAAATCTTTACGCGTGTCAACGATACATGCGTAACACATAATGCTCCTAATTGTTATGTCGATCAGTCTCTCGAAATTCAATAATTCATATAACGCGACAACTTTGCCTGTAGTTCTAAGAAACTTTTGAAATGGCGTTGGTATACGTAATTTGACACGATATTTGACTCACCTACGTTCGTACCTAAGGACCAATTTAAACTAAACTTTTCCGGACCAAAAGACCAGACCTAAGAACTTCTATAACACACACATTACCCTTCATAAATCCACAAAAGGGCTTAAAAATAAAACCATCTCCCCTGTCAACATCAAAATGGATAACCGAAGAAAATAGAGGTGACACGAAGCGAGAATACTCGATGCAAACTATTTTTACCTTATCGATTGAGGTCTGAACTGGATGGACGAGCAGTGCAGGCATTTTGGTTCTCATTTAAAATTCAGACATCTTTGCAGAGTCCTGATCAAGAACAGGCAAGGCAGGCCATTGTCTTGACTTTACCTGGTCTTGGCTCAAATTAAGTCATTAAAGAAGTTCAATTAGAGAATTATGAACCCTAGACTATAATTGTGATTTTTCGTCAGCTGATTTTTGGGAGCCTTCATGAAATTTTCAGATTCTAATGTCTTGATTATCTGATGATTTTATTTTTAAGATTATGATTCTTCATAATATTACTAAGTACTATAAAATACTCTTTATCATCTTGCCAGCCTAGTCAGGGCATGCCATGTTTGTCCGTTCACCTGCAGAAAGATCACTTAATGCAGGCCAAAGGAGTCGCCCATACTTGGATTGTGTTTTGAGTTTAAGTACTCTAAGCTTGTATTTCCTACATCTCTCTTCTCTCTGCACTTCTATTATAACATTAGAAATAAGAGGCAGATCGTTTTTTACAAAAAAAACTGTACAGTATCTCCCAAATTCTGTTAATATGTGGTTATAAACGACCTCTTTACCACTCCAAACATATTTCTAACAGCGCTAGACTCAAAAAACCAGAACCTTGTCCTAATTATATTAGGATCGGCTTCCAATCTGACCGGATGCCGCTAAATATCAGTATCTTACTCAAAGCTAAAGCCTCAGGAACGGAACCCAATTACTCGGCGAAGTAACGATGTTTTAAAGGAAGAAGGATTTACTAGAAATTAGCATTTGGAAATGGAGACTGGTTTTTATTGGTATAAGATCTGGGGGACAGAAATTGATTACGTATTAATGGAAAATAACTGATTTCAAGTTTGCTCTTGCGGTTAATGTGATATAAGGTGTAACTCATAAACAACTGGTTAGATTTTGCTTAAACTTTATGGACCCCATGACCTTTTTTCTGAATATAATTTCAAAATTAGTACTAAGTAAGAGGTATGAAACATAAAAAGCAAATTCCAAAATTTGCTTTTTTTTTTTGATAAGTTTAACAAACTTAAAAGCCAAAAGAAACACTTTTTAGTATTTTCTAAATCGTTATTAAATCTCCTACACAATAACTCGTTATTATCACCTTCAATCATAAACATTACAAATAACTCTTGACCGTTGTGTAGCATGTAGTTACACCTTTGTCATAGTAAACAAGACCTATTGTAACTTATTGGGCACAATTCCAAACCTCACTAGGAGTTTCGTAACAGAAAATAACAAATAACCATCCTTATAGTGACAATGACAACTATACTTTAAAACTAGTTGAAATAAAGCAGTTCTTTTGGTATCTGTCCATAACACCTAAAAACTGAATCAAAACCAAAAAGTTTTTATTTCAAGTCGGCTTTTTAGGCACTTTCGAACTTTTAATTTACTGATTTTAGTTGCGTGGTTCCTAAATATCATTCTTAAGGAGAAGAGCTGACAAGAAACTACATAACTCTTTGACTCTACCCCTCTGACGCAGTCGGTTAAAAAGTAACCTACGTGTTAATCCAGGAGTTCAGCTAACTCCATAAAAAAAATCATCAAAACTGATCCAGCCGTTTGAGCGAGAAAGAGTAACATACATACATCCAACTACTCAAAGATCCCTTTAACTATTAGGCCATAAGCTATACCTATTACCTTATTGAACTGCAATTCAAGGAGTTTTGTCTACGCCTAGCGAATGTAAACGGTACATTATCTTAAGATATTCGCATCTTAGCTCTCGCGGACTCGACCTAACCGCAGTGACCTTGCAGGTTTAGTACCTAGTGCGTACTGTGTCTAGGATTTTTTTTTTGAGTCATGTTACACGGTTTTAGGTTTTATTTAGGTGATAGATTGTGTTTTTTTTTGTAGTTAGGATAGAAAAAAATGTTTATTTTTACCCGACTGCGTTTTATAATCGATTAAACATTTAACGTACGATTTTTTTAAAGAAAAGATATACATTTTTTTCATCGATTAAACTTAATATAAATGTTCTTTTTTTGAAAAAGAAGATGGTTTGTTTTTTTTTCGTTAAGTAATGGGTTCACATGTACTAAATAAGATTGTTTTATCGGTAAATATCAAATGGAATTCTGAAGTAGGAAAACCTCATTAGAATCATCACATTTAATATCACCATACCATGATTTCGAACTCTACAGTTGTCTTAAATTATAATCTTTCCTCTCTATATTTCTACTTATGCAGCCCTGGTACATCCAACAACTATATTTGTCCGTAACATACTTTTTTACATTTAAATCAATTCTTACTCGTCGGCAGGCACTGTGATGTAAATTTCCTCAACCGGTGGTGAAAAAGACTTGCAACAGGTTCCAAATAAGACTAGTGGCTACCACCAAGTCCTAAAGTAAGATTGTAGGAGGTGTGGAAGAGAGACGCCGCTCTACGCCGTGTAGCGCGCTGTCTCGCTTCCACAACTGCAAGAGTCTCACTTTAAGAGATGGTAGGTGTCCAGGAACAAAGTAGTTTTATTGTCAGACTAGGTTTTTTTTCGAGAACAGCAAACCGAATGATAGAGGTGACAATGAGACACAAAAATCAGTCTTATTTGCTCTGATATAAAGACGATTTTGTTATGAATGATTTCGATGTAGAGGCATTTTGTGTGTAGTGTACATTATGGAATTTTGTTTTACATACTTGTGTAATTCATGATTGATTTTTATATATTTTTACAATGTTGAATATCATCCCATTTTACTTGGGGTCTGCGCAACACGTTTTTTGTTGCATATGTTGCTATGTAAAATGGCATAGAGTTGCGATAGGCACTTGTTCGAAGTAAAATACGGTTCGCTATTGAATCCGGTGAGACTATAAGTTTGCACACAATATACAAGCAAATACAGAAATTATTTTTATAAAAGTATGTAACACACACAACTAAGAACACCCTTTAACATCACTGCATTCATTGCACACACACACACACACACGCACACACACATACACATTCTCAAAACCCAATCCAACAGAAAAAGGCAAAAACAAAGACACACATAGCGGATTAAGAAAAATTCCAACCGTCACCTACAAAAAGAGGCAGCTTGGGGGCAAGCTCGGTAATTCTAGCCCCCACGGGCCGTCTGCTCAAGTAATTACGGCCCCCAACCCCCCACCCCCGGGGGATAAGTAAAAACAATATTTTTACGCGCAGTCCACGGTACCAAAAGTGACAGATATAAATTGAGGGTGAAAATGAAATTAGCGGCGGCTTCCTTGATATCTGCGACTTTTTATTGTCAGGATTAAGTTTGTTTGTGCTTGATGTGTGATGTGATATGTTGAGTGAATAGTTTACATATTTTTGTTATAAGATTGACGTTCTTATACCCATCTGATGCGACTCTACTGATCAGTGTAGAGTATTGTAGAGTGTACTAATGTTAGGTGTTTCGACTGTTGGTCTAGTGGTTAGTGGCCACTGCTATACCATAGGTCGTGGGTTCGATTCCCACCCATGACAAATGTTTGTGTGATGAGCGACGACGACGAATTGACGATTCTTGTTCTGTGTCTGGGTGTAATTTATCTATAACATGTATGTATTTAGAAGTATGTATGTTTATCAGTCTGTTGTCTAGTACTCATAATACAAGCTCTGCTTAGTTTGCGACTAGATGGCGTTGTTTTAAAGGTGTGGACTTTATATTATTATTCACGCAAAAATTAATGAAACGTTCTCGTATTATTGTTGTACCTAAAGACTCTCTTTTCGTTAAATGCTGACTTGCGCCTTGACATTGCTAAACAACCTACATACTAAATGCAATATTGTTTAATTTGAAAATAAATATTCCGCTTAACCAAAAAATAATCAAGATTTCGCTTTGTTCATTACAAGTTCTGGAAAACTAAAAAGACTAACATTTTTTCAAAAGATAAGATTATTTTTTGTACTCATTTTACAGAGCTACAGCCAATTTATATAACAGAATGCTACTAGCATACTGGCGCCAAACCTCAGACGTGTAAGGTTGCATATCAAAACATTTCGCAAAGGAATCGCATTATAAAACTCAAAACTATATCGTTTGTACTTTATTTGATTACCTCCATCTTGCACAGCCTTTCGTGTAAGAAACAACAAGTTCTGCGCTACCAACATTACTGGTAACCTGACACCGGTAGAGTAGTTTCAACGCGTACCGATACAAACGACGTCCATTGCGTTGTTTACCTTTAATATCAATTAAATTATATCTCATACACCGCAATGTACTATGCCCGGTTATTCTTGAATTCATGTGCAAAGTTTAGGCAGCAACTCTTGCATGGATATCAGGTGAACATGCAAACAATGCGGCTAGGTATACGGAATGCAGGCGAGCGCGGGAGCGCGCGTTGAATAATGTACGCGACGCCGCGCGCCGTCTCAACGGACACCGCCTCCGTCGCATGACGCCCTGGTCTTAAAGGACTTTAAATATTTAAGAAAGGCCATCTTTTAATTGGTTTTGCGGTCCTTCGGTACGTAAAACGAGGGATCCGTGAAAATTATAAGGGTTTAAGGCCGGTGTAGATAAAGTAGGTTTCGTTCGCCTTTTTAATATTAACAGTTAAGGTTGCAGGTGTTTTCTTGAATTTATTAGCTCTGGGTTATACCTGTTCTATGGATACTTCGCACGCACTACGGCTTTATTAAACTTGTTTAGTTAGAATCATCACTTGAGTGTTAAAAAACACAAAGTTCTTTAAGCAACTTCGCGTTAAACTTATCAAATAAACAAGATAGAAAATCAGGAGTAACACAAAATCCATTTAATTGGGTGTCGTGAGGCGATTCGTTGTCAATTGTAATTCAAGTAACCAGTTTCTAAATGATCAGAAATCCGTAAATACCTAGTTTTAGGTAGTAAAGCAGTCGGTATCGCTCCCAAGACATCTTGACAGGTAATAGTGTAATCCTAGCCAGATCTAGGGAACAGGCCCTAAGGACCAGCTGCTATTGATTTTCTAGTATTAACAAAGTAGTCGTGAATAGTTCGGGTTCAAACTAATAGAACGATACTCATTTGATATACATTTTACTATCATTTTTTTTTGCATTTCTTTGCATATTCTTCCAAAGTACTCAATTATGTAACGCTTTTTGGGAAAATTTTGATCAACTAATGAAAATTTCGTGTGGAGAAAACCTTCAATTGTATATTTGTTTTGGAATTGTCTGTTTATTGCAATGTACAGATGTGGTCAATATCATGATCTAAATCTATTTAACGATTTTTGACCTAAATTAGAATAAGTATGGATTAAACTTGACCAATGCTTGTATCCCATAATAGGATGTAATAGACCATTCTAGACCCATAACAGACAATTGCAAATTATTACGATTCAAGTATTTATTTTAATAATATGAAAATGGAGACCACACCTTTGGAACCTACCGACACATCTTAAAGTAATAATACAGTAGTTGTGGGAGAGAGACGCCGCTCTACGCCGTGTAGTGCGCTGTCACGCTTCCACAACTGCAATAATATTTCTTTGAGAGATGGTGGTACGCGATTTGATAGTACTAATAAATAAAATCAATGGATATTGGAATTATATCGCAGTAGCTGGCAGTTGTTTTTGAAGCCAAGGCTAGGCGCATTTTGTACTTTGTAATGATAGATCCAACCTTTGAATTCTCTTGAATTTTACCTTAAATTTACTTGAAAAACGACTCGACCAAAATAGGAAATAATTATTTTTTCCTTGTCGTGTTTAGACTCATTTTTACCAATAAAAAAAACTAGGTTCCTTCTTTTAATATTTGTATTCTTTTGTTCCAATTGTTTTAAAGTCTGTATTTTTCTGTCACTTAGGGTCGGTAATAATTACATTTGGCTTACATTTTAACATTAGCACCTTTACATCAATCTACAATTTTTACAAACACCACTATTTCTGTACCACAAGACTTCTACCTTCCAAATTACTAATTATCAATCTAATTCCATAGCACTAAGATTGATATTCTATTGGCTGGTTAGTAGCCAAGCTAGGGTTCTTCAAATTATCTATTTTAAGACTTAACTTGAAGTGTTAAGGTTGGTATTGGAGTGTGTATAGAAGCTAGGTATTATGCTATGCTAGGGCGGGTACAGACAAGGTCGACCGGCGCCTCGATCATCTCGCCGGACAGATTAACGTAGACCTAACGCGTTAGAAAATAATATTAGACGTCTTTGTTGCTATTGAAAACGTTTTTATTTACAAGAAGTATAGATACAATGGGATGGTGACTGGATATGAAAAGTAAGAACCTATTTAGTCCGTTTGATAGAGTAAAAAACTTATTTTGGAAGAATGTGATAGCTATTTATAGAGAACCAGGGTTAAGAAGTAGCTCATGACGTCACTAGCCAGTAACACAGGAAGGATAAGACATGAGGGCGCTGGTGTGTATATTCGCTGTCTGTCTATCAAAAAGAGAAGGATTCTTCATGCATTAGTCCCGCTTTCGACCACGTGCCTAAATATTCTTGTAGCTCTACAAAAGATTGTTATGTTCTAAGAGAGATTCATGCCCAGAAGTGGGGTACGCTGGGCAGATGATAAATCATAACAATCTAGGTAAAGTTATAGAACGATTTTAGTTTTAGGTCAATAAAAACTAGGCACACAGACATAGATGAGGCTTAAACCCCTAGAAACAGAATATTTGCTTGAAATTATTATAAAAGCGCAGTAAATTACATCATATTTATTAAAACAAAATTCTTGCTTTTTCTATTAATATAGTAACACAGTTACGGTACTCTCTGTTTATCTTGACAGTGCAAAATTCTAAGTAATAGAGATTAAAAATTAAATAAAAATGGAATATTGCTCTTTAGAGTAAAACAAAGTAAGCCGTACTAGGAATTCTAGTACCCTAGAAACTATCTGTTTTCCAAGAAAAACTGTTTCAATAATGGAAAAACATCCTTTTTAAAATCATAGATAAGTTAATTATGTTAGTTGCGAGTCGTGGTATTACCTGGAATCTTAGATATTATATACTACCTACTAGCTGACTCGGCAGACTTCGTACTGCCCCAACGATAAATAAAAAAAAAATCGCACCTTTTAAACCTTCCCTAGGCCTCCACGAACAATTCAAGACCAAGATGAGATAAATCCGTTCAGCCGTTCTCGAGTTTTAGCGAGACTAACACGAACAGCAATTGATTTTTATATATAAGATTTCTTTGCTTTGCGGGAACTGTACACTTTATTATAAGAATATTATGTTTTAATCCTTAGAGTCAAGTACCATAAAATCGACCAAGTCGTTTCAGCTGAAAGTGTAAGTTATACACACTCCCAAATTGCACATTGTCAATAGTTACATTTGTTAAACATATGTAATTCTTTGCGTCGCCTGTCTAGCTTAAATCTAATTATGAGCCGGGCATAGTCGCGAGTCGTAACATTACAATATTAGCGGGTATATCTATTCTAATACCGTCACCGCGGCGTGTCACTTGAGACACAGCCATCTCGCAAGGCGAACCGCCTGCGGCAGGAAAACCAACTTTGGCGCCAATTTCGATACGGCCTGCAACCCGACCACATTCGACTGTCAAGCTACTCCACCGTACCAACCAAGATTCTCGACCATCGCAAGTTAGTAGTATAATATCTCCACGGGTGTCATTATAAATTCCTTTAATTATACAATTTTTACTGCGCTTTATAGAAGCCTGCCCAGTGGCGGGAACTCGCTTGTAAGTGCCATCGCGCTGTTCTCAGCCTTGGCATGTTTATCTTGACCGTTTAAGTAGAACCTCGTGCCCTTTACATAGATTACGTCAAGACGGATCTTCTTACGTTGGTTAATATAATAATTGTATAGTTACCTTTGGCAGGACATGTTGCAGGAGCGCTCCAGCTTTCCTTTTGGCAGCCATCTTGGATTTTTTGGCAGATCACACACAGCACTGTTTGTCTTTGGTCTCGGGTTTAGAAACTCCTCTGATTAATTCAGTTCATAGACTCCATTTCAACCTGACTAGAACAAAATTTCTATTGCTTTGATTGCGGTTGACAAAAAAACCATAATATCCAAAAAAACTTAAAAAAACGCTTGAGAAAAAAAATAACAGCAGGATGTATAGCAATTTATATCCCTTTTTGTTTCCAAAGGTCACTTGTCTATTTGAAATAAAAAATGTAAATTCTAATACCGCAAAGTTGCAATTAGTATCAAGCGACGCGTCAGAAATAAGGACAATGGATGCTTGACGTTACTATCGATATAATTGTTGCGAATCGTAAGAAATACGGCCGTTTTTAATAGCATCACAATTATAAACTAACGTATATTTTCTTCAGACTTTAAATAACGTGAATTTGTATCAGGTTAAAACTATAACTCCTGTTTTTATTCATTCTTTTTATCCCTCCGCTTATTTCTCATCAATTTTATATCTATAACGTGATACCTAACCCTTCTTAACACATGTCCGTTGATACTCAAATTTACATGGTCAAAAACAAAATTAATATCGAGCAGAACTCAGACACACTCAAAAACAAGTGACAATCAACATCTATACACCAAGAAAACTTTCGGCTAAACAGAAAAACGTCCCCAATTTTATTGGTAGCGTCAACAATAAGTTCTCATTATGCCTTTACAAAAATACTCGTTTTAAAAACCCCAGGAACCTAGTACAAGTATTCCTGCGTTGCCAAAGGTCAGTTATCTATTTGCCAGGCATTTTCGAAAAGGAACTTTGCAAGGGTTTACTCGCTCCCCTATTTATTTCCCCTATATCTCACAATGAACTACCATTGTTTGCTATACCATCCATTCGCATTTTGTGCGAATAGAAATAGGGAGTACAAATTAAAACTTTGGAATGACCATTGCGTAGATAAAACCTGTTTTTTACCCTATTTTAGTGATTGGGACTAGTTTGGTTCAATGTGACTGACAGTTTTGTTGTGTAGGGAAGTTACATATTGTGTTACGGTCAAAACTGTTCTCAAAAATTTAAAAAGAGAAGTACTTAATCACTACATATTATAAAACAAAGTCGTTAGACAACAAATTGTTAGAATGAAGGCACGTTTCTCAAAAGTCACAAGCTCTAAGTAGTAAGTTCGATGTTTTTTGTATGTAGCCTACATAAGACTCCATTGCTGGGCAAAGGCCTGCCCTTTCTCAATCGAAAACTTCCAGTCTTTTGAGATTTCTGGCCACGTGCGTATCTGATAAGATCATTACATCACCTTCGCACGGAGTTTGATAAATATATGAAAGAATTCCGATTCACCATGCCTGTGCTTGCCTCACTAAACTTAATTATGTGAAGGCGACGATAATTATATCAATTTCTTATAGCACTAGCTTATACTCGAAGCGTTACCTTCGAGTAGATGAATAAAGCTATATAAATAAACCCTAGTTATGCTTAATACAGGGTGTCAGCTACCTAGATAGGTCCAGTCGCTTAAAATTATACAGTGTATTAGCGACCCGTCCCAGATTCACACGGTGAAATATAGATGAAATATTATACATATAAAACCTTGCTCTTGAATCACTTTATCTATGAAAAAAAACTGCTTTAAAATCCGTTGTGTAGATTTAAAGATTTAAACGGACATACAGCGACAGCGACTTTGTTTTATACTATGTAGTGATTGGAAATCGTCAAAAATTTAAAAATCTTGTAACGAGATTATGAAACTATCTAATATTGAATTTCCTCTCTCATAAATTCTCTTTGATAACCCACGATCACTATTCTTTTTCCATTTTGACATACAATTGACGTTACCGCCAATTTTCGTATCAAAACTAGAATTATGTTCCACTTACGAATCTAATAAGCCGTTTACAATTTTTCGAATTTAAAAAAGTGGCCATCGTTTGTCAGTTGTCTTTTTTCTCACATAAATTGTACGTTGTAAATAGGAATTGAATTCTTGTGCTTCAAGTATTGAGAATTGCGATATAATGCTTCATTACGCTTTAATTGTTAATTCTATAATCATCATATTGTCGCTAATAATTTGCAATTTTGCAATTGTTTTTTTTATTTACTTAGAAAATGTATATACCGGCAATTTATCTATAACGAAACTTAAAAATAATTTGCAATCATTCCGTTATTACAGTTTGGCGCATAATTATGCAACCATAATTATTTTGTTAAAGCGTCTATCAAAACTACTGCAAAAAGATCTGCTTGAGAAATCAAATTTTACATTAAGTTAAGATGGTAGTACTATTTCGTTTATCACCAACAAACTTATATTTTGAACCCACATTAATAGCAAAAAATCTATCACATTTTTTTTGGTTATGTTCATCATCATTCCCCTGCCCTTATCTCAAACATTATTTGGGATTTTGTTCATGCTCATAAAAAAATAGTTAAAAATGTCCTAAATTAGAAACCGGTTTACACAAAAAAGTACCAGGAATCCAGAGCTACCGTGGAGTTCTCAGATTAAATCGCAAAGGGGTCTCATTCTCATGCCGCTCGCGATAGCAGCATAGGCCATTTTCCATCTGCAGACACCGCTCTACGTGCTTTATGCACCGATCCATATCTCAGGATGAAATTCTTCAACTTGACGTTTAATCCGAGTCGAGTAATATTTCAATCGATTTACTTTAGCGATTAATCGTTTAGTCCGACTACCTACTCGATTTTTCTCGAGGGAAAATCGTTTTAAATCACGCCATTTCAACTGTTTTTAACAAGTTATTCAAATATAGTCGTTTTAGGATTTATAAACGATAATCGAGATTATCTTTTTTATGTACCAAACAAAGATTCGCGGTTCATTAGATGAGCAATTTTGTCTCATCCTAACGCCCACGTTGTGTATCGTAATTGTATTATTAAACCTTACTTATAAAGTCCTTTTCGGGTTCATAAAACATATTGATAATAAGCCAGATACACGTTACAAGATATTTTTGCTCAATCAGATGTTGCTATGTCAGTGGAAATCAAAAGATTTCGATTTTATCGTAGTGTATGCTAAAGATATTTATCTATTTTAGTACCTACATAAAAAAAAAACTAGTAGATAAAACACTTCAGAAAGTCTCGCGATTTTCTGTCTAAATTGACCAAAGATTACTCGCAATATAAGGATTGGCGTTTAGCGATTGAACAATAACGTTTTTTATGACTAACTCTCAATACAAGTCCATACATTTATTATTTATTCTCAAACAACTTATTCTTATCATAAAACCTAAATAAATGTCGACCATTTAAATATCTTACACCTATTTGGTTTTATTAACTTTTTAAGCCGATAGTAAAACGTGGTCCTTAAGGACAACTTATTTAAAAGGTGCGAAATAAATATATTTTATATTTGAAATCATTATCAATAAAATATCCATAGGTTGTGAATATCGCGACAATGTATGTTTAAAATACTGCACTGTGATATTGTAATATTAGTTGGGTACCAGGCTCTCAAGCGGCGTAGGAGGTTAACTCGTAAAAATCGAAAAAGGCAATAATGCAAAAATTCACACCATGCCGCAACACTGCGAGCTCCGTGCACGGTTGTTGGAAAGCGCTCGGTGTACGAGTATAATGCGCGGTCAGTGCACTGCCAGCTATTTTCTTTTTAGCGATAACGACAAGGCCACTTTAATAGCTTTGGGTACGGTAGTCCGTGACGTTTTTTTATTAACTGCCTAGTTTGCGAATTAGGTTTTTATTTACAATGGCATGTAACTTAAATTGAAAAGCAGCTATTTTATGTTACAGGTGCGAGTGTACTTTTAGAAGTGGGTTCATGTGTGCTGTAAAGGTTATTGCAACCTACTAAACAGCTCTGCCATTACGAATTGTGGTCCTTAGGTCCTCAAACTACTTGAGCTGAAAGACCAAGGTCCTAATCGGGCGTCAATAATTGATTACGTCTTTATCGTTAGTATTAGTTTGACTAATTAGTATCTTCGAAATACCATTTATTGACAATTGTCCAGTTATTTGCTTTTTATAAGCACATGGCTTTGTCTATTTAGTTATTATGTACCTAAGCAGTATAATTGAATCTTCAATATTGATAAAATAAAAAACAGTTAAGTGAATTCAAGCAATTGTTTTATCATTCCGGCTATTCCGAACCTACAATACCAACTAACACACATTGCGGATTACCGCTACGTTCGGCCGCTTTTATCTTTACAGCTTCGAGATTACGCGTCGGTGTGAGAGGTGGCCGACCGGCCCTTACACGTTATCCCGGCTAGTCGAATGTGAGGGGCTCATTACCCGAGTAACGGTCCCCACGCTCATTGTCCTACCCATCGGCTTGTTCCTTTTTTCATAAAAAATACTAATTACGAGCCTATAGTGGTTTGCGATGCAAAGGGTATACGAAAACAGATATGTTCGAGTTTTATACTACGTCAGGCAGTGGAACTGTTATGTTCAAGCTAGACTTTCGACTTTAAATTGTATGCTTGATGCTCGAAAGTACTTTGAGTTCGTTTTTTATTTGTATCTTGAATAGTCTCGTTGTAGTAAACAAGAATGAAATCGATTTCGTCAACCATCGAGTCATAGCATCTATATTTTCCATATTCTCGGAGACCGACACGAACTAAGTGAAAACTAAGCATACCTTCGTGAAAATTCCATTGTTTTTCTTAAGTGAATAAGAAAATATACAAAAAGGCAATAAAAAAGTTGCACATTTACTAGAGCAACATAACTCGGCAGGTCGTGTTATCAGCAGAGTAAGGACCGTGAACGATTTGATTAGTTCGACGCGCGCTTGCACTCCAAAATTACTTTCAAACTTCGCTGCGTTCTACACAGTGGAACTTCAGCGCTGGCTGCGAGCCTGGTAGCGCTAGGCGAAATTATACGAGATCGGATAACCCTAGTACGTAGTAGTCGATAGACCAACAATTACGTGGATAGTGTTACAGTTTTAATCAATCAAAAGAGTTTCCACAAAAGTTGGAAACATGAAAATTATAAATGAGGACAAAAACAAACCTGATAAAAACATATTACGTAGAATGAAAAAGAACTACAGCAGAAAATTACCGAGAACAATCTAAGCCCGAGTCGGTACATAAGTGTCAGTTAGGCTAATAAATTCACTAAAACAATGCCTTGTCTTTTCAAACTGGCGTGACAAAGGAAACTTAGCGACACGAACCAGCGATGGACTAATTGCATTTTTTTGCTGTCACCATGTACTAATGCCAAGGCTTACTTACTCATCAAGTTCCTATGTCCATTCCTGACGGTCTATGCAAACCTGCATTCGTGCAAAAACTAGTATGTCAAGATGATAAAACTTCGCGCGCTGAATGACTGATTGCAACTTTTTTATGGAATTATTGTAACGCAAACAAAGCACAGTGGGTAACCGACCTATTGAGAGCACAGTAGTATTTTTTTGTGATTTAATAATGTGATATTTGATGTGTACGAGTTCGCGATTCGCGAGTAAGTTGTGTGCGGGCGCGGCGCGCGTGTTCACCCGTCAGAGTCACAGCGCACACTGGCCGCCGCTGGCGAGGTGCGTTCGCTCGGTGTCCGGCCGGCCCCCATTGCCCCCTGTCCCCCATACCGAAATGCATCAATGACACTCGAAACACACGCACATTCTGAACGCAGTGGGAACAATCGATAGGTAAAAAATATATACGTATTATATATGTTTCATTAGTCGCTCCTAGGCGTAGCCACGCTGTAACAAATACACAGCACACTGTATCTGATCGTTGGACTACACTTATCTAGCTTCATGTAGATTTTATACGACCTTCTTTTCTTATTTTGATGGTCTTATTACACCGATATTGATAGTTCAGCTAAGACTACATACTTACAAAGTAAACAAACAATGGTCATTAAACTCAACATATATCGGTCCTTTTAACCTCTCCAAATTTGGTCCTTTGATACGTAAAGACATGTAGCTACGTTAAGTGCTTGTTAGAAACAACTTAGGTTGTACTAAGAGCAACAAGGCTAAAAATACTATTAACTTCAAAGTAAATTATACGAATATAAAATCTACGTACATAACGAGGTCTTAAATGAAACGACGTGCTTGCTAGTCTTTGACTGCGTAATCTTGTTTAATCCTAACCTCAAGCTTCATCTAATTAGGGAAATCAATTTAACCAATGTAGCATGACTATAAACTGATAATGATGATGTAATTATACAATCAATACACACACATGCACGGTGGCACTCTTGTATATAGCAGAGCCATCGATTACATACATACATGCAAATAAAGGCTGTATGTGTGTACGTGACGTATATATGGGAGCGAGGTACCAGGCACTCATGAAATACGAAGCGATAGGTGTACATGTTATTATGCGGGCGTTTATATGGCGGAAAAAGGATTGTGGAGTATTGGTCCAACTGAGTTAATAAGTATTATGCACTTAGAGCTACCGGATCAACTAGATGCTTTACTAACTCTACCTCTTATTGAAATACTAAGCATAGTTTACAAAGTACATGTATTGTCTACTTTAGACTCATATTTCGATGTTAGAGATATTCTAAAGGAGATTTTCGCCAAGCAAGATCTCCCCAACGAAATATCAGTTAATATTTGAGTGTGTACCACTTACATCAATTGATAGCGTGATAGCATGACCCAGGCAGTGTGTCGAGCAAGACGCCGCATCCTGTATATATGTAGGTATGCACAGCTGTGTATAGCTGCAGACACGTTAGGGGATTCCGACAATTTGATAAACTACTAATTGAAGATAGGTAGGTACTTTGAGAATTGAGAGATCAATGTTACATGACAAAAGATAACGACAAATTATTTCTTTATCTTTTTAGAGACAATTTTTATTTCAATGTATTAAATTTATGTATGTTATTTTATTTCCGTGTGGTGTCCGGATATAAAGAATAGCACCACCCCATATCCTCCACTGGGTGTCGTAAAAGGCGACTAATGGACCTTAAGACCCAGTGCACTGTACCAAGCACCTTGGGTCACCCGAATGGTGGCGGGTAAACAACCAACAATCGCATTCCCAAAGAGGGTTAGTGTCAGGCAGGCGGCCGACTATAAAACCATAGCCAAAACTTTAAGCAACATATCTAGAAGACGTGTTGCGCCGACCCCAAGTGAAATGGGATAAGGGCAGGAAGATGATGATTTATTTCAATGTATGTTTTAAACTATGATAAAAATGTATCGGTGAGTTATTGATGATCCGTTGATCTAGGCTGATCATTTGGTACTCATTTCGGATCGAAGGACCAAATCTCAAAAAAGAAAACTGAAAAGACCAGACACAAAAACTAAACAATGCAAAAATGTACTTGAACTTTTGTAACAAATCCAATTAATAAGAAACAAATAATTATCAGTCCGTAAAAAGAGGGAAAAGGCAGGATTACTAACAGGATCTTCATTAACATTTCACTTATGTCGACACAAAGGAATCAGAAATCTGTTAAAATTTGTAATTCATTCATGGGTCTCCAAACTCGTAAAATTTCGACCCTCCCCCAATCCTTAAACAGGGGACACATAAGGTATACATATTTTTAACTCTCAAATCTATAATTAACAGACATTTAATGACATATGTCTAAAAATATTTATACCTAGGACCTTCAAATAAGACATCACAGATAGTAAAATGGTGATTTGAGCAGATCTTTTGAACATGATATATTTTTGAAAAAACATCTGAATTCCGAAACAATATGTCATACATGCGTTATTAAAATGTCAGATTTAGGGCTCCTGAGATCATCTCACCATCAAACCATATCAGATAAAGACGAATTAGTTTGATTGAAACGGAACTCTAAATATATTGAATCATGTATTCAAACACATCAATCTTATTGGACGCCCTTTGTCTCTTTACAATATAATTATAAACCTATATCTGTATTATAGGTAAAGATATATCGAGCTTTTACAATATAAAATCTCAATTGTAAATACTTTTTCTAATAACGTAGATAACGTTATGAGTTAAGAGTTAAAAGTAAAAATAGCGTTTTTATACAGTCTCTAATACCTTAAGCTAGCTTAAGTACCATTGAAATTTTGTACGCCTGCATAAGGCAAAACATGAGTTAATATCACTTATTTTAAGACCTATGCTTGTACCATGTTCTTACAAAATAAAATATCTTTAACTTCAAACCATACTAAAACTTCTTTACCAAACATCAAGCCAGTCCAAAAAACTCCATTTTATTAGAGAATTTTCATTCACCAGTCCCCTCTTCCTCTGTCCGGTCCTTGGGAGCGAATAAATCGTGAGGTAAGCGTTCCTCCGGTCGCAGCTTAGTGTCGCCTACATTTCGGAAGGTGTTACTGCCTGCTACATTTTCTGGGCTAGCATTTCAAGACGCCTCCTCAGTGACATGTAAGCCTGGTACCTAGAGTTTGTTTTGCGAGCTGTTATGTATAGTTGTGTTTGGAAATGCAGTTAGTATTGTAGATAATGTTTTTTTGATTAAATTCGTCGATATTAGTGAGGAACAGATTTTTTTTTTGGCACCCTATCAATGTCAAGAAAAGCGATTATTTAAATGGATGAAAGTCAGAATATTGACTGTTAAAGTATTCAATAGAATAAGCAGATATTGATATATGATAGAAATTTTACTAAACAATAAAATATCTACTTTTAAACAATAGTGTAATAGTCATGGACGACAAAGTAAACCTTTTCGTAAACAATCTCAAATCGACTTAAACATTTAGGTCCTAAAACCACCCTAAATCTATAAATGGAAATAAGGACATGAAAAACTAACTTCCAACCTAAAACCTAAATATGTCTAACTTCACCTATCTCAAGCAACTTTGTACAGGCAACTTAGCCCATGTAGGCACAGAATTTTTAACATCCAAACTTTGCTATCACACCACTAAGCAAAATTATACCATTCACAAAGTGACCTAATTTGCAGTTTGCCCACAACGCACACATAACAAACCGATCATAATAATTAACTACTAAACAGGTACATATAAGGACTGGTAAGGTTCACCCTGCTTAACATATTATAGACCTTTATGACATAACATTAAAGTCCGTTTTACTGTGTTTGATTTATTATAATGTACTTCAGTAGCGATTAGGCATAGCGGGACGGAGTCTTGCGAATGTATGAAGGTCTTGGGTCATTTGCGAAGGCTAGTGTCCACAGCTTTACAACTGGTCATAGAATATTATCACTATCAGCTTTTCCATACCGAATAGTTTGGACCTCCTTTCACTCGTGCGCGCCTAGTAACCCTCTTTCAGTTGATGGGCATAAAATCATGAATGTCTATTACTTCACCGTTATTTTAGATAAACAAAATATAATATTAAACGGTTGTGGTATGTATTTATGATGATAGTAAACTTATATTCTTCTATACTTGTTACTACTGCGCATTTTTGAATTGTATATTTCAAAGAACTTCCGAAAATATCGAAATATTACACCTCATTTACTGCCAAATTAACCATAAAATAAAACGGGTTTTAACAAAAAGCTGCTAAATAAAGGAATAATATCAAGAACATTGTATCGTATTGATTATTTATAGTTTATATGTAAGGTAAGTATTACAGCCTGTTTTATCAAAGTATCTATAACCAGAACATGATATTGTGATACGCGTTTACCGTAAGATCTGCAGTTTCAGACTTCGGCCTGGCAACGTTTACAGCGTAACTTAGTCCGATCTCTGCTTCCTTGCAGTAGCTAATTTTGTGCACGCCTTACTCTAGGCATGTTCGTTCTATTATGCATAAGGACCAAGGAAAGGACCAATAGTTGGTCCTAGGGTACGAAACTACGAAGTTTATATAGATTTTCATTGTTAATGCGTTTTTGTTCAGCCAGAAAGAAAAAATATGTTATAAAATATATCAGTTATCATTCTTGGAACTGCAGAGGATGGCGGAGAAACAAACAATACGATTAAATAACCTTTCAAAGTCCTAGAATTGTATTCTTTTATTACGTTTCCTGAAAGTAAACACATTTGAACGTACCGCACCCGATAAAAACAATTATTATTCTCGATTTTATACGGAAAGGTCAAGCTGTCAGCCTCCAGACAAAAAAAAATTGAACACCGCCCTACAAACAGGGGTACTAGGGTGACATAACCGCTGTGGCAGTTAATTAGTACCGTAGGGCGCGGCGAGACAGGCGCGGGCGCGGGCGCGGCGCGTTTAGAGGAAATTGTCGTTTTTATACGGCTTCCACCCCTCCCCCCGATCCCCCCGGAGCCTCCGACATTCGAATAATGAAACAACATAGTTACCTTCATCTTCTAAGCACATGTCGCCCTGGTAATAAAGAGAAATTAATATATCCAGGTCATTATTGCCACCCCTGGCCGAAGACCGAAGTCTTGGGCTCGGACAATGCGTAGTATGGAAAGTCGTAGGCGGGTTTGTTAGTTTCTTGTAAGGCGTAAATCTCGTATGTAGAGAACATACGAGGTTTTCAAAGCCATATACTAAGTAATTATTTTAACACTTAGTCAAAGTATTTTTTAACGTTTAATAACACTCTATATTTTCGTTAAAGCCAAAAAAAATGCTTAAATACAGGCTGTTGTTTTATTTAGCATAAATTGTAAAGCTTGTAATCATTTGTTAAATGGATGGGTATTGATAAATTACATGTATACAGAGTTTATAGTTAGTAACAAGGAAACAAAATGTAAATTCATGCTTGATCTTAGTACAAGGCATTGTTTCATTTATGTAACAATATGTATCTGAGAAAGAAACAAATTCTTTGAGCAACATAAACAAGACAACAAAAGGTTGTAAGAAATTCTTACAAAAAACGAACTTTGCCTATTTTTCGGCTAATTTCCGTTTATTGCTGAGCCTTCAACGCTTTATTGACCGTTAGAAACGCCAGACTAATAAATGAGTGAAGCCATCGCCTAAACATTGTATATAAGTACCAGGGCACCATAGCCACATCAGATATAGTCTCGTTCCGTCGGCATAATGCGACCGCCGCCGCCGGCCCCGCTCGTAACACTCCAGCACAGCTAAAACCGGGCGATTCGGTTTTATACACACCCCCTATAAAAGCAAAAGGACCGGGTATGGTCTCGGGATAAGTGGGGGGCCTGTATCTTTATATCTGCCCCCCTGCGGCCCCCACTAGGGCATTATGACCGGGGGGTTCTTTGGACAGCTAAAAGAAATATCCGGTTGCCTTACCCGGCCAGTGGCGAGCAGCCGGTAATTCTTCTTCCAGTATTACTTTGCTTATTTACGAAGTAGTTAATCGCACCTCCCGCGGGTTCTGCGAGCCTGGTAGCCCCGAGGTATTCTGATCTTAAGTAAACAAAGCCAAGTGAGTTCCGGTATAAAAAGTTACTTTTATTTTTTGCGCATATTCAATCAAGTGGAAGATATAGGTTTTTGTACTGTTTATTGAGTGCCTCGCCTTAAAAAAACGAACCGCTATATACTTTCCGTTTTACTCTTGGTAAATGTAAGTAATCTATAATATTCAAAATGATAATGACCAATATACATTAAGAGGTGTAATCTTATACTGGATCGTAAACCAGAGATAGGTATTACTTTCGCCGCTGAAGGCATTTCCAAAATAATAAAAAACCCTTTTCCTATTCTCAGCTGGCGTTTACGCCGTTCGTAAAACTCTTTAATACCTCATTATAAATTATGAAAGTAACTTGAGTAAAACCTCCGTGGTGGGAACTGTTTGAACCGTATTTAAATGATTAAATGGCGGAATTGATGAAGAAAATTTTCAGTGTTTTCAATTTTGATGTAGGAAAAGTTTTTTGCTTTTAAAATACTATAATAGTTATGTGTAGTGTTGTTGATGTTAGTGCTAGTAGTAAAGTGACAAAGTTTTATACAAGGAAATTAAATGATAATTAATTAATGCATCCTCCAAATATTAGAAACGTGATAATTTGTGAGTTTGGATAGACGTTTCTTACTCTTTCACGTTTAACTTTCAAACGTTAGAGCTAGAGCAATTTTAATAAAACTTGGTACATAGTTAGTTGACGAACTGGATTAAAATATAGGCACATTTTAACCGACAACGTCAGACGAGGGTAATGTTTTTGCAGTTGTAAACCATGAAAATCAATATTTTTGGTAGACACGCATCATTAGTTTTCTTATCTATATCAACATCCCAACATTTAATGTTATTATTGAGTAATTCAAACCTGTTTCAGTACAATTTATGAACAGAGAGAATCCAATGGATTTCCAACCCTTTAGGTATAGGTACTTAATTCACGTACCAACAATTAGCAAAAAGAGTATGTAATGTAGTTGTGATAATTCACAGAAAATCGCAACGATTTTCAATTAGAATAAGTCGCGTATATTAGATATTATAGGTGAAAGTAAAATCAGGTTGAAATAAGTTACCTTATTCAAAATCTGTTGCTGTATTTGCAAAGAATCAAACACTCGCACACCATAATTTTGAGCGGACTGTGGTCCTTTGAGAAAAATATTATAAACTTATAATTCTGACTAAAAAATGTTTTCAATGATACTCAAAAGATAGTTCATAGACAAATTTATATTTGCAGTCAAATACTCGTACACCTTATTTCTAAACCTAAATAATAGTATTATAATTCTGACAAAAAAAATGTTCTCAATGATACTCAAAAGATAGTTCAAATACAAAATATTTGCAGTCAAATACTCGTACAACTTAATTCTAAGCCGACTATAGTCATTTAAGCTTGCTTTTTAATATAAATTAAGCAACATTCTTTGTTCCCGACTATATTTAAACCACAAAAGATAATTCCCATGCAAAGAAAAAGATTATTTCATATTATTATCATAAATATCTTGCAATGCTTATATTAGAAAGATACCTTGCAATTAAAGTTTACAGTATCTTTTCCTTTAGGTCGCTTATCAAGATAATTAAGAACTAAATAACAAAGATTGAGTTCTTTTATTAGTTATTAATTATTTATCAATAATGAATGTATCCGTACAAATACTTAATATGAAAGTATAACTCTGTGTGTTTGGCTCGTTAAATCTCGGAAACTAATTGAAATATGACCAGGGCGACATGTAAAGGAAGAGGTTATGTACATTTCCAAAAAGTGGGTTGATAGTTAATTGCCAGAAATAAATCACAGTCAAGAATAAATATTTACGGGTTCACACAAAAATCTAGATGTAAAAAAAAGAATTTGTCGTATGTTACGCGACTGTTTGATGTTTTTTTTTAAATTTTATACCTTTTTAAACAATTTCCCCTTTGTCCTGTGTCCATTAGGTGTCAAAAACACAAGCTCATTTTTAAATATCCTTAACCTAACCATAACAAAAAATAGCAATTATTATTTAAAAAAGCTTTTAAAATTTCATTAATCAAAGAGCCACAGATCGCTTGAAGCATTACGTTCCTGAAAATCAGAGGGGAGTTTACACCTAGTAACACTATCCTTGTTTATACCTCCTACAGTTTCTGCCGCCCTGGTAATTTCGAGATCGGAGCGCCTGGTAGTTTATGTTGCCTTGCGCCTGGTATTTTCAACGTTGTAACTATTAACTCTTTTTTGTTATGTGCTCCTGTTATTAATTATTGAAAAATGTATAGAGGAATATATTCATTTATTTATTCTACGAATAATCTAGCTTAGATTAGTATGTGGTTTTGACTATGCGTATATTGTTATCGCGAAAAAAAGTAAACCATTACTTTTATTTTTAGGGTCCGTAAACCATGCCGAGTTTTATTAAAATCGATTTAGCGGTTTAGAAGTGATAATATATGCCACTAAGTTCACTTTGCACTATAATATTACTGTGTGCGCTTAGTGTGCTTATCAAAATATGCAAACAAAAGTTAGAAGTTTGAACGAAACGTTTAAGAAACGTTTCAATAAAAATATCATACCTTGCTAATTCGGAGGGTTGAAAAAGTAAAAGTTTCGCCGCGTACTCTTCGTATTTACAAGTAAATTTAACACTAAGTTTGTTTTTTTGAAGAGTATTGCTGTTTGTCTGGTTTCACTTGCGCATAGAACTACTTGAAGACCGTTTTTCTAACTTTGGCAACTTTTTATTGTTTATGAAACGGCCTAAAAATAGCAATTGGGGTTTTAGGTCGTCAGTGTTTATAAGAAGTGTTATTTTCAAACGAAAGTTTATGGTTTTTCTTTATTTAGCACCTTAATATTAATTGCCCTATTTTATTTTACATTGAAAGATTAAGGTCTGAAAAAGAAAATTGATGTGGTTTATTTTGTAAAGTGTTATTTCTGTTAATGAGAGTCTAAACAGGAATCTGATGAAAAGAAATTGGCGAAAATTCTCTCACATGAGTTTTCCCGAAAATAAGGTTGGCAGGGCCCAATCTACCACCCGCATCTGAAAAATTCGAAAACAAGCCGGCCGGCGTACCAGGAGACCAGAAAATTTCAAAGATATCGCCAACTCGTAATCGGGGACGTGGGCCAACTTGAATTTTGGGGTTTTCCCGCTAAAGTTCGGCTCAAAGACGTCCTCAAAGCCCCGCTGTGGGTGGGCCGGGTACTAGGGTGGCAGCGCCGGGCGGAGGTTTCGGGGTATCAAAGTTTACCCCCGTGGCGCGCGGAGGCTATACTATAGGAGGGAACTGCCTCTGCTACTTTGTTCGCCTTTTGGCTCGTGACAGTGGCACTTAAGGGAGGTACATACGGTCGCAACGCTATATTAAAGTAGTATAATCCTTAGTAAGTTGGTGGCGCGCTTACTGAGTTGGCAAAGTTCGTTTGTAATCTCAGAGTCGAAATGTCAAACGTAGATAATATCTGAGGACGCCGAATTGAGTTGACGGGCTGTGTTTGTCTGGATAACGATATGAGAAAATAGGTTTCAAACCTTCGCGGCGGCCTGGGTCCCTGGTACGTGTGATATTTGCGTCAGATCAAAGTCTCAACGAAATTCGTTGTTTATTTAAGTTAGTGAATCCCTACAGGGGTCTTTGCCGTTAACGTTCAAGGAACCGTACAAAAGGACTCGGCTTACATAGCAACCATTATATAAGGGTACAGTCATGTGGAATACCGTAGTAATATCTTTTCCACTGAATCACACATAACCATACATACATATTTCAACAATTGTCAGTAACGCCTAAAATATAAAACTTTGAACTAACTGGTCCTTTTTTCGCCGCTAAAGACCATATCACACCTAGTATTTTATTTCTTATTTTATATTGTACTGCAAATGGAAAATAAATAAAAGTAAATACTAATATAGTCATAAACTTAACAATAAATTTCAAAATCGTAAAATATGTCCCATATATTTTGCTCTGCGTAATACTTTTCAAAACGAATTAACAAATATATGACACATTGTATATCGATAAAGACAATTATCGATTCTGAAACAACACTCAAGAGCAATCAAATCTCGAATTAACAAAAAAAATATGTCGATAAAATCATCGAAAATAAAACATCGACAAAATTACTGTAATGTTTGTCTGTGACACCCTTCATAAGGCTTACCCCATAATTTCGACAAATCATTAGTGTTGTAAAATAAATATCGATAATTTGTGAGGGTAAGCTACAATTACGCGTCAAATCAAATCAAGGACATAAAAAAAATAATTTGTGTACAGGGTGTATTTGTTTTCTCATTGCGTTGTAATATGGGGTGGCGAATTAGTCGGGAGTATTTTATACAGAGTGTTGTAAAAGTCAATAACGTTAGTCAGGAATTCAGAATCAATTATTGATCTTTTTTTATAATTTCTTATTAGAATACGAGATGTTTAGTGGAAATTACTGATCAGAAAAAAGTATTACCTACTATAAATGTAAACGTCAAACAATTTTTTCATTTACATACGTTTATGCATACGAATATACTGCCCTTATTGGTCAGTACAGCAGCCCAAGAAAAATAATGTAACGATTAAATAGATATATTTTCAATACAATACAAAATTCTTAGAACCAATCGTTACAAATAACGAACGGATATGATAGCAAGAAAGTGTATTTATGTCAGTGTATCGCCGACGACGTTTTTCCAACTAAAGTGTCTTAAGTGTCTTAAACTAAGCGTATTAAAAAAAATGCAATTTCATTTTGACAACAATACTTATTCTTGGAAAATAGATTGTACTATGGAACTTTAATAAATTATATTTTCATTACGATTTAAACAATATTCTGATTCTGAAATCGATCTTACAAACAGCTTTACAATCCCTACCTCTATACAAATCTGCCATCACAGAAATGCCACAATTGATGTCAATGTTGGCGCGAAAAACGCCGCGTACTTGTCAAACCAACGAAGAAGGTTTAAAACAGTGACCGCCTACATTCTCTGTCCTCCTGGTAGCTCATAGTCAAATATATTGATATTCTTATAGATACGGAACTTCTAATAAAATAGAGATAGGTAAAAAAATGTATGTAACAAAATTGTAAATTATAGTGAAAACTGGTACAGTCAATTTGGGTAACTTTAAACATTTTTTACAATATTCGTGATTTTAAAACTAGTTTTATTTTTATTACCCTTCTTTTTATTGAATAAATAGTGTCCTTTTGAAATAGTTTTTTAGTCTAATGCAATAAATTTACAGGTAAAACTACAAAACTATCCAGAATTTGCCTTTGAACTCAAATTCAAAGTTATCCTGATTTTTGGGTAGCTTTGAACAAAAATTTTTGAACAGGTAAAATTCCCAAATATTTTAAGATCTGGGTAAAAGACCTGGGTATTTTTGTCATAAAAATCCCAACCTATTCATATGACATTAATCGTGACATATAAATACTATAGTCAACTTGGTGTTGACCTGAATCAAGGACGACGTTATATTGCGATTTCAAAACAGAGCAACAATTATTCTTGTCACAACTTTACCACGAAAAAACGCGGGAATCTACCAAATTATAACATTGACAGTTACTTTTTTTCGTAACTTAAAAAAATTCATTTTTTGCCATCTGTTTTACGCAGGAATAATATTGCAACGCCAACAAATTTCATATAATAAAATAATAAATACTTTCACAACTTTGTTCAAAGTTAGACCGCTGTTCAAAGTTACCCAAATTGACCTTACGCAGTTTATAATTAATAATTTACACTTTAATGTATTGTAAAACAAAATCATAACCAATACATGACACCGAACAAAAATACATATTTAACACTTTGTATTGACAGTAACCGAATCCAAAAAAAAATAATGCTGTAGTTTTTTTATTGGATTACCGGTACGTTTAAATGTGCAGTTTAGATGCTCCGAAACTTCTAAACTGATTTGAATGCGTTTTTATTAATGTAATACGGCTCTACAAAACATTTAGTTAGTTGGTTGTTTCACTAAAATTAGTTCATAAACAAAGAGCTACCTTAAATTGAAATACTAAGCGAAAACCACACAACTTTGCATTAAATATAATGAGATACAGTGAGTTAATAAAAACCTTTTGTAAACATTCACAATTTAATAAATTCATCGTAAAAGGTGACTTTAAAGTTGAAACTTAATCAACTTTGAGCAACAAGTTCCCTTTGCTTATTATTTGTTCGAACAAACAGTTTTTACGTACTTTCAGCTGGAAAACAAATAACCTACAGGTATGTATGTAGTTCCTTCGGTAATTCTACGAAGCATTTTATCGTGGAACTGTTCCACGACATATTTATTAATTGTAGCGTGAATTCACAAGGTGACAGTCAACATCCAACCCTCACTAAGAGAAATCTGAAACTTTTATATAATATAACGACGAAACAACGCGGCCAAAGCCTACAAAGGTCAACAAGGGCCTGAAAAGGGAATATGTAGGTCCCTAACTCGTGAGAAAGGCCTCAAAGGGTCTGACCGACCCTAAAAAAGTATATAACCCAAGCGGTAGGTACCAGGGCTCCATATAAGCGAGGCATCTTCCTTCTGTGCCTCCGAGCCAGGGAAATGTTAAGAAGGGTCCGGGAGGGACAGGAAGCCCCCTTCCATCCGGTGGGGGGTGGGGGGGGTGCGTTGGGGAAAAAATTCTGTCGAGAGGACCGTGTACCCTTGGCTCGACCCGGCGCCGCCGTCTGCGCCCGTAATTAGTGATGCGGCGTGACTCGGGCTGCGGACCTGTCGATAAGTTCTAGTCGATATTTTTTATAATGCTTAGTATTATGTTTGTAATAAATTGAATGGCTTTATGTTGAAAGTTGTCGAGAAATATTGTTGAACTCATTTCAGAATTACTCATAGAAATACGTCCACAAAGAATTATCTTTGTCACTAATATTAACTGCCATATTTTAAATGTAATACTTGAGCAAACAGAACTCGACAAATAGCTTAAAAAACTGTAACTCTGTCAAAAAATCAATTAGTAAATATAATAAAAATCATAAATAGTTTTGTTGTATCAAACTATAAAAATAATATTGTACACAATCATTATCCTACAATTTACTGACTACACAATAATATAATGAAAAATATCCCACAGAAATTTTCCATTAAAACTTTCAGTTGTAACAAACAACAAAAAAATATCGCCAACCGAATCTCCCCCAATAAAATTTTATCGACAGCCGAAAACGGTCCACACCTCACTAAAAGATTATGACAAGATACAGAGCACAGGGCTGCTAACGACGACCGGCGAGCTGTCAAAAGAACCTACATTAATGTTATTATAACTTTTTCTCGACACCCCTATACGTAGAACGCACTACGCCTTCACGCTTGTGCGAATTTTGCTCATAGTTTTTAGTTAGGCTGTGCAGTTTTGGTAGACTCTTGTCAATTTATGACAGCCTGGTACTTTCTATACATTTGTATATGGAGAATACCTTTATTTTTCATATTTTACTTAACGACGTGGCTCAAAATTTATTTTTGAAATCATTTTGGACGATTATTAATACATTTCTAAATGATTATTAAGTGAATATTATCAATTTAAGTAATCATTATCGCATAATTCAAGTCGGTTGAGTGTCAAGAAACAACGATAAAAGTGATAATATTATTTGAAAACTTTTTCAGCCGCGCGGATCGTAGGACAAAGAAAACGCAAAGAAAATCAAGGGCGTACAAAAAGTTAAGTTTTCTTGAAGTTTCTTATAAATAAAGTAAAACTCGCGTGCCCCTTGGTTTCTTAATGCCACGAGATGCACGATACGGGTACTTTTTTATATAATTGTTTGAGTAATAACTTAAAAGCCTTTGTTATAGCTCCATGGTAAAGCTTAGTTATTAAATGTAAGTAAATAAGTTGGTCCTTTTACGTACGTATGAGTGTAGTTTTCTTGGCCTTATTTCTTTAAGTACTTACCACGTTGCTTAGTATGAAAATCTGCTGAGTATGTTGCTTACCTGAAAATAAACAGAAAATTAAATATATAAATGTTTTTGATTGAGATTTGGTCACATTCTTGCGGTCTATCCGAACATTTAAACTTTTCGATACAGTGAAATCGATCTTGTCGTAAAAGAGTTTTACAAGTATGAAAGTGTACATTTGGTCAGCAAAGCAATGTGCGACAAGTTTGTTCATAAAAAACTGATAAAACAAACACAAATAAAATCGTGAAAAGACATGGCACTATTGGCGAGATTGCGCCGTGATTGCGGTCGCGTCACTGACAACCACTTACATAATAGCCCATCGGTTAGGCTACAAACTTGTATGTTTACGCTTACCGAGGTGCCCCCTCCGGGCAAGGGGGGGGGCGCAGTATTGGACATTTTGTATAAGTGTAGGGCCGAATGCCTCGATCCCAAGGCAAATCCCTTTCGTTGGGTTCGGCGGGATCGGCGGGTCCGGTGGACCCTTTTCCAAAAGGTCTAGCGACCGTGCCGGAGCCCCGAATTTGCGGATTTTTAAGGTAAAATTTATATAGGGGTGGGACGTATGAAATGTGGACGATGCTAGCGTTATATTTTTAAGTTTAAACGTCGGTTACCCGATTAAACTGTGATCTTCATATATTTTGCATGTAATGAATTCCCTTGTAATCGGCGGGAAAGGAGTCGTTCCCATGTGTTAATTAAATGTATAAATTCGACTTGAGTGGGTTGAAGGAAGATTACATACATTTTCTGTTTATAGTAGACAGAAAAAGTTACTGTTTGCTCATATAATTCAATGTAACAAAAAGTTAGAATTAGTAAAATAATGTTCGGGGAAACCAAGGTATAGAGGGAATTGTCTTTGTTTCCATACAAGTACAATATTTATTTTCTTTAAGGAAAATAACCTCAGAATACAACACAAATAAATACAAAGGAAAATTAATAATTAAAGAGTAAATGTATGAAGAAAGAATACCATTACCGGGATCACATAAGCCCTAATTGGTTTCAGCGTGCGAGAACACAATCCCTCACTAGCATTGCGTATCGCGAACGTTTATAAATAGTGTTGGCGGGTGTGAGGCAGGCATCACGCGAGCCTCCTACCTACCTATGCGGTCCTGGTACTTAGTCCGGACCCTTCGGACCCTCGTCGACCCGGGCTAACTAGATAACGACGATATCGGGTGAAACGAAACTAAAGGAAAAGTATTTGTAGCTTTACCAGTGTGGAAACTGTACGGAATTAGGATGGGGGAATTGGGTCGCGCTATCCAGTGGTAAATTAACATGTTTGCGCGCTGACTGGGCCCTTTCAAAGTTATAGTGAGCTTTATAAGCATTTTAGTTCACAGAGTCCTGGCGGTTTGTTGGATAATCACAAAATTAACGACTAATTTGGAATGGTTTATTTAAAACGCGAGGATTTTGTTTTGAAAGTTGTTTTATAGTTGCAGCTACAAGTTGTCAAACTTCTTGTTGATATTAAAAATTTAAGAAACATTTTTACCAAGAATTAATTAGCTATTTTAGTTTCAAACTTAGTTCTACATTTACGCTAGCAGAGTATAGAAAAGCAAAATGTTTTTGGCAGCACTGCAAACAGCATATTAGAGTAGTGCAGTAATGGTATATTTTGGCTGTATAAGTAAAAACACAATTACTAAATTGTTGAAAATAAAACCTACAAATTTCAATAAAGTTAAATCACTAAATCATTGTGTGAGAGTATCGTCTGTTACATACTTAGGTGGCATGCATATAAATCCAAGTATATCCAAGTAATACCTACAATAAAAACAAAAGGAATGATCTTCGCATAATTTAATAAATAAAAAACAGAAGAAAAAAATAACACAAGTCATTTGATGTTACTAAACGTCCGACAAAGCTTTTTTCTTAATTAATTAAGTCGCAAATTGATTACTTTCGACGGGCAGGAAGGTATAAAAAGCAGGGGTGTAGGTACCAGGAGCACAGCGGGCGGTGGGGGTGTACCGTACCCCGCCTTACGTTGCGAGTGGGAAATGTGAAAGCAGACACACGAACCCCGCTGCTGCCCCGGTACTGTGTGCATACAAAACTTGGGAATTTATCAAATATATTTTCCGAAAAGGACCAAATTTTTGTTGTTGTTTGGTCTTTAGTTACAAGTTTAGTTAACCTGTACCTAAGGACCAATGGTACAAAAAAAATGTAATCTATGTAACAAAATTAAGAAGTTATAAACTATTAGAGTATGTGTAAAAATATTTTCTTATTGCTTCGAAATAACACCATTATTTTTCTATGCAGAGCAAAATTATGATAAACATATCTAGTAAAATTACAAACTTATAACTCAAGTTAAAAGAAAAACGACAAAAAAACCAACAAGAAAAATCAGTACCGTCGTTCAATTAAAGTAACAGAAAAATTCATATTATTTACATTGAAATATACTACATCATATGCAACTTACTGCGTATCCCAAACAACTAGATCAACATTTTCGTGACGTCCAAAAAGGCAAAGCAAAAGAATCACATTAGCAACGTTTGTCCTGCAGGCAGTACATTAGACGGCCATGCCCGTACTACTAGTTATTATTTACCGGCTTTATCATTTCGAAAATTTCATATTCCCCGCACTTGGACGCTTGAGGTTTAAAAGCGTGAGCGGCCGGGGGGTGAGGGTAGTTCCACTTTTTGCCTACAAACAGCCCGCTTAGTACTTAGCACGACTAGGGGGACATAGGGTGTGCAGAGCTAAGAAATAATAACGCCGGAGCATGCAAGAGGGGACTGGACATACTTTTTGTGACTGATGGAATCCTAATGACTTGCTGTGTTTATTTCACATTGGTTCGTTATTGAGAGTGGAAGGAAAAGGAAACTCTTGGTTTCTCTTGATGGAGAATTTATTGATGTTTGCAGTAAAAATGTAGTTTGTTTCTTTCTCTATCTTGATAAAGAAACTGTTATGTAAGCGTGCTTTTTCTTTTCCTTGTAATACGGTTCTTTGCAAAAAATTACGCGATGTATTTATTTTATTCTCACATAAAAAAATATAAGCTCCGTTATGACATCTACGGTATACGTAGTACTACGACGTAGCTGCACCCTCTTTTTAAATACGTAGAAATTGCTACGCCGTAGTAATAATCAACCAATCATCCGACTCGTAGCAACATAAAAGAAAGTACGCAGAAGTATACTTTAGAGGGATGCTATTCTTAACACCCCTGCCCGGTGGGGAAACATTAAAAACAGTGATATGAGTTTGGCTAAAAATGTTCTTGAAAAGTCAGTTTCGTTTTGCTTGCACTTTGCTAGCGCTAGTCGTACGTGCGCGGAGAAAAACCGCAGACGGCGCCACGGGGCGGCACATAGCCGGCACGAGTCTGCCAGCTAACCCATCAGGGTCCCAGTATTTTTAATGAAAGCTGCGGCGTCGGCGTCGGGCGGTCGTACTGTACCGTATTAATCTTGGCGGACGGTAACCTCCTACGCACCCCTGCTTGCCTGGTAGGTGGTGCCTAAGGAACCCGCCGAGGGGGCGAAAATTTTCCCCGATTTTTCTCTATTTTCCCTACTTTTTCGCTGCATGCATTATGCAGGGTGGTACCCGCTGCGAAAATTTATCGATGCCAAAATAAAAGTAATGTGTTAGCGTACGTTTGGGTCTGAGTTTCCTTGGGCGCTCGAAATTAATTGGCGAAAATGTCCACGGAGTTATTGGCAATTAGAAAAATGAAAAGTATATAACGTGTGTGGAAAAGGCACCCCCATGCATGCAGTAAACTTGGCGGACATTTTAATGAACCTGAGTGGGCGCTAAAGAAAGTAATTTAATTAATATGAGAATATTATGTTGTCACAACTGGCTTGCGAAACTGGGAGGCTAAATAGACAAGTGGGTGGGGTTTTTAAAGGTGTCATGTTTAGTAAGTATACGAATGTAAATTTTTATGTCGAATTATCATTTTAAGCCTTTAAATGTTTATAGTTTCCAAAAATGATAATTGCTCCACATTAATTACATATTTGTTACATGTTTTTTTCGTATTGAAGAAAACTTAGAATCAATAATAACATCGTTTTCACAAGTCCACCATATTTCGAAAACACAATTACATCGAAGCGATTCCTCACAATACACACTCAGAGAGACCGATCGACCTCAAAAATCACGCATCACTACAAAAAAAAGTCCTGACCGTTTATTTTTCATTTCGATAGGAAACGAGGAAATTACAAGCGAGTAAAAAATACGTCTCGATCTTCGACGGCGAAAAAAACCCACCGAAAAGGAAGCTAGCGACCATTAGGGTATTATCGGGCAAAAAGGGAGGGGAAAAAATCAGAAAAAAATTGCTAGAACCACCCTTTCCTTTTCGTGAGCGTCGCCTGTGCCACCCCGGCCTTACATTAGACACCCCACGGCCAGGGGACCATGCATGGGGTGAATTACATAAACGGCAGGTGAATTTGGAAAATTAAAGTTACTATTAGGCGGGTGTGTAGTGGCCCAGGGTGAGGCTTAATTGTGAATGCGACACGACACGTACTTTTGAATACAATTTAGATAGTCTTGTTGTTATGGTCATGCGATGCAAGTAGGTGAGCGAGTAATTAGTTAAGGCTTGCCGCTTTTTGACGTGCTTGATGGATGCACAAGATTATAATTTAGGTAATGTTAAATTTTGAAGAAATTGAGAAAGAAAAGATGGATGAAATGTGATGTTTTCTGGTTAGAATTATAGAATAGGTACTTTCAACTTTTGCGAATTGAATACGTCTGCATAGTATGTAATTTAATCTAAATATTTTCTTGATTTAGCAACTGGTTTTTAGTACTACATATTCAAATATCGTTATCGTTACAACTAAGTACTTTCTAGGCAAGTAGTGAGTCAAGCTTTTTAAGAACACAAAAATATTTAGCAACAAAATCGTAATATCCAAACCTATTTTTTTACAATATTCAGCAATATTCACAAACACCTCCCACACATAAATAAACAAAAGACTTTTTCCAACAAAAAAATCACTGCAGTGAACAGCAAAGGTACCAGGCGGCCATAACATTGCGGAGCTAGCGAGAATCAAAAGAAATCCAAAGGGACGCTAACGAGGAGGTCGAGACACGCGTCAATATCAAAATAATTCATATGTGACAATAATTAAGAGGTTTCGTCCCTCCCCCCGCGCCCCCTGGGGCTCGAGGGGGGCGGGGGGAGGGGGTCCAAAACCCCGTATGACTCGATAGTACCCGACCCTACTCGGCAACCGAAGTAGGTGGATTGGATTCCGTATTTAAGATTATTTTTAGTGAAAACAAAACGAGAGCGCCAGTTGCCGTTTTGTCTAGAGGTGTTTTTTGTTAAGCATTAGAATGTTAAAGGAAGATACCGTTGCTTTGTAACTTATTTCTAAAAATCCTGTAAAGATAGGCTTTTAAAACGAAAATTCTTCTAAGTTTTATTGCTTCCTACAGAGGAACTCATTTATTTTTCACATAAGTTTTCTTTTTATATTACCAAGTTATAAAAAAAATTACGAAGATGACGACATATTTTTCGACGCTTTGTAAATATGTTATTTTATAGTTATATAAGTTGTAGATATTTCTTGTTTAGTATAGTTTCAGTCTAATAAATAACAAAGAAATATATGTCATAACTAGCTGCTGCCCGCGACTTTGTCTGCGTGGTATTGAAGATGTGTAGTGCTGTACAAAAAGTAAAGCTAAATAATGTTCAATGCCAGCTCCCCAATCCAGTTTTATTCAAAACTAATTTCTTAACTTCCTAATCATAACCTTTAGTCTTACAAACACATTTGACTGTTAGTTAATACTGCTAGTTTTTTGCTGTGGCCACTATCTTGCACTGATTTGACAATTTGGCTTGAACGGCTTGAAAACGGACGATGGCAAAGAAGTGTGCCGGATTTTTACTGGCTAAACCAGTAAAAGAACGCTTCTTCTCCGTTTCCTATTGTCGGGAGTCACGGGAACGCTTTAGCAAACTAAAGCGAACCCCGACAGGAGAGCTCTTTTTAAGGGGAGCTTCGTCATTAATGTGGAGCCAGCTTTCTCCAGTCCTTATTAAGAGGCGCGTGGAAGCACCGCGTACGCCGTCTTTGCCTTTATCCAGTACAGTAGACTGCCCCGAAACTACTGCCGTAGGCTATTTATGGTGGTTGGAGGAGGCCCATTAGGCCCTTCTTCTATCCCTTGCTTGTCGGACACGAATCGGGTGGTGGTCAGATGAAGCCTACCGTGCTCTTTCCACTTTTTCTTTGAGCGTCATCACTTCTTCGTAGAACTTAGTGACGGCGCACTAACTAACCGCGGACACTTTGGCCACTCTAGGCGTTGTGATATCGTCTGTACGGAGATGTCGCATTCTCACTGGATGTGAGAGGGGTCTGTATAGCCAAATTTGCTAAATTTTGTTTGCCTACCTATTTGGGTTCTCAGACAGTTGAATGCTTTCCGAAAAGACCACTGCAAGGTACCTCCAGGCGGCAGATGTTCCTGAGGTAGGACATAAGTAGTCGGTGGTAGATGTCGATCTGCCCAGATCTTGCACCGAGCTCGAGTTGGAATTTCAATAGTAGCCAGTGTCCATCGGAGGAACCTCTTTTGGCTCTTAAGTCTACCCAAATTAAGTATATTCTAACATCAGGTAGAGCAATGCTAACCAGGGGGAGAACTTATTGAGCGGGGATGTTTTTGAACACCTACATATTATTCGACACGTTCCGTTGAGCACTGTGCGCTGTGGTGTGGAGAACGGCAGGCGCCGCTCTCCATTTGGTGGATGTATGGATGTGCAGCAAATTATTTCGGGCACCAATCTTTTATTTCGTTTTCTTTCTACCCCATGACGGACGAATTTTCAAAATCCCGTCTTAGTGCTTATTTACATTACTATCAAAGTTTCTAGTTCTAGTAGTTTGAGCTGAGCCAACTGAGCTTGAAGAAGGTTAATGTTACGCACACATAACAATTGGTACACAATTGTGGTAGTGTATACGCACCACCAAGTCTTTAAAGCCACGCGTTATACAAAATGGCAGTCAACAGCTAGTTAATAAAGTTAGTTAAGCTAGTTATAATAAATCTTTTACCGTCCAAAACTATTTTTTTTTTTGGTGTTGTTGGTTTTCTTTCATTTCATTTCCACAGCTCCATTTAAATTGGATGAGACTATCGTAGTTTAACAGTAAGTAGATACCATACTTATAAAAGTATTTTAAGAAACTTTTATGTTAAAAAAATCCAAGCGCTTCTTACAATACTTTTGTACTACCAAAAACGATAGAAGAAAAAAAATGTTATGCTTGACTGAGATTTCGATTCGTATTCAAAAAGTATTAAAAACATTCAAAAATTTTGTGTGAAATGAAATTTGAACTTAGAGTGAAAAAAATACAAAACTCGTACTTCCCTGACCCGGCTATTTTCATTTCTATATTTTAAGCCAAATATGTAGCATGTTAATATTAACGTCAAAACATAAAACCATAGCAACAGTATTTTGGTCGCTACGGTAACATCAAATCAAATCAATAACAAATGTTCGAGGTGATTCTTTATATTGGCATAACTTTTTTATTTATCAACCGATTGAAATGAAATAAACACTAAATGTGATGGGAAGCTTACTACAACATATTAGTGAAAACTGCATTTCAATCGAATAAGCCGTTACTGAGATTAGCGTGCACAAACACCACTTTTCTAGAATTTTATTATATGTATAGATTACAATTAAAAAATACGTTATAACTTTCTTTTTTAACGGAGTTTTCGTTGCACAATTCAAATGTATAAACTATTTTGATAATCACAAGTACTAGGCTAGCATAAACTTGAGTGATAATTCCGTTAGTTAGCAGAGCTGGGCCACGACGTAGTCCGAAATGATTATATAATAGCAGCCCCCGCATGGGCGCAGGGTGGAACGGACCCTAGAAAAAGTTTTGCTGCCACGTCTATCAAACTGAGGGATATGGACAAAGAAAACTATAGAGCGACATTTACAAGAATTTTATTGTACTGAAATATGTAAAATCGACTCACGCAATATGCAAGTGCAGATATAGGTCTAAAAAGACGAAATTAGGTACTTCCTTTAAGTCCACCCGTGACCACGGTCGGTGTAACTCGATCGAAACGTCGGGAGAAATGAAATCGTTTTATATCGTGAATAAGTTTCATTTGTCGTCTAAAATATGTGTTCCATTATGTGGCTTTTAAAAGTCCTAACTTTATGACAACAAACTTTAAACATTTTTTCTTATAAAAAAAATAGAAAACGTATTAGAAAATGTACTTGCTGTAAATCTCCTACAACTTGATAAAGGCACTATAAAAAGATTGATCTAAACAAATTCATAGAAATTATAACTCCATCAATATTTCAAAAAAATACTTATTATAGTTAGAAATAAATTAAACAACAATACGTACCCTACATAATAAATCATCCTATTTTGTTAGATTACTTATTTTCGATACACTGGCCACAAAATTTTACATCAACAAAAATCCAAGACTACTCCATACACGGCTGTGTTCCATAAATTCTATGAGCCCAAAACTAATAGGAGTCGTATGCGGTTTATTATAACAAGTTAGAACAAACGATTATGTGAATTTGAGGTGTTCAGTAATACTTAGGCTATATAAGTATGGCTTAAGTTTAGTGTAATACGTCAACAATGTACTGTGAAGTATGTGAATATGAAAAACCAACTGGTCTTTTTAATTTTGGTCCTCATTACGAGAAAACAGTGTACTTTGAAATATTATGTGAATATGAAACTGGTCTTTTTAATTTTGGTCCTTATAACGAAAAGGTGGTCTGCCGAATTTTGGTCTTTCGAGTCGAGTTTTCAGATGGTCCTTTTTATCGATTAGATATGGAAGAATACTAATGTATTAAATTCGGTATATTACAAACGGCAAACCTAAAATAACACCCTGATTTGATTAACAAACACATAGGCTACTTTTAACCGACTGCATCAGACATGCATCATTTTTTTTTGCAGCTATAACCGAATTACACGCGGGTAAAGTCGCGGACAACAACTAGTGTAGATATACAGATGTATCATAGTATAGGTTATAGAGGGGAATAGTGGGATGTATTATAGATATAGATATATAGGTTTTTGCGATCGCAAGGACTCCCGTCCCGAGGGTGATAATGCCCTGGGCTTGCCGCTCGGTACCAGGAGGACATAAATAACCATGTATTATATGGTTTAAAACATTGACAGTCGTTTCATAAATCTAAACGATGCTTATGAGAAAGAGAATAGTTAAATTCTGTTTTAGTATGCCGACTGTATGTATGTTTATCTCAATCTGTCGATATAATATAGTCGTTGTTTTGTTCATTTTGTTAATTCCAGTTATTGATAATTACTAATTTAGATATGTAGTTGTTACCCTCACTAAAAAGAATCACGCATTTCTTATGCTTTTTTTTACTTAAAAAAATAGACACAGAACAAGCCTTTGTGGATCGCACAAATTCTTGTATTAAAACGGGGATTGAATCCCGCGACACATGGCGTACAGTGGCACTCGGTTATTCGTGCAGTCATCAACAACAACATTTTATCAACAGTTGAAGATTAGAATACATACAATAAATCTAACCTCTTTTTGAAAAGCGATTCTATCGTAATAAAAAGCAAAAAATATTGTAATTTTTCTCTATAAAAGTACAGAATCAACATCAAAAATAGTTACTACATAAATAAAATACCGCATCCATTCCTTCATGCTCTCCTGGTCCGTCCTTTGCCTATCCCAGGGCAGCGGGCTCAGTAATGATTTACGCACCCCTAAAACATTTATTTGGACCTTCCAGATAACTTATGCAAGCCTGGTTTTTTAGTCTGCCCGTTCACTAAATTTGTAAAATGGATAGTGAGTTAATGAGATGCAATGGGGTGTTACGATTGCTAGAAGGACTCAGTTGAATGTTTTAGACTCAAAGGACCAAAATAGTTTATTAATTAGACGTGCTAGAAATGTTAGAAATCATATGACAACTAAAATATATCCTACTAAAATTATAAATGCGAAAGTTTGCAATTTTGATGTTATTTGGCTACTTATTACCGACTTTAACAGAGTAAGGTATAGTTTAGTTTCAATTCGATCATGTTTTTCTAATGCGATTCATTGAGAAATTCATTATTTAGCTGGGAAATTAAAAGACTTTTTAACTGGATTACCTGCAGTTAACCTAAACGACCTTTGATTAATACATCGGACGTACTCACATACAAAGTTCATTCAAAGTTTCTCTTACGCAGAAAACTTAATATCAAATCAATTTTATCTAAGTTTATTCAATTCAAAAGTAGGTTAAATGTTTCTAACACTAAAACTCAAAATCAAATGCATTAATATTACAAAGTAAGACAAACTCGCTCACGTTGTAATCGTAAATTGAAAGACTCTCAAGCTTATGTGCTCCTGGTAACTCACTTACGCTGTTATGCGGTTTTCGCGAATCAAAATTAGAAAATTCGAAGTTTCTGTCTGTCCGTTCGTAAAGAAAGCATAAGTGATAAATCAGCTGCATTGATTTCGATGAAATTTTCTTATTTGTGAACTATTTAAGTTTTTCGGCCAATGAAATCTTTAGACAGATAGGAAAATAACGCTAGTTTTATGAATATTTGTAATACGTCTTCAAATACATCTGAAAAATTTAAACTTAACTATCGCTTTTTACATCGATATCTATGCACAACACTAGTTATACAACGAAGACTTTAAATCGTAGCTACTAAGGTTTAGCATACCAGTAAGACTAGGCTGTCTATAAAATATTATATTCTACAATAAAAACCTATGTAGATAAAATACTTTTACAGGATTCCTCCCTTTTATGCGTAAGACTGTAAAGACCCCTATTCAGAAAAAAAATCGGAGACAAAAGATGCCACAGCAACTGTAATACAGTAATTTATGTAAATGGGAAAGTGAATGCTAACTAATGTTACTATACAATAGTCTGTCATACTGTTTTCTCCATACTATGTAGGTTAATAAACACAGTTAAAAATTATTTTCCTTCAGCGAAGGTTTTTGCGGGCATTGCGTGTAGACACCTCGTGCGAGTTACTAGGCGTTAAAACTAGGCGTGGAGGCGGGCGAACCTCCTACCCTTCCTTGCCTGCTAGTACATGTGTGAATTTACTGCGGCGCCCTGCAGGCGGGAAGCAGCCTCGCGACTAATTCCGTTAAAATTCTCCGTTGGTGTTATGCGCGCCTGGTAGCACGGGCTCCTGTAAGTAGGGTAAATGACAACGGGGTGGTTGCCAGTTGGCTGGCACCCGCCCCCGTGGCGCAAGGGCTTTAGCCCGCGTTTAATTTGCGACTAGCTCTTCACCCCGACTTGGCACGGGTGAGAGCGGGAAAATTCTTACTTGATTTAAACAGCCTGCCTGCTAGACGTACACTACGTACAGTAAATCTTGCTTTTTACTTACACAGCACTGAAAATATAAAGTAATGCCTTTTTACTTATTTCTATGTCGCTCATGAATTCTTGAAGTTAAACTATAGTTCGCATGACGGCTGACTGACCTACTAAACACGTCACAATTCACTAAAGCACAGCACGTGTGCAAAACAATACTTTTTCAATCCATACCGCAGAACTATCGATCGTTGATCAAACAAATGTAAACTATATTAGCATATTGATAGATATTAAAATCAGTTGCACGCGTGTGGTTTTTACGTCGGTTCGTGTTTATAGAAGTAACCCTGCTGCTGCCGTCGGCTGTCTGAGGGACCCCTCATGGTAATGAAACGCGGGATCGATCGTTGGGGGACCAAACTTAATTATGTCACCGCTCAAGGTCGCGTTGCACACGCATTCGCACATAAATTCAGTTTTAGATGAATTGCTTTTGAATAACTTGGTAATTGCTGTCTTGAGGAGTTTTGAACGCAATCAAAATGGCGGCAACGCGATTACGCGCAGTTTAGAGCTGTGTTTTAATTGGGAGCTGTTACGAATTACGTCAACTATTACAATTCATAATAATCTACTTGAATATTACTCAAAAATCTAGAAGTATACACAGATACAATACGGTGTACACCAGGCAAAAAAACATTATATGCAGAAATCACAATGAGCACGATCATTTATTCTGTGTCTGGGTGTAATTTATCCATAACATGTCTATATTTAGAAGAATATAAGTTATCTAGTACTCATAATACAAGCTCTGCTTAGTTTGAGACTAGATGGCGCTATGTAAAAGTCGTGGAATATTATTATTACAATATCACAGCTATTTATGCAGGTAAAACCGCCAAACAAAAGGCTGTGTATAAACGAATATAAAGTAAATTGTTTTGCTTCAACGGCAGAAGTAAATTAACAATTTTGCAAACACAACCGCGGGCGATACCTATACATAAATATAATATAATACAAGGATCATATTACAGCTGTGTTAATTTGAACGATGGTAAAAAGCATTTATTTCAGTATTTTCTTTTTTAAACGGAGTTGAAAAAATACATGTTATTTTGACTTGCGTAGTTATGTACGTTGAAAGTTTACACGTGCGGAATTGGTAATATTATTTTTATTGTAAAAATTGTATCCTCTTAAAATATTATATTGTAAATGGAATTATTGTTATCCTAGATTTTGTCCGAAACTACAGACGAACATTTTGTCATTTTCGTTATTATCGTACATTAAATTAGTTTAAGTTTATAAAATACGTATTTTACCTATTTTCTTTCCCAAGAGCTAACTAATAGCCTAAAATTGGTTGTTTTTTTAGCGCAATCAGTAGGATTATCCTACTAATATTATAATCGTACAAGTTTATAAATTACTAGCTGTGCCCGCGACTTCGTCCGCGTGGAATAATTATTTTGGGCATTATTTATTTTTGCGGACAACCAACTTAGCTTTATAAATTATAGCTGTTACCCACGACTTTGTCCTCGTCATTTCTGTTATTATTTTAGACAATTTAGTTTTTAAATGTTTATAAGAACATAATTATTTTAAAGTACCTACTTCTGCGTAAATTATATTTTTAGTTTTATTTTCTTGTGGCAGAAGTACATATTGATTTTCTCCACAACCTGATACGTCGATACAACTCTTAACAAATGCATTAATTTCGACCGAATTTGATTACCATAAAAAACGGTTCTAGTGAGTTAATCTTAAAAGATAGACATATACTCTTTTGGTCATTTTTTTAGATCATTTCAATAGGAATAATTCTTCTAAACATATATTTTTGGTATCTTGAACCGTTTTCGGAGCGCACGCAACGGAAGCCCTTAAGGATGAATAATTTTCCCTGTTTTTTTTTACATTTTCCATTATTTCTTCGCTCCTAATAGTTGCAACGTGATGTTATATAGCCTAAAGCCTTCCTCGATAAATGGTCTATTCAACACAAAAAGAATTTTTCGATTCGACCCAGTAGTTCCTGAGATTAGCGCGTTCAAACAAACAAACATACAAACAAACAAACTCTTCAGCTTTATAATATTAGTATAGATATGGATATGTTATGGACCAAGTGATTAATGCGGGCATTATTTATAATGCTTGGGCATTATGAATAATGCCTAGCATTATCGGGCTAAGTGATTAATTACTATCTTAACTTCATTATTATCATATCGCTAGGTCATTATTATATTGCTAAAATGATAGTTGGGCAATTTGATAATAATGCTATATTTAAGTTGTATCAGGCGCTAAATAAACCATTGGCTGCAATTGGGGA
Organism: Chrysodeixis includens; assembly: GCA_941860345.1. Lineage (NCBI taxonomy): Eukaryota > Metazoa > Arthropoda > Insecta > Lepidoptera > Noctuidae > Chrysodeixis > Chrysodeixis includens. The sequence continues at coordinate 497,049 of OW796112.1, read as the reverse complement.
CACCGTAAGAGTTCGAGTTCCGATGTTGATTGCGGTCGTAATGTTGGAAGAAATAAAAAAAAAACCTAACCTAACCTAAATTAGGTGAGGTTAGGTTTTTTTTTTTTTATTTGCCAAAATCTATATTTATTGAGGTGAAAATATCATCTTATGTTATTTTAATTGCTAAAATAATCTTTATGACATGTACGCTTAAGGCAAATTAAAATACAAATTTATTCTGAAACGAATATCTGCTTGTTTTATTACTTTATCTATTTTTTCGAAGATATTATACTTATACGTATAATAAGCTAAACAGTATCTATAATATCCAGATTGATCACTTTGGCTGTAACATTTGTATTACTTTGCCCAAAAGGTGATAGGCCATATGTATAGTGCCCGGTCAATTTGATTATTCGAATAATTATTATCAAAGTGCACTCTCATATTGGGCATTTTTCATAGTGCCCGGGCATTGTGTTTACTGCCCAATTTATCACTTGGTCCATAACAGATACATGCTTGTCACTTTTTCGCGCTCAAACACCTGAATCAATTATGATAAAGTTTAGAATAAAGTTAGATGACACCCTGAATTACCACATTATATGCTTATTAACCGACTGCGTCAGAGAAGGGTAATGTTGCGAAAATGCAAAGTCACACACAGCTAATAAATTGTATTATATTAATGTTTTTAGACTTTCCGTTTGTCGTCTAAAATATGATATTATATTTTTGTATCTATTAGCGATAATAGAACTAATTATTAAACATAACAAATCAATTAATAACTATAATACTATAAACTGGAAAGACACAAAAACAAAAATGAGATTTTTTAGCTTTTGATTCTAAATGTTATCATTATCAAGGGATCAAAGTTATTTTTATACGTTTTATATTCGAGTTGGGAATTACTTTTGTTGTTTTATTATGTAACAACGTTTGAATGTTTTAAAGTGTCGCTAAGGACTATTAACAGTTTAATTTTTGTTAAGAGCGCATTAGCCATAAACGAAGTAATTATAAGCAGAATTATTTAGGACAGAAATGCTACTGTACAGCAATACAATATCGAAATGATGTTATTCTTTTCGTTCTTAATTTTGCCCATGATTTGAATGCTGCATGAAACATATAATTAAATACAGATATTTCTTATTTTAAAAGAAATGTGGCTTTATCATCACTTTTCAAAAACCTCGCAAAACAATGAACATTACAAAAAACCTCCTAAAATTATTTAAGCTACATTGAAATTCTCAAACTAAGCATAGCTTGTATTATGAGTACTAGACAACTGATAAAAATACTTATATACTTTTAAATACATACATATTATAGACAAATTACACCCAGACAGAAAATCATGCTCATCACACAAACATTTACCCTGAGTAAGAATCGAACCCACGACCTCTAGTATAACAGTCGGAGCCACTAACCATCAAACCAACAGGCCCGTCTTAAAACTCTTGATTTATTCTGTGTCCGGGTGTAATTTATCTATAGTATGTAATTATGTATTTAGAAATACATAAGTATCTTTATCGGTTGTCAAGTACTCATAACACAAACTACTACGTATGCTTAATTTGATACTAGATGGCGTTGTGAATGTGGAGAAATATTTTTATAAATTACTAGCTGACTCGGCAGACTTCGTACTGCCCCAACGATAAATAAAAGACCTAAACTTTTGTATAGGAAAAATAAAAGGGCTGTTTTTAGGGTTTGCCCAGCAATTATTCGATTTTTTTCTCACCTTTTAAACCTTCCGTAGACCTCCACGAACAATTCAAGACCAAGATGAGATAAATCTGTTCAGCCGTTCTCTAGTTTTAGCGAGACTAACGAACAGCAATTGATTTTTATATATGTAAGAAGATTATAACTCACTTTTCCCTACAAAAATAAAATGCTAAACACACTACATATGATACATATGACTCCAAGACATATCATAGATTACTAAGAACATTCATATCTAAAACAAAGTTCTAATCTGTAGTACGAAAGCAGCCGCACGGCCCGCAAGTGGCAATGGTGGACGGATAAAATAGCCTGTTGTGTTATTAACAGCGCCGGCGAGCAAAAAACAGGGTGGAGCATGGATACTGGATGAGACATGATGAAAATGTTAGCTGTTTTTGGAAAGTAGAGCTAATAATAATACCATTTTTAAATACACTAAGGTTTTGTTGTTTGGGAATGGCTTAAAGGTGAAAGTAATTTTCTAAATGATGAGATTCTAAAAAGAAAAAAGACTCTAATAAGGAATCTGTCCCATGTCCAATTTCATATCCTGAATCGTCAATTTCTTATCATAGATATCTTGAATCGATTTCCGTCTGTTTTTTGTTTATTTCCAGAATGTATACCAAATTTATTTTCGCTAATCTTCAATGTCCAAAGCTTTGATGTACTTTTCATAAGATCATAACTGTTTCCAAACTCAAATTTACGACAGCATTATTTACAAAACCGTCAGAATTAAATTTCAAGACGACTACACTTCACCTAACAAACTAAACAATATAAAAAAGGAAACTACCAAAAACAACCTAACCAAAAAAAAGCTAGCACGTTAAAACACCCTAAAACTTTAAGGCCGCCATCTAAAACAGATCCTATCCATCTAATCTGTATCCCTGGTACAAGTACCCGAGAAAAAAGGGGGGAGGGTCGAATATACCCACAAGGGTGGTTGGCAATGGACTGAAGGAGCCCCAATCAATCTTACAAGTCGCAGTACGGGGGGAGGGGGGATAAGGCACTTTTGGGAGGTCGAAGGGACGATACCCTCTTATGGACCGGCTCCGCTGACCCTTCGGGAGGCCCCTCGCGAAAAAGGTCTAACATAAACTTTTTGTTAGTAGGATATTTTCTGCGCTAGGTCCCATCGTAATGTAAGCTTTGTGCGATATTACTGCTTAATGGTAGCTCTGTTTGTTGTTGCTGTGATGTCTATGCTAGATATTCTTTCGGTTATTTTGTTTAGTAATTTCTTACTAACATATTTCAAATAATAGTGAAGAAATAAGGGAATATTCCGATGTTATTCACGTATTTCCTTTATTTTGCAAAACGATTCTATAAGATTCTTGAAAACGCAGTCGCAATTCAAAAAAAAAGCGTTCCAAAGACAAAAAAAAATCACAAACTTTTTTTTATACGTCTCTGACCTCAGTATAAAACAAAAGAAAGCCATACTTTCCAGCCAGCACGTGTAACATAATTTCCAAAAAAAAAAGCCTATTACATAGAAGCACGAGTAAATAAAACCGTCATCAGAAAGCTTCCTAGCCCACTTCTCCGTCGGGCATCGTTTTTGTGTCTTGTCTAATACCGTGACGCCCCCCTCGGGCTGATGAAACCCACCCCCACACCCCCCCCCGCCTCGCCCCAAGCGAGAAAAATGAGTTAGAAAAGATGCGGCGCCCGATTATAGCGTGACGCCCTGTGGTCCTTTGTGAGGGACATTCGTCTGAATCAATCGCGGGTCGTGTGGGACGCCGCGAACGTTACAGGGTTATGTCAGGTACGCGCTAACGCCTAACGTCTCTACGCGCCTGGTACTTTTATTAAATTATTGTTATAATATTTGGTGATAAATTGCTTTTGTTCTTAATGTAATTAAAATCGCTCAATGTTTTATTAATTTGTAAGGTTTTGCTTAAATTCTGTTAAGTCAACTGATGCGAGCATAATTGATAATTATTGTAAAATATTGCATCATTATTTACTGAAACACACTAACGTAGAATAAATTACGTTAAACAAAATCCATGTCTATTTTACACAAAACTTAAAAAGAAGAATGTTATCATCTTCTTTCCAAGTACTAAGTAGGTAGGTTGTTTGTAAGAATAAAAGAAGTTACAGACTAACTCATTTTTTTATCGAGGAAAATGTGTTGATAGACACAGGAAAAACAGTATTTTTCGAAATTACAACACGTGTGCGAGTAATTGAGACATTGATAGATCAAGCTTTAATTTTCGTATTTCCATACCTGCAAACAACATCTATTGATATAAACATATCTAATATTAATGTAAGGAAAATAGTTCCACAAAAACCTAAACAATTCAATAATTCGGGAACGCTATTATACCTCACCCCTTACACAAAGAAAACACTCACACACAATGGTCCAACATTTTTAACTTGAAGCATACCAGTCTTCAAAATCATAACAAGGATGGGTATAAAGGACCATACAAAGGTTTGCGGGTCTGACCGACCGCCGCGGCTTTGCCCAGTTTGTTACCAGAAGTTTAAGCTAGGGTTAAACACCGCCCGCAAAATCATATGTTTATTTTACGCTGTAAATTTGTTTGGACAAAAATTATTTTATCAGTGTGCTGCGGTTCGGTGTGGAATTTAAAAAAGTTTTGGGTACGGTCTATGGTTTAGAGTACCGCTCGTAGAAATGTTCTCTAGTTTCGATGGATTAGAAAATTGTTGGATTCAAACTACATAGAACTAGGTATTTCGGAACTTTTCGTACGTAAGCTTGTTGTTTCCAACAACTAAACTCACCTTGTCTGAGTCCATGCGGTCCTGGTACCCCATGTTCCGCATGTGCTTGAGGTACGCCGTCGTTATCGGCACGCTGTAGTCTATTTCTTCTCCGCCATAGAAGACGCCGCCACCAGGCCTCCAGGGCTTTGAAATCCTCCCAAAAGAATTCGCGTATTCAACATTATTCGACAGCAGTAGTTTCTTTCTCGGCGGTGATCTCGACTTTGGCGGGTCCTTCGACGTTAAGTTAGCCACGTCGAGCGGGTTGTACTTCTTCTCCTGTTTCGGTTCAGTCTTATCTTTGGATGTTGTGCTTTCTGTCGCCTTAGTACTTTCGCTCTCTGACGACTTCGCCTCATCATCCTTCTGCATCCGCAGAGGTGATGGACTTGGACTGGCGGATTTAACATCTTCGACGTCTATTAGGCTATTTTCGTCTTTGTCTATTTCAGGGTCTGTTCTCACTGGTTCTTCTTCTTGGAAGGCCGGTTCAACAGGGGACGTTCTATTTAAAAGTGGCGTGCCTTCGAAACCATTAACTTTTTTCGAGGTGAGCTCAATATACGTTGGTTCTGGATCTTCGACGTCTGTAGGCTTTGGGCTTTCGACTTTTTTCAGCGGCTGAAGTTCCGTGTAGTCGAATTTCGATTCGTAGTAATTAGAATGTGCGGCGTCTATCTCGGATTCCCAGTTGCGCGTGTAATCAGGCGCGCAGTGGGGCAGGAAGGGGAGGTAGGTGGGGTGTCGGGTGGGGGACGGGGACGGGGTGGGGAGTGGAGGGGGTGAGGCGCTGCGCGGGCGCCGCGCGCACTCCGCGCATCCGGTGAGGAAGCGCGTGACTGCCTTCCCGCGGCAGGAACGCGTACGTCTCCGTAATCTGTTGGCGAAAACATCCGTGATTAAGGGAAAGAAACGAATATTACTTTTGTGATGGATTGTTTCGAGCCATAAAATTGCTGTTGAAGGGAAAACGTGAACGATAGGACGCGTTATTGTTCCGAATGTGATTGTGTATCGGTACACCGGTTGAAGCTCAGTTTAACGTCACTCCGCACCCTATTCTAGGCATTATTGAGGGGACATCGATGGCAGGGGTTACTTTACGCGTTATAATCATATTTCACATTTAAAATATTGTAGCTTCACCGAACAAATGATATTGATGAACTCATCTTTAGGAGAAAACAAGAGAACGTAAAGATTAGTAAAAAATATCACTGGTATTTTACGATATATGCCTGATCACACTTATAAACAAGTAGGTACGCCTATGTTTCAAATAAAATAAATATATTTTGGGAATAAGCAGCAGCTTATGCTGCTTATTCCCAAAATATGCGTGAGTTTAGCTTAGTTTAGCTTAGCAGCAAAAGAAACGAAAACCAAAATATGTGATATTTAAACCGAGTCCGCCTTTTAGAAATGTTTAATCTCTAATTAAATCTTATAATCACGTATTTGGATATGCACTATAGGTACATATAACGCCTGTGATCTCAAAACAATAAAAAAAATGTATCACTGATTAGTTTAATTGTTATATGTGAGCCGTGATTTAACTACTTAAGCGATGATCAATTTATATTAACAGTGTAACTATTAATAAATTGTAAAATTTAGAAGAAGTGTACTACAATATCTGCCCGCGCCCTAACCCTTTTGACACAAGCTTGAAGATTTTCTGTTCAGTGCGCCATCTATCGTTTTCACTCAACATGACGAGGACGTCACACGACCTACAATCGTACTACGACACTCACGGTAAGAATGTTGTTGATACAAACTGCTAGATAGCGCTTACTACTCTAATGACACCCTTGGAACATTTTCGCGGTAAAATTAAATAGTTAAATATATTGAACACTGTCGGAATTAATTTAAATACGTAAAAGCTAAAAAAATATTCAGAATTTTATAAGAAATGTTATTTTACTCACTGTTCTATAGGTACGTTTTTGTCCAGCATGTTTTCCAGGTCTACCTTCGAGTTCCACATGAACCGTGTAAATAATATCGAAGAAATTTTCTACAACAGCTACTTTTCTATACACAGGTTCTTGATTCGGTGCGTTCTGAAACAAAACAAACATTTGAATTAATTACGTGATTTAGCTTAACAGCGCCACCTAGTGCACCACGGTCGAATTCATCAAAAGGTGAATGTTGCGTATACTTTCCACTAGGTGGCGAGTCTTTCACTACGTAGTTCGGTTTGTGTCACAGAGGTTTATAGATGGCGCTGAGGGTTCCACTAGCTACTGCATACAATGTTTACTCTTTGTTTAAATAGTTTCAGAAGTGTATGAATGTAAATAACAAACAAATATCAGCAAATAATAACCGTAACGAAACTGCATCACAAAAAAACGGTTACCAAAAGTGAATCAAGTAATTTGTTTCATAAATTACCCGCGGAGGGCAATTAGTCCCGCGATCGCAGGTCGGCCGTAATTAGCCCGTCCCGGGAGCATGGGCCGTTGTAATTAACCGGACGACGCCGACGGGCCCCGGGACTCCCGTAATTACGGGATCAGTTGCGAACCGGCACTATGTTTGCGAATTTCAAACTTTACTGAATAAATAGTGCGCTTCACCTTCAAGCCTTCATCTCGCTTCGGATGAGATAAAGTTAGGCGCTTATAAAGTATGCTTTGTGAAAAGTTCGTTAGCGTGTTAGGTTTGTTTTAATGCACAATACGTGAGCGTGTGTGTGAAACACTGGATAGGTTGTCTGCCTGTCTCGTGTTATTTATTCAAATAAGCGAATAGGTAATGTCCTCTGATAGAAACTGCAAATTATTTTGTCAGTAACTACATTATGTACTTCTATAATATTAGCTAACATGTACCTAGGTATTATTTAGAATATCAGTCAGTAGTTTGTAAATCATCGTTTTATAATCCGATATTTTTAACCAAAAAAAAACTTTTCACGAACTCGTTTCGGTAGCGATTTTATTTACCCGACCCTGCCGGAGCCGCTTCGAAATTTATGTGGAAAAAAATAACGCGTTAGTCGCGACGAAACAGTGGTATCATCAAGATGCTTATCCGGGGCGGTCTGAAAGTGGCCCGGGGCAGGACTAATGGCCCGGGCAATTACACGGGCAGGCGCGTCGGGGACCAGTGCTGGCGCAAGTACCAGGGCGGCAGAAATATCGAGGTGATGGTACTTTGTTGAGTTGTGTAAAAGACTTTGTTCGGAAAAGTTGAGCGAAGTTCGAGTCTTCGAGCAGTGGCTTTGTTGATGTTTAGGGAATTAGTTATTGTAGTGACTGTATGTTAGGAATCTATGTATTTAGCCTTAGTTAGGTATTATATCCTCAATTTATTGAATTTCTTTCGGTCAACACTTTCCTCTTTTTCAAGTCACAAAACAAAAGTTGTATGCAATGGATTGGATATTCTATGTATAAAATATTCTACAACGTAAAATACGACGAAAATTTTCGGTTACACAAAACGAGGGTTACTTGTATCAAAGAACTTGCTCCCAACACTATTGAGGCGCCAATTAGCAACGCTCGGCGCGGGCGGTTCGCGCCCAGACAATTTCGACTGCAAATAAAATAAATTGTAGGAAATATCGGCGAACGCCGCCGACGCGCCATCGCCACCCGACACTTAGGAGAATGCACGACTTGGGACGGAACTGACAATGTATTGGCGCAGATAGAATTGTGGTGTGGAGTAAATATGCTCTCCTGGTAGATTTTTTCATAACGTTATGATATAGTATAGTGCTAATAAGCAGAAATTAGTAATTCGATAGGAAATTATCATCGTAAAACTTAGAAATAACTTTATTTTGGAAAATATATCTTTAAGTAGTAAATGCACGTCATTCGCAGAATTTCAAAATCGCTGCTAACATTCTTCTATTCTAGTATTACGATGGGCTAAAGAAACTCCAAATACATAGATACCCATATAATGTACCACTTCTTTCGAAAAAACAATCCCTAAAAATCGTTCAAAATTTGGTTGTTTTCCAAATTGTTCTGTTCAAAATTTAACTCCTACCAAAAGTAGGTTAAGTAGTAACTTAGGTTAGAATTAGAAGGCAAGCCAAAAACAAAGACACTGCGGATACTTATAAACCCCTCAGTAAGAATTTATAACACTTACTTTTTGTCTATTTTACATGGTTTGGTTGGTGGTTATAAGATATAATAAAACTATGGCCCCATGGTTACACCCGAGTGGCTCCAGTCGCACGTGTGAATGTAACTCTTTGACAATGAACTTGCGAAGTTGCGATTGGTTAAACAATTTTTTTTTATAGTTCTCGGGCCTAGGTGTAATAGCGTAATAATCAAACTCACATTCTCAATTATACTATGAATCAGATAACAAAGAGCTCTCGTCAAATAGCCATGTTTTCATGCTTCAAACATACAGAACAACCATACTAAAATCTTATAAACTTTTTTAAATATTATACCCTATTTACAGTTTTCTTTCAATCGGTTAAAAGTTAACTAAAAACAAGAAGTTCTCAATAAAAATAGAAAATCCTAAATACAAGAAACAAATAAATTTTCGTTAGTGGGTACCGGGCGCGCAGCAAGCAACAAGTGGTGTGAGGAATGCCGGCGACCGTACACCTGTGACATGCGCGCTCGATACCACTCCGATCTTAGTTAGGACTGCATAGGGGAAAGACAGAAGGTCCATGAATATTAAGTTAATTTGAAATGAAAAAACACATATTTTTATTGCGTAAAACGGTTTCTAACCTAATAATAATAAATCTTTATTCGCAGAAACTTCGTGCAACAAAGATGGTAACAGTAGTATAAGTAGCTGAGCAAATTTCGCCCTCAGTAGGCATGCAAAAACTTGAAGTGTAAAGTTAATACAACATAAAATTTATTTCTATAGTTAAAATATTCCTCTAGGGTGTATAAGCACTTTTCAATAAGCCAGTTTTTCAGGTTTCTTTTAAATTTCTTGGTATGGTTGTTAAGTTACTTTCGTGTGTAAAATAGCGTTTAAGAGTTAAGTCTCCTTTAGTATTCGAGGGAAATTTTCAGGCACGATTTTTTAATTATGTAAAACTCAGACCCTAAGCCCGTTTTTTCTGTGGTGAAACACTAATGACTTCAACCCACGCCGAGGGTACGGCGCGCGGCGTGGTGATATGTCGGGCTCCAATCGATCAAAAACATCCCAGGCCCCTTCTATTACCTAAGCCAGAGTCACGGGATCACTCACGCATGCTCTGCGTGACCCTGGCTGGTGTGGTTAGAGACCCTGACTGCTATACCAGGCACCAGAGGTCGTGGGTTCGATTCCTGCCCAGGACAAATGTTTATGTGATGAGCACGAATATTTGTTCTGCGTCTGGGTGTAATTTATAAGTATGCTTATTAGTTGCCTAGTTCTCATACCACAAGCTCTGTTTAGTTTGAGACTAGACACATATCAGTAATAAATTTCAAGCTTGTTTCAAAGTGAACCTTTTCCTTTATACCTTAGACGTGGCATTCCCGATCCAGTAACTTTCTTGGGATTTGCGCGACTCAGGAATAGGCACCGTGTTATATAACTAAGTATGGAATGAAAAGAGGGACTTTATCCGGAGTGGGACTTGAAAATATTTATGACTGCAAGTAGGAAGTGTGGGCTAAATATAATTAAACTTTAATATTTATATTTGCTATCGACTTGGTAAAAGAATATTCTGCCAATCGTGGTTTAATGTAAAATGCTAGTTATTATTTAATTTTGATTGAACTGTTAAAAAAAGACGTAATCTTCATTTCCATTGTATTTTTTTTACAGTTTCTAAAACAATCCTAATAACTTTTTTTTTGGCTTTTTTATGTAAATAAATATGCAATAGCCTACTGTTATAAGTAAAAGATTATTAGGAGCGCATAAACAAACACACTTGTCACTCCATAAATCTAATACCAATCACTAGCCACAATATTATAAACCGATTTTTTTAATAATTTTAATCTATTTAAAGTGAACGCTTCTTATAACATGCTACCCTGGTACATGCTCGCGAAAGGGCGGATGTGGGAAGATCTAGACGAGGGGGGCACATCCGGGCGGTCTTGCCGGATGCGGATATGACCGGGACGACATTATACGGAAGACTAGGGAATTTTCTACTATATTGAATTGTATTTTCAATGGCCGGTCATTGTGGTGCTTGACTGTTTTTATTAGCTTGCCCAGATATCCTGGTTTTGTGGTCTGAAAAGACGGGCTTATAGGTATCATTTTATATTTCAACTCAATATAGGAAAACTTGCAGAAAACAGCAAGCTTTATGGTTTTCAGTAGTTTCTTTTTTTGGTTTGGATTATCGACATCTATGGTAATATTGTTTTGGCTTTTATCAGCTTATATTCAAGGCCCTTTTCTTTGCGAGGGCGTCAACAGCCTCAAGCCTTTTTCAACTCCCAGACGTTCAATCTGTAAAAAATTGTGCCGACCAACTAGAATAAGAGAACTAAAAAAAACGGGCAAAATAGCTGAATATACAAAAAATATCTGAACATATACATGTATGTATAAACCATGACCTAACCTGTTATCGTAAAAGTAAAAATAATATCACCTTGTCTGTCACCCTGAAATTTTCCATCTTAACTAATTTTGATGAAATTTCGTATGGGAATTCCTGAACTTTCAAGACGTAATTTTACTTAATACGGGTGCAACCGCGGGTAAGCACTAGTTTCTAACATCATCTCAATTTCCAACATGAACTAGTAAATGAGGTACCAGGGCAGCAGTAACGGGCGGCAGTAGCCAGCATAAGAATCCATCAGCAGGTGATTAAGAAGCGATCCGATGTGGGCGCATCAGATGTGCCGCAATTGATCGGTGATCGTTAGGCGACGCGCGCTCGCCCCGACCGGCTAGATACCAAGATATTGCACTAGGGTTGGCAGTTTGCTTGTAATTATTTTAGTTATGTAATGGAAAATATTTTGAATCATACTTAGAAGCGCGATTAGAATTAGTAGCTTGAATAAACTTACGCTATTTTGAGCGATGGCTATAGATAATGATTAAGTAGAAGTAAATTTAAATAAGAACAGTTGTTCTAACCTCCTTTTTTGGTCCTTGACCAAAATTACTATTTTTTCTTTTGGCTTTTCTATTTTGGCTTAGATTCTACAAGATTAGAACATAATGAGATTATAGACCTTTCTAAACTGAAAGTATAAAAGGGAAATCTGTACAAAAACTACAATAAATAAAATTCAAGTGCTTCGAGAAGCGAAATAAATTTGAAGTATGTAATAGCCATTTCGATATTGCAATTTTAATCACTTCGTTAAATGTCGTTTCGTGTCTTAAATAAAAATACAACAATATTATTCGTCACGTCATTTCGCCAACCCTATCGCCCCAAGACTCCCGGCGACACTTGAGCCATCCCTCGCGTCAGGCGGCAACCGTCTGAACACCACTACACTTACAGCACACACACATATACCTACGTATACATAGAACAGATCGCGCCCGGGAACCCGCGGAGTAAATGGCCCGCCTGGTAATTACGGCGCTTCCGTGTAGCGCACCTCCTTTACGCTCCTGAATGCCTGGTACTCGGAGCATCTTCATGTCTTTGGTGATGACGTGTAATATATTGATTTTTAAGTCACGTTCTATGAATGTTATTTATTTACCTTTTTTGTCTTTTAGCTTTTATTTTTGGGTGCCATTTTTTTTATTTATCAAGATAAAATTCTAATGAATTCAACGACATCTCATCGATATTTAGGATTACAAAATCAGTTTAACCTTTTCGGGGCAGCTAGCTCCAAAGAGATAATTTATTATTAGCCTTTTGAAGAAGTCAAATAAAAAAAGTCTCTTTATTGTCGTAAGCTTCAAGATTAGATCAACAATTTACAACTGCACCAGACCAAACTTATCGACTAAAATATACACCTATACCACAAAAAGGTACCTATTAGTATGTGCACCAGATAAATTTAATAATGTACAGCGCCCGGCTCCCGTGCGCGCCGAAATTAAAGCCGTGGCTTTAATTTTGCATGATTTCGATTCACTTGGGCGCGCATTTTCAAATATTTCATCATAGCCGCCATAGCCGGCTGCCGAGTAATTGAAAAATTGTGAAATGTCTTTCTGAAAGTTGATAGGTGGGAAATAGATTGCTTGTAGCTATTTGTTTGTTGTAAACAGGTTTATTGTTGAAAATTGACTTTAGCTTTAGCAAAAAAGATAAATTAGTCCTGTCAAAAAAAATATTAGGATAATTAAATTGTAGACTAGCAGGCAGAAGTGCAAAAGATATCCACACCTTTCATGGGCTTAATAAATTCGATTCAGCATTTTATCTCTGTAGTTAGACAAAGTTAATTTGTGATGTATAAATTTAGTAGGGCACTGAAATTGTACGAAGCGGACCACAATGGTCAAATTCACTCATTTTTCATCAACTGAACTCAAGAAGCTAATACAAAAAGATAGCAAACAAAAACAAAATCAAACACGATATTTTACAATCGTAAAGGGCTGCCGAATGCTTTGGGTCCGCAATCACCCAGCCATCGAAACCCGCGATTAGGGCGCAATATAAACAAAAGTGTAACAGATTGGCACACTCGATCAGCGTCATATTCAGTATAATTTGGGGCCACCGCGATGCCCCTCCGCAATAATGCAAATACAAAAAACATGAGGAACATACGGTTGAAGGATTGGTACGGCTCCGTCTGTTTATGTGCGCCTGGTAGTTTTTTCTGGCCATGTAGCCTAAAATGTGTACTTAGTTAATTGAATTTCCTCATTGATGTAAGAAACGTTTTTTCGCTATTTATGTTTTTTTTTTTTCATCATATCACGATTGGTTACAATTTTATTATGATCCGCTCAGTGAAAGCTCCTAGACTAAACTGCAGTATTTATATGCATGATTTAAATATTAGCAAAACCCCCGCAAGCAACGCATTAAAATTCCTAATCGACAGACTTTAAGAAAAAAGCATAAAATAATAAAAATTAAATGCTATTGAAAATTTAACATTAAACGCTATTGAAAACATCATAACCCGTGTACCGCGCGCGTGCCAAACACGACCCCAGTATGTCCCCCCGGGGTCTAAAAGACCGCTGTTAGCGACCCGTAGCTCCCGGTTGTCGGCGGCTCCACTGTTTACTCAGGGCCACTTTCATCAGTTTGCACAGTAGGGCGACCAAACTGTTTGATTCGCACTCCTTTATTTCGTTAATTGTAGTTTAATTAGAGTGATGACATTGACAACGTCAAGATTCGTCCATTTTTAGAGCAATTTATTTGTTTGCATGGTTTTTTAGTCTGACATCAATTAAGAAATGTATTACTTGAAACAGTTATAAGAAATCATACAATTGTTAATCCCATGCAAATATTGTGCCTAAATAATTAAGCAGACAGGCTTGAGTTCAAGCCAAAGATCTATTTAAAAAAAACACACACACACATAGATACGACACAAGTAGATCTAGCTAATTAACCGATTTCAGAAAGGAGGTTATGTGATCCACTTTTTTCTTAGTTTTTTCGCATGACTGGTTAATGAAACCTTTATGGTCACCGTACCTTTTCCATGTTCAATAGCTGACTTTTTGGTTTAATTCGTAGTTCTGAACACAGGCGGCTTTGTGACGAGTCTTTCTAGCCAGTTCGAGATTAGTTTACATAGCTTTGAATATGTGTCGCATACTATGTTAAAAAGAGGAGTTTTTATGTGAATTCAGTTATCATATTGGTAAATTGTGATTTTTAAAATCTCTGTTTTATAATAATTACAATTTTTATCTATGTAATGACAAACTTTAGAGCCGTGGAAATATATATTGCATGTATTATTAGTATAGTAGTAGTATTAAAGTATTTTTTTTTTTAGTTAACATTTTTTCTATTTTCATATCAATTAAAACATCCACAACTAACACACGACTTCCCATTACACTACACTAGCCATCCCAAACCAAACTAAAAAACTTCCCTTATCCCGCATTCTCTCAGATCGACACTCACTAGTGACGTCACTAACGGGCCATTAAAATCAGGACACGGCCATTTGCGGGCAACCAGCGCGACCGGGGCAACCAAACCTAGCGGGGCAACAGGGGGTCCGGGAGCAACCCATACGCCCGCACGATGCCCCGGCTAGTTTGCATATGTGCCGAAATGGTTACAGTAAGCTACGTTTATCGGTACTCGGCAGTGTCCGAGTGTCGAATACAGTACTGCTTTTTGTTTTAGTACGATATAGTTTTGATGTATGGGGAGGGGATGGGTAAAAAATTGTGTTTCATAGTTTCCCCAGTATAAAAGTTTGGGATTTTTTTTGCTTTCAGTAAAACTACGAGACGGAGAAACATGAATCGCAGAAGAGATCCTCATTTTTTTTTCAGTATAAAATATTTTACTAATAATTTAGTGCAACTATTAAAAATAGTTAGCCAAATTTTTCAACACATCATTGTATTATGTATACTTAATTGTCTTCTTCTTGTAAATAGCCCGTATATCTCAAATAATGATATGCATATATCTATACATGAACACCATATCAACATTCACGTTCACGACATTCAAAATTTCAAACTAAAGTGGGGGAAATAAATTCAAGAACTTACAACCCTTGTTAGATAACAGTTGTTCTATGCTGTTGTCACACATCGGGGAAACTTGCCGTCACTTGCCCGTACGGTGTGAGATATTAAAACTCAAGCAATTGTTCGTGTAAACTGCAAGATGTACAGACACACAGACGGTTGCTATCGTGCTGCTTGAGGTGTTACAAGACATGTGATAAATTAAGAAATATATACCTTTTATGATAATAAAACTAGGTACAATGTAAAAATACTTTCATTGTAGTAGCTAGCAAATTAGTAGCCTAAAACTTCTTAAAATACGGTTACGGGGAAAAATAAAAAAAAATCTGTTTTGCAATTTTTTTTTGCCGTCTTGAATTTGCCTTTCATAAAAAAGTCTGGAGTCACATTCAAAATCTCTGCGTGCACAGTAATCGGGCAGAAAGCACTCATAAGTAACCCTCATAAAGTATCGGGGTCTTTCGGGGTCCCTTCTATTGTTGGGAGACGATTTTTACCTGTCAAGTGTCACAGTGACCCGGATTAGCGGCGGAGGGTTGCACGAGTGCGGGTTGAGTTTGAAAACTTGATGTCTAGGTACGGGTAAATTATAAATCTTTTTGGGTTGAGAAACTAAGAGCGAGAATAGGAAATGAGCTCCGCCTATTTTTGGAAAGTTAACTTCGGTTCAAAGTTGTTTTATCATACTAGAAAGAGTTGGAAGTTTTTCAAAAACAGTTTAGTGAGTTTTTACTAGAACCGATCAGACGATACCTAGTCACCGCGTAGCCAAATAGCAGTACCAACAAAAATAACAATTTTAGAACAACCCCGCCCCTAATAAACACCTACGAGAATACCAGGCGCGCATACAACATAGGAATACAAATTAGCAGTAGGTACCATTACCTAGCTGCCTCTCCCCTAATAATAATACTCATGGGTACCAGGCGCTCAGGCGTCCACAGGATATACGAGCTCCCGCATCGCGCGACCGCATGCCGGGGGCAAGTGCACAGTCGTAAAAATATAACCGGCGTATTGTGGGATATACTGCGGTTACTGTTTATAAGTGCCTGGTCATTTCGTTTCGTGCTTAGTCCGTTGGTGAGCGCTGAACTGCGCTTTCAACAACCATTTTGCTTTTAAAAGCAATAGTTAAAAACTTTCATCCTACCTTTTCGTGCAGTATTTTTTAGTAAAAATTCCCCACATCGCCGAATAATATAGTAATGAAATCATCATAGTCTGGCTGTGCGTCCGAAAAGCAATAATCCGCGGCATGCACATTTTAATAGCTCGAACTGAATTTATCAAAAATGGAAATCATTTTTGATATTGCAACGTGGAACGTAACAGTAACGCGCCTGCTATTTGACAAATACTTTTAGGCTATGCAGTCATTAATCACAACCATTTTGCGTTTCAGTAATTTTAATAATTGACTACATGAAATTCGAAAGGTTGTTTCGCCATGACTTTTTTTCCATAATCCCGTTACAACCAAAGTGTATAAGAACATTAAGAACGATATAAGATACCAATGATCTTAATACATATCATGGAAATTATACCAAAATCAACGCATCACAATAATTTGCCAAAGAAAAGCGGAGTCCCATCCACCCTACAAGTAAGGAGGAAAAACACTAAAGGCGAAGACAGCCACAATTAACAAAGACGGGCAAACTGGTAAGCGGGAGCAAACGAGAACGTGACGTAATAAAAGAACATAAAAACTACCAGGGGACCAGTGCGGGGAGGGGGTGGCTCGGGGCGTAAACAGGGACCAGCCGGCGAGAGCCCCGTAGGGCTGCCGCGGGGCAGTAGGCTGCAATTGGATATCTCACTGACAAGCGTGAAGCGACCTTTTTACAAATTATACTGAAACATTGGCGCGGGTTAAAAGAACATTTTGTAGTTACTTGGATAGAGTAATATTTAAACTAAATGGTAATTAAACATTGTTTGGCAGTTTTCTTTTTTAGTTTCTGTGCGAAAGAGTACAAGAATATTATAGAGTCGAATAACTTACGTTGAACATTTTGTTATATTGCCCACTTTAGCAAGTATAGACCATATTAATATAATTTCTGATTATTTTAATGTTTTAACAGAATCTGATAGGAGCCAGCCCTCGTCGGGAATGACAATAGTACGGCGTGTCGATACTCCGGCGTTTAACAGCGCGGCAAAACGTCAGATATACACACCCCAGTAGGTTTAACGCTTCATATTTACAGTGCTGTTGAAAACTAAAGCATTTTTAGTGCGAGATAAATTAATGTTTTGGTAGCCCTATTAATCACTGTTCGGAACACACTCATAATGGGAGCTGTCTAGTGTCTTTGTATGAACTGTTTTGAGATCTGCGATCCTGGTACGCAAATTAAGATGGCTAAATTGTCACCACCTAATTGATCTGCGTTCCCAGTAAAATGGGTTGTGGAGGTCCAGAGGCTGTGGTTCCATGTACAATACAATAGTCCAGCTGAATCCGGTAGGACTAGCTACCCAATATAGCTTGAAAGAGGCTATGCAGATTTAATTAAGTCAATTTAGAGTAAGAACAGATTCCAGTAGAACATATTCTTTTTGGAAACAATTGAAGAAAAATGCTCATACTTTCAAACAAATTGAGACAAATTCAAAGGCTGCTTGAACAAAAATTTCGCTACAGGTGTTCTCGGCTCTCACACATAATATCTACAGTCTTACTCTCCTTACATTTCAACCCTCGAAACATAACGTAATGTATGTACATACTACATATCACATGTAAGAACGTGTACATGGCTTGACATACCCCTAGCATCTGGCGCCTCGGGCATCAGTCACTTAGCTATTTTGTAGACACGACAGGGTTGCGAAATTTCTACCAAATTTGAGTTTTATCGAGTGTGCAGAATTCGGCAGACGTTGACAGTAAGGTTAAGTTTGTTAGCAATGCATGAGATGTTGTCAATAAATAAACGAATCTAACGTGTAACTGTACTTAGTAGCAAACGTAATGTTAACC
Source organism: Chrysodeixis includens (assembly GCA_941860345.1). NCBI lineage: Eukaryota > Metazoa > Arthropoda > Insecta > Lepidoptera > Noctuidae > Chrysodeixis > Chrysodeixis includens. The sequence goes on along the minus strand of OW796112.1, from coordinate 478,928 downwards.
ATTTCTCTATATAAAACACAATATATCAGTATGCAATGTATGTAGATTTTAAAGTTGTAATGTTTTGTTGGATAAAATTAAATAAACATATAAATAACTTATTTCTAATCAATAAACATAAACGGTAGTAATCCTTTTAGTAAAATGATATAAATAGGCCGATGACCATACGAAGCGTATAAACACTTTTATGGATAGATAAACGTATAAAAATATTATATTGCTGTGGCCCAAGAGTTTATTACTAAACTACGAAGCAAATTCGATTTGTAACCGGCATTTTCATCGCGCAAAAACTGGTTTGTAAGTAACCAAATTTTCAAAAATGTACTAGGGTAACAGGGAACATAGGGGCTTGATTTCCAAAATTGCGATTCTCGTTAATTTATTTTAACTTTTGGTTTCGATTCAAATACAAGCGACCTTATTACGCGAAGTAGTACGATAAGGTTTATCATAATATGTGTGTGCGTGTGCGTGTGTGGTGTTATCTATCTATTTTTATCATATTCTAATGGCCAAGTAATAGCTGATAGGAGTCACAGTCGCCTATGCTTATTCAGATATTTTAGCAACAATACAATAAATTCTTTATTAGAAACGCACACATGAAAAAAATACATAAACATAAAAAGCTAGTTAGAGCAGCTGGCTAGCCGACTATTTAGATTGACGTCATAAATTCTAATCAAACGCCAATATACAATACAGTTTCTAATCCGAGGTACCAGGCGCGCAGAAACTTAAGGCGCTATCTGTATTAGGAAAAACTAAGGCGTTGTGTAGAAGGTAATAAGACGCCGAGCTAAGTGTGATGTACATATGCCGCGAGCATCAGTCACCTCGTCTCGGATGTCTTGGGCCCGGAGACCGGGGTCGCGCGGTTTGCCCCCGGGCCCCCGTGCCCCCGCGCCAGAGGGCCCCGGAGCCCGGCGCCGGCTGCCTGCTAGGGACGTGATAGGGTTAAACACTCGAAATTTAAATTATTCGAAAAACATTTTTTGTTATCGATCTTTTTTGTTGTTTCTGTGTGAAATAAATCTTATTGTGGATTAATACACAAGTTTTAGATCTAAATAATTTCTCGATTTCCTAATTTTACTTTTTCTAATATATCACACAAGCATCCATCATTTTGAATTCGTCATAAATAGATTGCATTAGTAGAAAAGATTAATGATTGATAAGGTCCATTCCATATTCAATTTATATGAAAAAAAATAAATAGTGATGTGACACATCTAATTTCGGATCGGTATGAGTATGCAGCAGATATTTGTTCGACATTTAGTGCTGTACCAGTATTCGGTGAGATCGCTAACTGGGCCGGATCTTGATTGCGTATTTCTTGCACGTATCATACATACCTATTAACTTCTGTAACCGCTGCTTTAGCGGTGAACCGTGGTGTACGAGTAATATTATGTAATGAGAGATGCCACAGAATAAAGTGTGTTTTTTTTGCTCTATCTTGTTTATGGGTCTAGGAAAAGAAGAGAAATGTCTACACTCCGCAGGTCAGCGTTTTATTTACATTACAATTGGAACAACTTTAACATAAAATCACGTTGAATTTATCATACTTCTACATTTCAATTGCTGTACCTACAACATCATTAAAAAAAAATCTATTTTTTATTTTAGTCAAAAAGCAACCCCCACCCCAAATAACACTAGTTTTAATTTACCTTTACTATTTCAGCCCTCCTTCTCTCTCCTATTTTTTTTGCGTGCCCGATAGGGTTCGTACCATATCTTAACTTCCTTTTTTTACAATCTCTGTCCTGTATACATATACAGAATACAATAAACAATTGAGTGACGAGTAAATAAAATAATCCAAAATTAAAAAAAAAACTAAAATACCTAATAAAATCTTCACAGGCCAACCCTATCGCTACCGGGAGCAACAGCGCTCGCTCGCTCAGCCCGGCGGCGGCGGCGGCGGGGAGGTGGGAGGAAAGGGGGAGGAAGTGTCGTGCGTGCGATTTAATTCCATCGCCGCCGCGCCCGGGACACAGGCCCGAGCGCACTTCAACTAGAGACGAGCTTCGTGGTAATTATGGTTTATCGATACAAATATAGATAGCGCAACTAGAGTCAGTAACGTTTTGAAAGTGCCTGAGAAACCCTACTCGAAATTTTGATTACACTTTTTGACGCTTTTTTTATTTTGAGAATGGCGGATGATTTTTATTTGTGTGTTTCATTCGTTTTGTTGTTATCACTGTTTGTCGGAACCATATTTTATCGGGTTTTTAAATGTACTTGTTGCTAATATAAAATAATGATCTACCTTGATTTATAAATATGAAAAGTTTTTAAGGCAGTGTAAGTTAATAAAAATTGTTTTCTTAACACAAAAACCAGTACTACTCAATGGCTCTACATTGAGTAACCTAACTTCAATAAACCCTACAAAATTCCGAACAAATTTACTCAAAAGCAAAAAAATAAATAAAAAACATCGATAACTTTAAAAACTATCGATAACATGTAACTACGTCCCTACGCTCGTGAAAGGCGGTGGAAGCGGCGGGCTGGTCGTAAAATTGCGAGACCAGGTGATTCTGTCGGCGGCGTTACACCTACATACACCCGGCACTATGTACTTAGCGCAGGGCTGTCACTACTAAGTTACGATATTAAACATTTTCTTTTTGTAGATACATATATTAAATTAGTTAATGTTTTAGTATTGCCCTTAATTGTGATTTGTTGTGGCTATATCAGTTAGAGTTTATACAAGTGATCGTTTAATAAATAATAAAAAAACTATTTTTTTAATATGATTATGATACAGTTTATTAATTTAGTGATATTGCAACTGTTTCGTCATAGATAAAAACTAAATAAATAAAGTATTTGATTTCGTTAAGCTTTAAATCTCAATTTTAAACTAAAGAGACAGGTAACCATTATGCTTTATTTATTGCTTGTTGCGATGATTTGTGATTTATGACTTTATTAGATTCAGTCAGATCATGGCGTAAGTTAGACAGGACGTATTATGACGGGCCTGTTGGTCTAGTTGTTAGTGGCCCTGACTGCTATACCGGAGGTCGTGGATTCGATTCCCACCCAGGACAAATGTTTGTGTGATGAGCTCGATCAAGTTCTATGTCAGGGTGTAATTGATCTATGTATGTATGTAATTGTATGGATAGCAAAGAAAATATCTTTCGAAGAAAAAGGTAGTAAAAGGAAACTTAACTTCTAAGTATTAGTATAAGACCAAAGTCGTCTGTCCCTATACAACTATACTTTTAGAACTTAAAACTCGAAGCGGTTCTGTTTAATAGATATTGATTATTTTTTCATTCATAATTAACGTTATTTATACCCGTTCGAAGTCGGTCGGATCACTAGTTTTATTTTTAACAATATTTGATACATGTAATCAGTTAGTTACATTCGGATTAACAATAGATTAAATTGAAGCGCATTTCTAACTATTTATTTTCCAAAAACCCTCATGTAGGTACCAGGCGATCAGAAAGAGGAGTAGTTTAAATTGTAATATTTCGTTTGTTCGGGATCGCGGTGGCTGCTGGCTTTCCTTTGACACTGAGGAAAGGTGATTATTTCGTGCTACTCCCTTATATGCATGTATATCTATTCTTTACACTTAGTACAGGGCTGGTAAGCAAGTTATTGAATATATTTTTTTTCTGGAGCAGTGGGGTGAAAATTGTTGTTCATAATTGAATGCGTTTTTTGAAAGTAGTTACCGTCGTAGTAGTTATTTATAACATACAGTACACTAAACCGTAATAAGTAAGTTTTGGGTATATCATTTAACGATTGCTGCAAAATAGACCCAAGTCTTCTTAATAAATTGAAATGAAAAATCCTAATACTAAAGGTTCTAAGAACAAATGATTACCTACATATAAATGAAAATTAAATAGCGCTTTACACCAAACTGCATATACTAAGTAAATATTATAATTATTCATCTACAATTATTAATATTAACACTACTAGATAATTAGGAACCTACGCACAGCCCTAACACCCATACTTAGGTGCAGAATGTTCGAAGCAACAAAACTTGTGTTTGCCAGGTATTTAATATTACATCAACTGTACATCGCACCATCGTCCGACCAGTAAGAACAAACGCAAAGACTGCTAAGTCAAAGGTCTCGAGTTCAATCCCCATGCGCACACCCGACTTTTCGAATATAGTGCGCGTTTAGGGATAAATATCACAGCTTAAGTGTTTCGAAAGGCACGTAAAAATGTGGGTTCCTACGCCTGAACTCTCTCCGGTCGTGTCGGATTGCTGTCTCATCGGGCTATGAGACTAAGGAACACAGATGCTTCTGTGTTAGCGCATTTCCTAAAATTTGTTGTCTATACTTTAATTTGCTTTTATTATATTTTTAGTAGGGGATTTAGTAGATTTAGTGTAGTTATGAACTTAGTTGGGACCTTTATATCTACACAGCTAATTATTGTGTGTGTGATGTGTAGCTATAAACACTTAACAAAGAACATCTGCTACCTACACACTAAAAACTAAAAATTAATATCCGAATCAACAAAAATACAAAAGCAACAGTTCTCAAAAGAAGCCACGTTCCCCCCCCCCCCCTAGTGTCTACGTACGAGTCAAGTCACGTGCCAGTAATGTGTGGTGTCCGGAGCACTGACCACGGTTACTGGCACCCTTTATACTTCAAACCCACTGGATTGGTCTCAAACAGCGAAACAGCTCTATCGATGTCAAAAAAACAAGAAGTTTATCGTCTATGGTAATTATATCTACATACGACAAATTTCTTGTGTCACCAAGTAGTTCGATGAACGGTGAACTGATAGATAGATAGATTCTTCATTGCACACCACATGAGTAACTGATTTAAGAAACTTTTGATGCGGTTGTTTAATAGAAATATTACAAGAGGACAGTTTATATGGTTCACACATTAGTATTAGACCTGTGCGAGGCTAGAGCAGGTCGCTGGTTATTTGAATGAAAAGGAAAATATATTAATACACTATTCAAAACATTATCCCTCACTACCGTAAATAAATGAATTTAACTCATCATTCATTATCATTTATAGTTCTTAACTCTACAACTGCAAAAAATCGCTTCGTGACAAATGAAATCAAAATAATTTCGTTTCGCTAATCTACAGAGGGGCTAGTCCGATGATCAAAGCTTGTTCGACATTCCCCCTCTGTTTACCTTTATCCCTAAATGGGACACCGTTGCATACACAGATCATATGTGTGTATATCTAGACCATCACACACGTCTAAATTGCTCAAGTCATCACTTAAAGTACTTAGACTAAGACAGAGTAATGAGAACTACACATTACCTACTATTCTCCATTATACCTAACATATGAAGTAGATATATTAATAGTCCTGGGGGCTACTACCACGTCTTAAAGTAATATTACTGCAATTGTGGAAACGTGACAGAGCACTACACGACATAGAACGCTGTCTCCTTTCCACTTATGCTGTAATAATAGTTTAAACGATAGTGGTAGACCCCCAGACCTCAGGATCAAGTGGGAAATGTTCGGGGAGTCCACATAACACGACACATCTCATCGGAATCCAAAGCTTTGTTGATTGTGACAGTGAAAATCCCCTTGAAATCCACAGCGGACTTGTGTGCATAATATCCCTCCGCTGTTTGCGTTGTTTGGTGCTCACTACGTTTTATGATGACCTAGTACTTGGTTTGGTATTAAACTGTTGTTTAATATGTAAGTTAAAAATTATCAAACATTATTTTAATGTTTTCCCTAAAATTTGTAAATAACTATTTATGTGAAACGTTTTTACATTCAAACTGGTTTTCAACCGATTTCAAAAAGGAGATGTATCTCATTTGGGTATATGTTTTTCCATTAAACATTTACAATTTTACACTATAGTCAGTGGATGGCGCTGGCGGTAACATGTGGCGTCATGACGCGCACGGAGGAAAAATTTAAACGTCACTCAGAAAAAACAGCGTCATGTTGAGTCACATATTTTCTTAATTTTATGTAATATAATATACGAATATAAATAAATAATTATAAAAACGAATAAAATAATTATTGAAAGTCCCGAAGAACAAGATCGCCGCCCCAACACTGCTTTTCAAACAGTCAGTAATTTTAAAACTCAAGTTTCTATCAAACAAACATCTTTACCAACGTGCGAAATTACCTTAGAGACAAGTAGTGAACATACATAATATATGTACCATGAACTGAAAGGATTCCTACCTAGCCCTTACTAAAGATGGCAATAGATCTAGCTAGATTAGTTCGGCACACGTTCAAAGACAACCGACTTGTCAAAGGAAGTGGAATAAACAGGGTTTGCGTTAATTATTAAAATACTTAGTTGAATATATTCTTGGTTTATTTTCAAATGCAATTTAAGTTAAAGATAACAGTATGTATCATCACTCAATTGTACATTATCACTCAATTTTAAGTCACAAAGGATAGGTATTATCCTTATGCTACCCTTTTAGGACCTTTCAGTATGTTAATTATTTTAACGATAGCAATAAACGTAACTTTCAACTATCTAGTAGTAAACAATAACCAAATACTTGAAAAAAAATCAGTAAAATACCAACACAAAAAAAATAACTAACAAATCAACACTCCTCTCTAAGCAACTAAGTATCGATAAATAGTATCGACATTGGGCCAACCCTATCGCATGCCGAGAGCGATTTACGGGCGCGCGACAAGTCGCAAGCCGGCGCAAACCGGCGCAAACTCAGGTGACCGCGCGACCGTGCCTGCCTACCGGCCAATACCTACCGCATGGGACTGCCCGGCACGAGAGAGAGAATGCAGAAGTACAAGAAATTATTTTCATATAAGTTTCAGATTAACAGGGTGCTCTTGGTAATAAATAGCAAAAGATAGATAGGTTTGGTAGAAAATGGGGGAGGCCTTTGTCCAGCAGTGGGATCTTAGATAGGCTACATAAAAAAAGTTACTTTAAAAGTTTGATACACATTCTGTTTATGGATTATTTGTGAATGGTTGTTAATCTTTTAAAAATTGTAATACTGTATTATCAAAGTTAGGTATAGAAATTTTGATACCACCAATTGGTTCTGCTTGATTTGACTGTCAGAGCAAGACTATCGCAAGGCAAGATGGATTTGTTGAGGCACAAACCCTTTTATTTTATTTACTTTTCTAACTAGCTGTATTACCTTTGGTTAGTTTATTTAACTTTAGTCTGAATTATTTCACAAAAGCCGCTTATTTTACCTGTATGTATAAGTTAAAGAAATGTATTATAAATTTAGAATAAAGACGAAGAATAAAATCCTGTCGTAGTAACTGCACCTTACATTAGGTATGGTCCTGTAATAATAGTTATAGGTGGTAAAATAAATAACTTTTTTGCATATTGTTCCCAGTGGTACTTCTCTCCTACCGCCTGTCTAGTGACATATACCGCTCGGGACACCTACCTACCGCGTAGCCCGCATCGCTAACTACCTACATGAAGAATACATGTTGTGTGGGACACTTATGTTCACTGTTAGTGTATATCGTGAGTAATGACGGGTCAGCGGGTGACAGGTTAGTTTTGACAACTTTTAGGGTTAACCCTCAGCTGATGTTCAATTGGGTCGGGTCATTGCAGTGCATAATTAAGTTATTAATGTTATTATCCAATTTTTAGTGCTTTTTCTGCTTTTTTTTTTGTTTTAGTTAGAATGTTAGTGTGTGGCTTGTGAGTCAATGTGTAGTTGTATAAGTTTGTGCGACGATGCAGCGATAATAGAATAAGTGAAATGTAAAATGAGGAGAAATAGGCATTTCTCCTCAGGCAAGGTAGGCAGGCGCCTAATTATCTAAGCACAATTACTGGTTAATCAGATACATATTTGACACAGGGCTTAAAAAATACCGGTTAATAGCAGTTTTAAAGGGTTTTTATCAAAGGATTTCTTCGGAGCGTATTTGCGATTAGAGTAGTTCAAAAACCTTTATAAAACTCTTCCTATGTACTTGTTCCGATTTCGGTAAAAAATAACCGGTAAACAAGCCTGACTTGACAAAAATAAAATAAGTAAGCTCACTGAATACCCATTATTTAATACAAAATGTTGCCATGGTAACTATAAGACAGCCTTATTTCACCCTCAGGGAAAATAATCCGCTTGTCTACCAACAAATTGCTAGCTGGATAGAAACTCAGCCAGACATAAAAGTACGCAGACAGTCTGTTGTGTATGCATGCCGCCATGATGTAACGTTAAACTTAGTTATAAAACAAAGGAAGCCACGTTTCGGTAATTGGCAGGCATTATTGTGCGGGAAATACGTACGGGGATAATTAGATTAGGCAAAAGCTAGTTTTGAATTACTCATGTATGGGAAATTTAAGGCAGAATGTGAATAAAAAAAAGTTCTGGATTAAATTATTTTACGTATGAGAGAATACTAAGTCTAGTTTTATTCAGTTTTGATTATAAACCAAACCCTAACCGTCCGCGTCGCCTCATTAAATTAATGACTGCAGGATATTCCACTATATTAATTGATAATTACGGGCGGATACCAGGCGCACATAGCCTGCAAGAGTTATATAACTCCCGATAAATTTCATCGACGCGCCCGGCAGGCGTCGCGTTACAAGTAGCACTCGACGCTAATGACGCACTTGTTCCCGCCCGCTGCCGCCCGCGTACTCCGTACTCGCCCCTTCTCGTCAGCCCGTTGCCCGCGCTTTCTCGCGATTGCTGTTTACGGGTGCAATGTTTGCTGGAAGCGCGTGTTATCCGAAAATATAATTTACTTAACATCAAGTAGTTGAATATGTTAAAACGCGTAAATATGCAATCTCTATGCAGTAGGTCCCGTTCTTGTTTGCCGGAACCACAGAATTGCATGGGCCCGGGCCTTGGTCCCAGAAGAAACTCTTTAGAAGTGCAGTAATACATTACACCTGCATTATTTCGCAACAGGAACTAAAATAAACCATTCTGAAGCACGATAATAAAATCTAGACAGTCTTTTCAATACCTTTACTTCATAAAAAGATTTTATGAAACCCTAAAACATCAGTTTTACTCCACCACCAACATAATGAAGTTTGTCGTGAGCGGTCGCATCCAGCGCAGCTCGTTCCCGCGACACGTCGGCGGCGCCACAAGAACAATGCGTCTGAAGCAACGTCGCGCGCCAACGGAACCGACTCCATTTTTATTTATTTTCGCCAGCAACGCTTTATTTAATTCCTGCTGTATTTATTGCACCGCGTTGTTCCTTTACTTGTTGAGAATGTAGCCGTGTTGGGTGCATTTCGAAATTTGACGCTGGAGCTAAGAATTTTGAGGTAAAATATCTAGGTAAGCTTAAATTTCCCTAGAGAATGGACGTTTTCTATGGATTTATATCTATTATTCTAAGAGGTCTAAGAGGACAAAATTTACCATCAAAAGGTAAATTAGTAACCAATTAACTGATTTGCAATTATTTATCGGTTTTCAGAACCAAACAACAAGCCTCAATAAAACAAACTGCTGTAAAAGTCGGAGGCCATCCATTTTTCACATAAAACTTAATCTAATCTAGAAAAACGTTTTTCCTGTATAAAAAAAGCTGACCACTCCGGCCGGTGACGACATTTACCGGCGCGGTGCTACCAGGCCACCATAAATTACGAGCTGGCGGCGCTGGCGGCATTGCACTAGCGAGCGGTCGGTAATTACGATTCTACAAACTTCCATTGACGTTACAACAAGCGAAAAACAACCTTACACCTTTGTGTTAAAAGTGCAAAGTGTGGCAGATGAATGTTGTCAGAGAGTACGGGCCAGCCTCGGCCGGCGCATGCAGGCGCGGCGACGCTGATGACGCGTAATTAGAACGCTGCGCGGGATTCTGAACTATCGAATTTCGGAATTGAGCGGACTTGTTACACGAGAAATTAGATTCCGATTATGTTTTAAACGTATTACAATGGCACGCATTGCAATAAATGTAGCGAATCGTGTTAATAATGCCTGTTTCATGACATCACGTCGTAACTCCGTCGAAAAAAAGTCGTTTATCTCTGAATCACAGGTCAGACTACCCGTAATTAATAAAGGCAAGTCTTCAAGTTGTCACGGCAGACTACAATCTCGCCCACACACAGATTATTCGGGCCTGACGTAATTATAATCTGCGAGAATAACACGCTACGGTGCTAATCGGTACATCTCGGACACCTTCGCACGTTGCCGAAGTCACCAAAAAGGCCAGTCACATCCTTATCCATACTTTTTTTGAATAACTTACAAGATAAAAGATTTTTCAGCATATTTACTACTTTGCTGATGTCCTGGTACCGAATTACAGGTGTGATTAGGGTAACTATCATTGAAATAAGCAATCGGTAAATTAACGTACTTTACGATTTTTGCGACATTACCTTCCGCAAAATTGTCGTCACTATCAAATTTATTCAAGCGTAGTTCCTTGGATTTTCATAATGATAGTAATCTAATCCCTTTCTATACATTCGTAATATGAGCTTAGTTCTGTATTCTTAATGTGATTGGTCCCGTTTAAAAAACACGTTTTATACAACAAACAAATTATTACCGCAATCTTGTCCATTATCATTTAGACAGCAATCCTATAAAGTTGTCAGGGCGATACCAGGGTACCATAAGATAAAAGCATGGTGTTGGCAACCGCGGTATCCCATAAAGCGGTAACAATTCACCGTCGTAAACCAGCCACATCAGCAGGCCGGTCGTAAATTACGCGCGTAAAAGATGTTTTCAACAGATGGACAATTCGGCCATTTTTAAACAAAGGTTATCGAATTTTTGCGTTATTTACCAGGAGTGCAGATTTTTTAGGTGGTTTTTGTTTGTCTATATGAAAGGGGAAGTACAATGGATGATACATCAACGAATTTAACAGGACCGAAGAAAGTTCGCAATTACAAAAAAATTAAAGTGGTTTAGAACTAATACCATTTCTTCAATAGGTGTTAGTGGTATTTATAAGTTAATTTGCTGAAAGAACATTAATGGCTTTATTAATCGAAAGAACGGAAGTATGCAAGAATAATATTATATTATAAGTTTTCGCTTGTGGTTACGTTTTTCTCAGACATACTAAAAACAAACATACGATATCGTCACACAATCGACAGATCACCACCAAATGACTAGGGGTGCAGAGTTGATAACAAGCTAAACTGAACACTTACCGTTACGGGCCGCGCGAATGAATCAATCAATCAACTCGGTGGAGGGAAAGTGCCGCGGATAATGAGCGACTGCGGAGGGGGCCGCGAGATGGCGTCAGACGTACCCCGAGCGCCATTATGGCAAAAGGGATGGGACACTGTGGGATTGGCAGCGGGAATATAGTTGTTGTAAATGTAATTTGTGGTAATTACTTTTGTTAAATATCAAATATACACTGCATTGCTTTCAGTAGAGAGAAATGAAAAAAAACTGTAGTGGTCTTGTCGGATCGTAGAAAATTGGAAAAAATGAGGAAATATTTATTTTTCCAACTTTTACTGATGTTAACCGCTGTCAGTGACAAACTCTTAAAGTCAAAATTCGTACCAAACGCTTGCCTACACCTAGTCTTTTCCGACGATATGAATAGAACGCAGGCTTTAAATGCTCCACCGGATTCCCCAGACTGTACTTATACATGTCACTGATGTCATGTTACAAAGGTTTATTATTAAGAGTTTGAGACTTAAGTCATCCTGTATCGATATCTCGGTAGTTTTGAGTTGTCTAGCTATTTGATACTCCACCAACCTGATACAAAACGTGTCCGCTTTCAACCACACTATACCCTCAATCCCGGGGCCGGCAAGAACGCGGAAATCCGGCGACTGTCTCAACAATACAGCATTATAATTTCCTCGCCAGCTCACCTCGCGGCGGGAACGCGTGAAATTTTAACATCACGCTTTCCGTATACATATAGTTATAGAACCTGCGTATAGTTCTATTGTATGTAAGGCTTAATGAGCTGTTTTGGGAGTCACTTCATTCAATTCATTTATTTACACGGGCCTGTTGGTCTAGTGGTTAGTGGCCCCGCCTGCTATACCAGAGGTCGTGGGTTCGATTCCCACCCTGGAAAAATGTACATTTATTTACAATTTGTATGTATATGGAAGTACATAAGAATGTTTATCAGTTGTCTATAGTACTCATAATACAAGCTCTGCTTAGTTTTAGACTAGATGGCGTTGTGTGAAAGTCGTGGAATAGCTAAAACCCCCTAATTCAGTAGAGTGTCGGTCAAAAGCGACCGACGTTTCGCTGATTACAAATATTACAATAACTCATTAATTGTGTTTGCGAAGTAATATCGAGGCGGTGAGTATCCCCATAACGGATCAGAAGCAAAACGTGTGCTTTTATGGACCCCAAGGTTTTTTCAATCAGCTTTTTTATTTTGAGGTTTTATGCCAGTCATCACTTCTGACTTAAACGTGGTGCTTTTTCGTGCAAAACAATTGAAAAGATTACTGAAGTTAAAGGAATAGATCGTTATTCTTCTACGTCGTCTTTTCCTTGCAGACTAGCTAGTTTTTTACGTATTTTTTATTTACTTTGATATCTGATTATAATTTAATCTAAAGGTGCTGTTTTAAACATTAACGAAGCTACATATTAGCTTTTCTCTTTGACTTCGATTTTCAGATACTCTTCGATACAGATAAAACAAATACATACATAGAATTTAGTTTTTCACTATGCACGAAACGTTCCATCTGATTAGTGAGTACTCGCTTGTATTAAATTGTATTTCATTAATTTTTAATTATACCCGTAGCCAAAGCCTAGTTTAAAATCAAGTTAATCCTTGTGATCCTCTTACAACACTGCGAACTCGAAAACGTATAGATCCAAAACAAAAGTATCTAAGTCATGTCGAGTGTCCACTGAGCGAAGGATGAGGGGAACAAGTGGCCGGAAAAATACAAAGGGAGGTATCACGAAGCGATGTCGGCGATTAAACTGTTTAGGACCAGTACTTGTTATGTCCCAGTTCTCTGCAATCGATAATGGAAGGCGATTTTATCGATATTCGATATGGTTTAGTCCGGGAATTAAGTGTCGCATCACTATTTTAAAGCGTGTGTTTGTGCATTCCATTTTTAAAATTTGAAATTGATTTTTTATTTTTAATTCGCTGCATTTTTTATTCATTTTGTAAAATGTTATGTAATAATAACTCTTACTCCTTCCTGTTTCCCTAGTACCTATCTCCGCTATCTTTTCCCGGGGCGGTCCTCTCTTCGAAATATTGCAGAATTTCGTCGTGCGCATTTTTACAGGAGCCGTGACTTTGTCACGCCTAGCGGGTGTCGTGTCGTGATCATCTGACAGATGTCTACTTAGGCACGTCTGTGCGACTGGGATATCTCGAAAGCTTTTTTCTTGGTAAATTGCGGGGGAGATAAGAGCCTGCGATGGAACCTTATCGAAGTAATCTTGTGCAAGTTGTGGAACCAGATTAACCAGATATTATAATGTTTTATTGTATGCATATTATATTAACTGTAGCGGTATTGTGATGCGTATACGAGATATTGTTCCACGGCTTTTCTTAAAATCTTTAAAATATTTTTTTTTAAATATAATCCAGTATATTTGTATTCTAAATTCACGTGCACTTTGGATGTTCATACTTTTTTTTAATTATAATAAATAAGCTTTTTAAAGGACTTTCTTTCTTTCATTTCTGATAACTTGAATTAGGTAAATAAAGTTTCCCTATTCACAGCACCTCTCGGTACCTCTAAATAGTTCATTTTTACTTAACTAAAGCCGCGTGTAAAAGCTTACTTAACACATGTTGCTAGAACGGTATTAATCTACAGATTAGATAGGTATGTTATTCTGTCCATCCATCCATGCCCCCTTCAAACGAAGCGCGCACATCCATATATATTTAACACAACGTACATACAGGTACTAGGTATGTAGAAACGTGCTAAAGTTATATCGCAGATTCACACGAGGCGCGACGCCGACGCGTCGTAGGTAGTCGGCACCTAATGGCCCGGGAGGTAACGACGAGCCGTCATTATAACTAAATTATGTAGGTGCCGCCTTGCTAATGCGACACAGCCCGGCGCGCCGGCCACCGCTCTTTGTTCATGCGCCCCTGGTACTTCAGTCACATTCGGAATGGAGGTTACTCCGCTCCGTTGCACTATTTGTGAGGGAATTTTGGTTTTGTTTTATGTACCTATAACTAACTAGACAGACCGGTGTGTCATTTATTGATAAGGGGTCTAGTTTGTAAATCAAGTAAAAAAATAAAATATAAGTTAAATTAGTCACATGAAATTATAATTATTAAAAATAATCTGACAACAATAAATAAATGACCCAAACAATTAAAACTATGAAAAAAACTTGCAAATTTCTGCCATTTTACAATCAACCTGCAGATACGTCTTTTTAGCTTAGCAAACTTACAATAATACTAGGCAATCATAAATGGTTGATACATTCAATGTTACACGAAATAATAATTACGTCGTAGGACATTGTTGTTCATGTAACTAAAATTGCAATCCGTGTTTTCTTTAAACCAACTGGGAACATACTAAAACACGAAAGAAATTTTAAGATTGTTATAAAATCAAAATATTGTCAACAAAAATCATTCCCGTACGAACAGCAACATCGACACACGTAAATTCGGGACATTATGCAGATACGTCTTTTTAGCTTAGCAAACTTACGATAATACTAGGCAATCATAAATGGTTGATACATTCAATGTTACACGAAATAGTAATAACGTCGTAGGACATTATTGTTTATGTAACTAAAATTGCATACCGTGTTTTCTTTAAACCAACCGCGAACAAACTAAATTTAAAGATTGTTATAAAATCGTCTAAATAATATTATACAAAAATCATTCCCTTATGAACAGCAACAACGACACACGCAAATTCGGGACATAATGCAGATACGTCTTTTTACATTGTAAATTTACAACAAGTACCAGGAGAGCAGAGTTTGTAGGCGTTCGATATCACCAAATCCACCGGTAGTGAGTCGAGTCGAGATAAATATGAGATTTATCTCGCGCGAACGAGCGTTCTTTAGTCGAGATTGACTGGGATTCGCGAGAAATGGAAGTTTTTCGCGATTTACTATGTACTTGTGTTACCTATCAGGTGTGATAGATAGTCACTAGTCTATAAATGTAAATAAAATTGGATGTTTTGTTTGTGATATTGAAATATATTCATAGTTCCCGCTAATCTCGACGAAATGGCTAGAAAGATTTTTACGGGACTTTTATTGGCAGGTAGCTGATGTAATAAGGAGTATCTTAGACTACTTTTATTTTTGTTTTTTTTTTTTTTTTTCAGAAAATATACCAATTACCTTTTTGTTTAAGTGGCGGGCATAACTAGTATTTTTTTTTTTTACAATAGATTTGCTAACTAAAAGTCATTTTTAATCCACAATCTTCGAGTTACCTAAATATTAGTAGATAATTACTGCGTTCTTATACCTTGTAAAATATAGCTTGATACCTGTGACGTTTGTCGGAATGACATTACTAGGGATGGAGGCGTGTTTCGTAGCTTATCGATGTCTGTGACGTCATGAGTTTTATTAAAAGTGACATTGTAGTCATTGTCATTGTAAAGATGTAAATTAAAAATAAATGTATTTGTAGTTGATTTAAATGAAATAAAACAAAAATAATTCAAAATAATCGCGCAAACGGGTCACAAATTCGCGACACTCACTATTCAAAACAGTCTTTTCGGCATTGCGGCTAACAAAAAAAAGGTAACACCAAACAAAGTAACACAAGTAACACCATAGTAACACAAAGTAACACAAATATCAACAAAACAATGGTAGCGTATACGATTATTTTATCGATAATCATCTGTCAGTCACTTGCACGTCCCTAGAGCTCTTCAAAGTGCATTTATAAAGTAAGCTAAGAACCAAAAATTATTTAAGAAATATTAAATATTATTTAAATTACTCATATTTTTTTTGGTATCTTTATAGTTACATGATTGTTTTTAAAAATGCGTTTTATTTATATACACAAACGTCGTTTTTATGTTAAGAAATTTGAACTTTTAAAAATAAAATTTGGGTTGTAGCTGTCTTCATAAAACGTTCGGTAATGTCACAGGTATCAAGCTATATTTTACAAGGTATAACGAGTTTCCTAGCCTATACCGTCCCACTGATAGGCAATGGCATCTCAATTACTTCCAAAACCTACCCCTAACAGTTATTTAGCTAGCATTTCTAGACCAACCCCATCATATAATTTAAAGTAGGTGTATGCTAGTATGATCTAATTAATGCGAACTTGGATACAAGTACATTATAGAGCACAGTATTGAGTGGTATAAGTAACTACATATTATATCTATGTGTAGTGTATCGAAAATCTATTAGCGAGGATCTACCACGTCTTAAAGTTATATAGCAGTTGTGGAAGAGAGACGCCGCTATATACCGCGTAGTGCGCTGTCACGCTTCCATAACTGCAATGATATTACTTTAAAAGGTGGTGGTATGGAATATTATCTATGCTCTTCCTGATCAATAGGGTTGAGATTATTCTTGTTGGAATTTACAATAGTAAACTAGTAACCATTCTATAAGGTTTATTAGACGACTATCAGTAGTAAATACAGCAATTTTCTGAAAAATTGAAAAAATAATCTTATTTGTAACAAAATTAGTTGGAGCGGCCCATTTTGGACCCGACTAAGGGTAGTCATTTTATGAGTTATTAACAATATGTATAACTGTATGGTCATATGGTGTGTATGTTATAAGATAGCGCCTAAACCATAGAAACCATTTTCATGAATTAAATATCAAAAGACTCGAAAATTCGGAATGTACAAGAATAATTTGTATAAAGGTTGTACTATCATCGAACTGACGAACGAAATAAGGGAATATATTTTAAAATGAAATTACTTTTTCAGTTCTTAATAAATATAATGTGTATAAAATCACTCAACTTTCGATATTTTCACGCATCTCTTACTATGAATATTAAGCCAACAATTTTGAGGCAATGATTGGCCGCAGAGTTTGATCAAACGTTGGCCCCACGCCAGCGGCCGCGTGTTGAGCGTGACACGGGATCAGTCTAGCGCGGGACGACGGGGTTACCGCGACTGAATCGTTTTGATACTTTCATTATTAATTTAATAAAAAAATATTTTTTTTTGGTTATTATTTTTACTATAATAATACAGACGATTATAATAGCAATATTGATTTCAGATTTAACGTTATTTATTTTTTTAAGTATCCAACCTATTTTGAGTGTCACCTCTGGGATTTTTGTTTCCGTTTTGATTTTAGCTTGCTGTGTCCTGGGTTACTTCTTTATTCTTAAAATTTAACTAATAATAGTTTTTTAATTTGAATTATCCTTCCCATTGACGACATTGTTAAACATAGATCTGTCATATTCCAACTGCCATCAATAAAACGTAACAAAATATGTAAATTTAATACCTACAAAATATCGCAACTAGTTTATGACGCTATGCACATTCCATGTAAACATAATTCAACCATGGATGAGTTAGTTATGACGAAAAAAAGCAAAACATGTTAAAAACTCGCGGAAAAATTACAACCTGCAACGTAAATTCGATTCGACGCGCCTTTCGAAGCCAGCCGGTTACGTAACAAGGCTTGAAATATCCATAGTTTAATAATAAGCCTGTATGTGTATATGTTACTCTTACACGGCTAAAGTATTAAACCGTTATTTTGATAAAACTTAAGCGACTTACTACGAGTAGAGATACTTTCAGTCGTAACTGAAATCTACGGCTGTAACCGTAAGTTAAAGATACTTTTTTTGTCTTAATCTCTATTAAATGACCTAAACAGTTGATTCAACTTTGATGAAATACAGAATTATCTTTAATATCTCTATTAAATGAGCTAAATAGTTCAACCAACTTTGATTAATAGAATAATGTCAAAAAAAGTCAAAATAATCGAATTTTACACAAGCGGAGCCATCAGCAAACACTAGTAAATCATAAATTATCAAAACGCATTGTTCAGTAGACTATGTTTGTAGGGTAAATATGACGCAGACGGCTTAAAACAGTAGCGGCGTGTATCAATATTTGCAGCCAGTGACTACAGAGAACGAATGAACTGAATGATTGTACTATTGAACGAGTGAACGGAATGGTAGGTCAGTGTAGTAGGTCAGTCTGTGCGTGTGTTGCGAGCCCGATCCCCTAATGGGACGTTATGATATAGGAACGTACTTAGTTCAGTGTGTTTTCGAAGATAGGGGGAATGGTGTTGGTAAGTGGTGAGTAAAACGGTGTTGAAATCTGTAAAGACTGATGTTAGTTGAGTTCTTTATGAGCTCGGATTTATTTTTAACTTACTTCATAATAGAAGAGCATTCTATGTTGTACTGTATGCTTTATTTTAATTTACCTATACCAGACCTCTGAGTTTGTTTCGACGTTTCTTCTCAGGATAGCCAGTTAGGAAATCTCGATTCTCCGATTCGATTCGAAAGAGATAACATTTATCCTATTTGCATCCCATAAATCAAATAAGCACGGCGACTGGAACTGAGGGACACCGCTTAGTCTTTTAGAGAGTGCCTAAGGGTGCCTGTCCACCGGAGCGGAGCTAGGCTGCGGAGCGGAGAAACTCAGATTGATTAACCAATAGGATTGTACAAAATCTCCGCTCCTTGCTCGCTGTGCAATCCTATTGGCTAATATATCCCAGTTTCTCCGCTCCGCAGCCTAGCTCCGCTCCGGTGGACAGGCACCCTAAAGAGTCCGCAGATCTGCACTTTGGAGAATTATCGCCAATGACGCTGCAATTGGTGTCGCCAAATATTGGGCCTATCAAAAATTACATAAACACGACTAGACCAATTTTGATGCAATTTGGTATGAAGTTAGGTTTAACACATAGGCTACTTTTAACCGACCGCGCCAGAGGTGAGTTATGTCTTCGTAGCTATAACCAAAATTCAAACGAAGTTGCGGGCAACAGCTAGTACTCCATAATTCACACGCCTGCACTATTGAAACTGATCTAATTTTACTTTTTTCGCTCCACGCTCCACGCTCGGCAGTCAATCAGTATTCGCGTGCGACCGCGGCTTATATCGGCCCGGGGCGAGAGCCCTGTAGCGGGACCGATACGTCTTGATACTTTGGTGGTTATTGATTATTGAGAAAATGAGGATTGTAGATTTGATATTTAAAGGATCCTTTGGTGTTTATTGATTGTGAAGATGTATAGATGTGTTTAAAATGATCAATGTAAGTTATTATTTACGACATGAACTGTGAGCATACAAGATTGTTTTGTTGGGTATACCGTTTTTTATGTAACTTTTTCTCTGCATTTTTTCAATTATTTGATATAAAATATTATTATAAATGAACTGTTATATTCATATCAATAAATGTGTTAACAGATGATAATAATAGATTCGAAACAAACACAGTTTGAGACGATTTTTAATCATTTTAAGTCTATAAATATTCTACAAGTATAATTAAATCACCGATGACCTGATTGCAACTAATTTGCATTTGGTACTAAATGAAAAGAAAATGGCGAACTCTTGAAATAACATCCTTATTACACGCCATTTTACTTATTCATCATTTACTATTCGCCAGAGTAACTAAAAACTTGAACAAAAAGTAAAAATACAGCGTAAACCCGAATCTAAATGATTCCCTGTATGTCCCACACACGTGTGCACCTTAAAGTACTCCTTAACGTCTGGATCTTTATAAAAGTGGCGACGCGACGTGACGACGAATCACAATCGCTTCATTTTATGCGTCATATAAATAATGTGCCTCCAGTAATAACGGCTGCCGTAATATACCGCCTGACGTATGTATGTGTTATATTAGACTTAGGTATTCAGAGGAATCAGAGCCTTGTTAGTGGCTTTGATAAAGTGAGGGATTTGACTGTCAAGAACTGTTTCATATCGTAGAAGCCTCAAATTGTCTAAGTTTCTAGCGTAATTACTGCAGTTTAGTTAATATTTGAGCGTTTTTGAAGGTTGGCAGGAATTAGACAGCGATTAACGCAGAGAAAGAATTTGAGGGCTTAAGTTGCCAACTTGTCAGCGCATAATCTGACTAAGCCTTCAAAGAGGTGCTATATTAAATCTTTTTAATTATACCTGGCGATTTGTCATCGTCGTAAACACGAGAGTATAAAACTCGCAGGTACAATAAAGGCGAAGCGTAGCCAGCCGTGCGGTAATCCACCAAAAGTACCAAGCATCCATAACACGTATAGATACTCAAATATTGAACGAGGCAGGCGGGCGAGCATCACAGCCAGGGCTGGCCGAGATCGGATACTCAAACTTGTCGATATTGATGAATATTTTTGCTCCACTACCAAAATCACCCAACACCATACTGAAGATCCCAAACTGCAGGTATAAAAACGTATTCATACGAGAATTTCTAGACAAAGAAGATTCTTCGTCTAAATTCAACATAAAACTCGTGTATAAAGTTATAAACATAGAAACACATGCTTAGATAACAAAACACGAAGAGATCAAACGGTGATCACAAAGTTTAATCTTGTATAATTAATCGATAATGAATAGTTTTGTTCCAAGTGTGTGGGGGCAGCCCTAGCCGGCACGACACAGGATACGGGCCGCGTTATCGCGCCCCCGCGGCGGGCGCACGTCACCTTGTCACCGAGCCGGTTTAATGGGCTGCCGTGTACGCCGCCTGCTCCCGCTTGATGCTTTGATTTATGACGCCCTGGTTCCTATGTTTGTGTATTCCGTGATAAATGTGTTTATTAGTTTGTAATTATTTATTGAGCTACCCCGAAATGAGGTCATGTCACGCTTTTGAAATATTTCAATTTTCAATTTATACAAATTTCATGAATCAAATTCTCGCGCTCAATGGACGTTTATTGTGTTTGGCTCTATTATTAAATGAGTCGCCAACGGAGCTGAATGCACTCGCTGTACCGAATAACATATAAAATGGAACATCGTTTTAAAACAGTTAAAGTATAATTCTTCAAAGCGTGAAATGCATGTTCTGTAGCTAGCAGCGGTATACGTGGGCAGCATAGCAACGTACAGTTAAGCTTGTGGCCGGCGGCGGGCGCACGCCATCGTCATGCCGGCAGAGTGGGCCGCACCCACCGCGTCGACCCGACACGGCTTCCATACGGGGTGTGCGAGCGCGACACTCTTTGTTTTTTTAAGGCCACTTGTACCACGCAAGACGATAACTTATGCTTGCGTCTGCGGTACTTTTTATTCTTTTGAATGTCGAGACCGATCTTTGAAGGCATAGCACACCTTATGTGGCACTTATTTATGCTTCAGCGTCTCCGCTAATCAGTCTCCGTCGGGCTAAAGTCGATAATACAGAGCAGTAGGTTCGCCTAAAAGCCGTCTAAATATATTTGCGGGTTAATGAAACTGATGACTAGAGCAGACCACCCATCATACCGCTAATTAGTCACGGCGCAGCATTATTACTCGCTAATGTATTCGAACATTAGCGCGCAAGGTGGCGAATATATTTCATTTTATAGACTAACCTATTCGTAATTAACTTGCTTATGTACGGTACAGCCTTGGATGGATGTCTCAACCTGTCCAAAATGAGTATTGAAAATTCGAGATTGCTAATTACTTGAGATCTCTAGATGGATGTGGGGTGATATAGAGACAGACTAAAATTATAGAGCAAAGCCCGTATAATTCGGCCTGTGGGTTTTATCAGCTCTAAAAGCAGAGCTCCAAATACTGAAATATTTCTTAAATGGAATTAAGCTTCCCAATCTCGCAATCAGTCTGCAAAACGTACACGTTAATTGCTGCTGCTTCAACAGCGTGGGATTTACCCTTTTCGACCTCGTGCTACCTGTGCCTACACTTTAGACTTCTAACGAAGCCTTAATGCGTATTTGATCACGGTCTGTCAAAACAACATATTTTTTGCACACTTCGCATCCGTCTTTGTGAAACACAAAAACCTGCCTTCGGACTACTTCGAAGGCTCGGAGCCCAGAGGTATGGCGCTCGAATGATTATTTAAATCTTGCATCTATATCAGTTGGCGGCAACATGCTCGTGTCGAAAAAAACGTCGGCGTTGTGGATTGCATAAAAAATGTCTGGCTGGCGGCGGGTCGCTAACGCCGCCTCTAATGACGGCGCGCCCGGCTCGCCCGCTTCCTCTGTAGGGCTGCGAGAACACTTTTATTAAATTACTTATATTTATGTTGGTGCGTATTTATTTTGGTTATTTTCGCATTCATTGTCATTTTGCGGGGCAATGTGACCGGAAAAGTAAAACTACTGATTTTCAATGAGGCAATTTTCGCATTCATGTAGATAGATAGATGTTATTAAAATTAAAAGTTTATAGCAAACAAATTTCTGAAAAGTTCGCAGAAAACATTTACATACAAAACATACGGATTTAGCAATGAGAACACAAAATTAGTTTTCGGGGAAAATTATACAGAAATACCAATGTAACTCCTCAAACGAGTACAGGGCTAACAAAATAATATTTCCGAAAGAATTTCCACAGGCGCTCATAAATAAGTAATAAACGCGTACAAATTAAAACCGAGTCACCGGCAGCCCTGGCGTGGCGCGGCTGGCGCGGCGTGGGTGCGAGTTGCCTCCTACATATTTAATTTGCCCGGACTGGTTTCTGTCCGAGCGCCGCTACGCTTTGTGTTTCGTTATGGCTCTATCGCTCCGCTCTGCAGGGCTGCCTGATGAGGAATCGCTACTTTATTGGCGAGTGGGCGCTCTGAATACGGAGCCGGGAATTTATGTTTTAGCGAATAGTTCCCGGCGTTTTGTCGACGCCAATAAAATACTCAAACGTTGCGCGCCTTTCTCAGTTCGATAAATAAAGTACAAGGCTGGAAAAACGAGATCAGAAACTCATTTTCAAATCAAACACAAATAAGCAAGTTTTTGGCTTTTCGGTCTTATCCTGAGATATTTGTGAAGGGTGACAAGAGTACGTAAGCCGAAAAATGTAATCCCGGTCACGATCTGCGGGAACTTTGCTTAAGAATATTCGTAGGAAACAATAGGAAAGTTTGTCGTCTCATAGAATATTTAAACTATTGAAGGGACAAACGCTCCGCGGTCTTTTTTGTGTGCTATCGGAACCTAAACTTGACCTTTAATATTGTAGAAGGTTTCTTGTACTTGAAACTTTTTGGATTTTTGTCTGTTTCCGAGCGACGAACTTTGTTCGACCCAAAAAGAAGCAACATCTATAAAGTTGTTCGGTGTGCACATTATACTCGTTTCATCACAGTCTTAACATTAAGTACTAAACACTTTATCTGGAGTGTAACGCTAACGTGCACAAACT
This sequence comes from Chrysodeixis includens, assembly GCA_941860345.1. NCBI lineage: Eukaryota > Metazoa > Arthropoda > Insecta > Lepidoptera > Noctuidae > Chrysodeixis > Chrysodeixis includens. Next base: position 455,502 of record OW796112.1, on the reverse strand, counting down.
GTCATAACAACAAACTTTGTAAGCGAGACCTTTCTCCCGCAGAGCTTCTTAGAAAAGCGTAAAGCGCCTTCTTAAAGCGAACTAGCTCATATCTTAATTCATAATTCAATATTCACTTCGCTCTACTTTCTGTGGCAAAGTGCAAGCGCGCGGGAAAAAAGCCAGCAGGGTAAGCGGGAGGGGTGGGGGGACGGGCTGGGGGGGTGTGAGTGCGGGTGTTGGCAGGGGCCGTAATCCCTTATCGCGGCCGCCGACCGCGCATCGACAATTATTATAAAGAGCGCGATGTAAACTAGTGTAAGTACGCACGGTGTGAGCTGCGAATAGGGGGGCCTTGATTTATAAAGTAAGGTATTTGTTACAGTTCAGAGCTGATTGAATAGAGGTCAGTTATATGTAGCTGCAAAAACATTACCCCCCCTCCTATTCTTAATAATTGATCTAGTCATTTGAGCCGTGGAAAAGTAGAACACATCCATCCATACTAAGAAAATTTCGCGTTTATAATATTAGTAGGATGCTCTATAGTTTATATTGTGTGCAGCGCATACACATTACACAGCAAAACTTAATTTAAAACGTACTCAAAGAACATGAAAATAAGTAAATATGTTGAAGAATATTATTTTTACATACTTCGTAATACCAAGAAATTTCATTCCGCTATGTTTGAGAAACTTCGCTTCAATTTGATCTACATCATTCCTAACACATAGAAGTCCGCAGTATCTAAGTTGAAACACTAAGTACTAGAGAGAGTCATCACAATATTTTTTTTTAGCCCATCCCTCCCACTTCTGGGCAAGTAGGACCATTAGGTACTATTACTAGGTACATTTTTTTTCCTACACTATAGTGTCCCTCTGCGATGCAAAGGCCTCCTCCAAGTCCTTCCACGAGTCCCTATCATATTATTTTTTCAAAAAAAATATCAATATAAAATTAAATGAACAATAAAGTCCGCAGTATCTAAGGACGTACACTAGGTACAAGAGAGAATCATCACGTATTTTTTTTCTAGCCTATAGTGTCCCACTGCTATGCAAAGGTCTCCCATTTTACTTGGGGTCGGTTGGTTTTATTTTTTATTTACAAAAAAATATCAATAAAAAAAAATGCTAAAGTATCAAAACTGTTTGTGTAGCAGTCAACACCGCATCATAAGCAACCGGCCACCGCGCGGCCCGTCGGCCACGGGTCCCACAATGCTATACCCCTCTCGCTCGCACTCGGACCTCTCGCTCACACGCTAGGGCCGGCTCCTTGCCGAAAACTTCGGGACAATCTGATTTGTTTTACATCGCGTGTCTGGATTTGTAATGTAGTGTGCTCTGAACATCTGAAAGGACTGTTTTCGTAGGAAAGATTAAGAAACTTGAGTGAAAAATTAAAATTATGATGACTAACTTTAGTTGCACATCACACCTAGTGAAATATAGTAATGAAATATAGACAAGTAGAGACATAAAAATAAACGGTTGCAGTCTTTGAGAAACATGCTACTAAAAAACAATAAGACATAAAATATTTATTTTCAATTGACGCTCAAGGAGATTACCTTTTTATAAATTGTAATACCAGAGAAAACGAAATATCGACTAAAAATAATCAAATACATTACCTCCCTTTTCTAAGTCGGTTGCAATATTCGTCTGTCAGTTCATATTCGGTCCTAACCCACCCCATTTAGCTAGGTAGTGAATTTTCCCGCGATCCGAACGCGCCATTAGAATTTATTAATAAACACCTTTGAAACGGGAACTTTGACGGCTCCGTACTGCAGTCTAAAGGCAAAGGCTAGAGGGTATGACTTATAACCTACACAGTATAGAAATTAATGTAGAATTTTTGTTTAGAAACACGGGTTTATTAATTTATCTATAACTAGCTGACCTGACAGTCTTCGTACAGCCCCGATCGATAAATAAAATACCTAAAATTGTGTCTAAATTTTATTTAGAAGAAAAAATATATGCGAAAAAGAAAAGGAGTTTTAAGGGTTTGCCCAGCAATTATTCGATTTTTGTCGCCTTTTATTTTAACGTAAGCATTGAGTAAAACAATTCCATTCGCTCTACATCCAGTAAGTTTGACTAGTCCTCAATCCAGGTATACTAACGCTGTGACGTCATTATCATAATAATACAGGCTCGCACCGCGGCATCGCTCGCCGAATAATAATAAACTGTAATGGCGCGAGACGCCTGCAATCTGACGGGATAGGAATGGCTGACTCGATTGCTCGAGTTCTCGAGTTGACAATCGAGTAATCGATTGTTGGATGTTGTTTACTGGCTGGTTGTTAATGTTGTTTGTTTAAAATGTCTTTATTTAAATTCTAAAAGATGTACCTAGTGTCGTGTAAGTAAAAGTGATCTGAAACTCTCTCCTTTCGCTTCAGAGGTAAACCTTGACTATTATGCCAAAGCAAAAAAAAAATTAAATAGGTACATGATAAATGACGAAAACTAACCAATAACATACCTACTTACAAGATTTTTTTTCAGTATTTTCTGCTTCAAAACATCGCAGAACTAAAATTCTCAATCAACGTTCAGGATATTACACAGAACCAATACCTAATCCAAACAATTTTAAAAAGTTACGCTACATCACTACGCTACGACATCGTATTACATATTTTCCCGCGTCGGGCGCCGTCCCGCCATTTCAGCCGTTCGCGCCATTTCGGGCCGTCAAATGGCCCGCGCTGTCAAAATCAACGACAGAGCGAAATTCGAATTGAATTTCAAATGCCGACGCCATTAATTTAAGGAATTATTTTCGGCTCTTATTATTTGCTAAGGTTGGTATCTAATATCTAGTTGGTGTATAGAGCACTTGGCCTTTTTTTGACGATCTTATTATGCAAATGAGTTATATTTTTTCATTTTGTTTTAATATAAGTCTTGCATAATTTATGTAGTACCGAAAAAAATCCTGAAAATTTGTTAGGAAAAAAATACCTTAAAAAAATCGCAAAAAGTTCACGGCAAAAAGTAGCCTGTTTCCTTTTACATATTAAAGCTTATCTTCATACAAAATTTTATCAAAATCGGCAAATCACTACACTGACACTACAAATCGAATAATTATCTTATTAAAATCAAATCAAAACAATTGTTGATCGCTAATTCTCGAGCCAACGTCAAACTACTTGTCACTTATACAAGAGAGTGACTTCAAACTGTCAGGCTACACAGCTATCGGTACCGACCCGACTGGCAATCAATAATGTCGCCGGAATTTAGTAGAAATACGAATTAGGCGAATAAGTAGCTACATAGTATACTGTTTCTAGTAAGTGTACTGTGTACTTCAATGCCTTTGCCTAAATAATGATTGATATAAAATTAAGTCGATTTTTAAACTCGTATTTAAAAAAAAATGTGATGCGATTTGTTTTGTTTTGAATTTGGAAGGCTTGTAAAATGTGTAGAATAATATTGTAAATTAATTTTAAAAATGTTAACGTGGAGAATATACGGCGATCGATGTTACTAGATACTTTTTTGTTTTGGAATAATTATGTTACATAGCGTATCGTAAATACTAGGTCTGTGATATTACCTATTTTTTTTTCTTGATTGTGCTAAGTGTCATTGTAAGGTAAAAAAAACCAGCCAGTATTATTATGACATTTATAAAATATTTATTTTTGTTTCAATAAATCACAATCTGTTTACAATCTAATTGTGGCACATAGAACAACAGATAAAATACAATATTCCAAATAATAAATCGTACTATTAGGTACTGTCACTAGTATGAGGTATTTTAGTAAATATTATGAAATGCATACTGCATTTATTCTAAGGGAACGACCGGACAAAGCTAGAATTAAACGGGTATTGTTAACAACCCCCAAAGTGGGGTGATTGCATTACAATGCTTTCCCCGGACAATTCAAGCTTCAACAAACCCCAAATTATCTATTACATACATACATAATATATTAATCACATTTATAACACAGATATCTACTATTTTAAACCTATCACAATTAAAATAAATTCGTATAGTTGGCAACCTTAAAATTCGGGTGTTGCTAGTTATAACACAAAAAAGGTATCGTTATGGTAACTTTTGTCTTTTTTTCTCATAAATTAAAGTAACACAGCCGAAACATCGAGATCTACATTACACCGAAACATCATTGACTAGTTTTTGAAAAGATTCTACGTTTTTTTTTCTCATCATTTTTTTTTGTATTTTCTACCACATCGAATACGCCATCTAAAACACGTATAAATAATGTTAATATTTCTGTATTACCCAAATCACTGCGAAGTGACATTATTTGTGCGTCGGACGCTTGTATATGAGCTATATCTCAAACTTATCTCAACTGAGAAATATGAGGTACTTTTAGGTTGTGAGCAAAAACAGGTGACAATCTACTCGAGGATTAATCTTCGGCCTCCGAGCCCAAAGAGTATTCCGTCTTTAGATCCCTGTTCATTTCATCAGGGGAGTTGTTCCGAGATCCCAGGGATCGGGAAGTGAAACTGCTCTGAGTAGCCATACCGGCTAAAATCCCGTTTGACAACGCCTGTACTGACAAAGCTTCCTGGGAAGGCCCAGCGTAACTATACTGCTGATAAACCGCCTGGATCCTCGCCGCATTCACCAGCGTCTGTATCTTCAACTGCGTGTCAAGTGCCAAACTGAGCGGCAACTTCCGCAACTGGCTCGCTATCAACTTCCCGAACATCTCAAACTCGTTCTCGTTCCCATTCTCAGAATGTTGACTGAGATCTTGCGGCAGATCCGAGACGTCACCGCTGTCCGAATTACTTTTCTTTTGTTTCGAGGGTACAGGGTAAATAGTAACGAGCGAGCTTGTCAGCGGCGTAGCGATCCCTACAGGGGGATTTAGAAATGGCGCGGACGTTACCGGCGGGAGAATGCCGAAAGTCCCCTGATTTAAGCCGAACGGCGTCCCGGGCCGGGGGGACGGCGTGTTCAACACGTACGGCGTCGACGAACGTGTCGAGCTGCGACGCTTTCGCGGACTTTTCTTTTCCGGCGATTTACGCTCACTCAGGTCTTGAACGACGTCGCTGTCATCGCTCGCCGGGATCTCCAGCAAACTGTTGTCCACCTATCAAACAAACGAGCAGCCACTTAACATCAGAGCGCATGTGTAAACATTGAATGCGATGTAAACAACAAAAAATGAGACTCACGGAGCTTGGTGTGACGATCGCCCGCAGAAACCTGTCTGCGTGTTCGAACCACGTGACGCTCGGCCTGTACGCATGCGCCCCAGCCTTCCTCGCCGCGCGAATCTTCTTCAACTCGACGCTGTACGACGAACGTATGTTTTTTATTTTATTTTTCAATTCTTTAACGGTGACGTCGACCAAATTCAGTGAATTGATTATTTCAATGTATCCTTGCTCTCTTATTTTCTTGTTCTTGTAGTGTTCTGAGACTGGGTTCCAGAGGTATTCGCGCTTCTCGTACTCGATAATCATCTGGATGGTGAGGTCCTCGCTCCACTTGGGGTTAGCCAGGATCGCCACCATTTTGTTTTATTAAAGCATGCTATTTCGTAGCGCGATAGGTATTTTTTATTTAGTAATGTTATTTAATTCGCGAGTTTAGCGTTGTTAGTACCAGGAGCGCAGAAGGGTGCGGGCGGTTCGCATGCGCGCAGCATACTAAAAGCACGTCGATGGGCCGGCACCCCGCGCGGGGGGTCTATTTCGGGAGTAGCCGGCATCACGCAGTCGCGTGCTTTGGAGCGTGCTGTTTCCTCTTCTCGCCGCTCGGAGGCTGGGCGCCGAGTGAAACGGAAGATTTGTGGCCGGCGGACGGACGACTGCTCGACGCTCGACGCTCGTACCTACAACGGCGACCGCCCGCCAATTGTCATATTTCAATTGAAGCACTTACAAGCTTTGCTAGTATTGAGTTTTACTTTTTCTATTGCGTTAGATAGTGCGATAATGTCGCAGCGTCGTGTCGTGTTACTATACACATGGACATACTGTTTGTTTACTAGTATTTAAAAGTATTTTACAATACTTTTGAGTTTAGTTAATTTTTGAATTGTTTGTAACTTATTCTATTAATCGAATGGCTCCACTTTATCAAAAACTATCCGTAAGGTACATAATGTTTTTTTTTTTAAATCCGGAGACTAAACTTTTAGATAACTATTTGTTTTCAGTTTCAAGTCTCAAGATTTTTTTTTAGAATTCAATATTATTATGTATTCGTTGTAAAAAAATATATCTATGACATTTTTCCAATAAGAATTACAAAAATATAATTATTTAAATATGAGAATAATTTAACAGTCTAATAAAATTAAATAATTTAAAAAAATCAAACAATTTTTTTTTCGTTTTTTGTTTTAATTTCATTTTTGAAATTTTAAATTCCCCCGCAATAGTCTACGTCTATACATGGCTCAACCATCCATGATCCTTGTTCGCCATTCGGGCCGTCACTTGTCGGCGCGGCGCGGGCCGGCGAGGCGCGGGCCATTTGGCGACAGAGCGACCACTGCCGAGTTGCCGACTAGTACCGACTACCGCGCCACACTCAACAGTCGTCGCTAGCGAGTTGCCGCTCTAACGTCTGTTGGGATATAGGTAATAATATTACGTTCGGCGAAAACCTCACAATGACCCTAAGAATTATAACTGACTTTGAAAAATGTTTTTGTTTTAGATTTTTGATGATACAGAGCGGTTTTTAATGATGTTACTAATGATGTTTGAGTGAGGTAGTTTTATTGTAAAAAGATAATAAAAACATTTTTTTTTACTTACTTTCCAGATGTTTTCTTTACGGATGATAAAGATAAGAGTCAGTATGATTAATAAAGAGAATTTTGCCCCTAATTAAAATTATTTTCTCGTTAATAGACATAGATAAAAGGCTGTAGCACTACCGATGAATAATGAAATCGAGTTTAATAAAGATAAGAGGAACAGCGTCGCAGCAATTTGAATGCAGCGCAAGAGAGATTAAAACAATACAAAACAGTTTTGTGACGAAATATTAATTATTTTCCTTCAGAATTTACCGAACACTAATTAATTTTGTGAATCAGCGTTTTAATACTATAGTTAAATAGTTTACACTACTTTCGTTTTTTTTTCAGACATTTATTGTAATTTCTTATAAATAAATTACTAATTAGGTTCTTACAAGTCAAATCTCAGTTAATTTATACGTTTTTTTAATATTCATTATTTTAGAATAATATGACTGGTAAGAAATGGTCCAGTTCATTACTATTAAATATCTTGCAACTCTCATTACTTTTGAGAGTTGCAAGATATTTAATTATTTATTCTTTTAGTCGCATGTTTTATAAAGTTATATGGTTACCCACGAATGCATTTGCAAGAATCTTTGGTAGAATTTGTTAACTATAATTATAGCATTTATCATACTTATTGAGAAGTTAAAACGCAAATTTATACATAATATTTTTTTGCGTAATAACTTATTTTATTTTCCAAAACATACCACTCTACACCATAACTCCGTAAACAAAACAAGGCATTTTAATTAAGAAAACTATTAAATTATCAGAACAATTGGTGGTATAATAAAAGCAAAGTGGCAATATTCGTACGTCGGCTTTTCTGTCAGCGAATTCTTGGAGCGATTCTGTCAGTGGATGGAAACGACGGGCCGACGATAAGACAGCAAGTATAGCTGCTATAGTAACTATAGTAGCTAAAGCTGTAGTAGGTACTGCTGAAGGAGCTATAGTACCTAAAGCTATAGTATCTATAGTAGGTACTGCTGTAGGAGCTATAGCTAGTGAGACGGCCCGGGGAAATCTCAGCGATGCGAGTCCGTGAAATATGTCCTAGAAATGTGTTCCCCGCTTAAATATTGCCCCGGTTCGCGCGTTATGAGATCAGAACTGAAGGACTTTTGTCATATTGCAGGGTTTTGTTTGGTTTGGGTTAAATGTGGTTTGTAGATGGAAATGTGTACAAGATTGAGGATTCTTGGGAAAGCCTACACTAGCAATGCAATGATGATGATTTTTTCAAGGTTGGACAAAAGAGCTAAAAAAAGTTGAAAAAAAAACTAGCTTTCCATTATAAAATTAATGATATAAACTTGACATTGACATTAGTAACCGCAAAGTAAGATTGAGGCTTAGATTGAACACAATTTTTAAAAAGAAACACTAACTTATCCCAAAAAGAACAATTACTTTAACCAAGCAAACAGGGTGAACTCAAATACTCGATCAAGCATTAACTGTATCTACAACATAAAACAGTTGCAGTTCAGAGCAGGTGACTGCAGAAATTAAGTATACCACACACATCCAGCACATTAACAAACAGCACATACGTAGCTGTCAAGCAAGCCGCGTTGCGTCACTGCACGCGACCACATCTATCTACGCTCATATACCCCCTATATCCCCCGAACAAGCGTAAGAGGACCTTATGACGATAGCATAAGTGGTTTGTGGAACGTAAATCAGTCCCCGCACTCGACTTGATAGGTGCCGGTGCCGGCGAGGCCAAGAGACAAATAAATATCGCTTTATACTCATCGCATCGCTTTGATGTGGTGCGGTCAGTAATTTTCTCGCTCTCTCCTTGCCTGGCGTTGGCTTGTGTATATTTATCACGGTGATATAGTAACCGACGGCTTTTACGATTATTGTTCTCGGTTTTGTTAGTATGGTAAGAGACCAGGTTGAGTTACGCGGTTTCGTGTGTCCGTCTGGGTTGGGTTTCGAAAGTTTAGCTAGTCAAAAAGTATTTAGATCGGGATCAGAAGCTTCAATTCTTAATTGATGACATAGATCTCATTACAGTGATTTAGAAAAATTATACGTATGTCTAAGTAACCTATTGTAATTGTCTTACTGTACGCTATAGACATAATCTATATGACAGCTGGCACTTCTGTTTACTCGCAGATCGCGTGGTCATTTTGGCAACGTATATCGGCCTTGCTCGAGTTTCCTAAAAAAACATAAACAGACATGGTGATCAGACATAGATGGGCGAATTTGTATAATATTGATACATTAAATACAGACTAAATGTAGTTAACAAATAGGAACCTCAAAACATCTACAATCGAGTTCCGACCGGAGTGAAAATCATGAAAGTTCAAATCATACTAGCTATATTTATAAGTATGAACAACTTCTTGCTTCTCCCTATAATTTCACAAACTTAAACAAAACCCTTCAGATAACAGCGTACAAATGAACACTTGTAAATTGACAAGACTACTTCGCATTACCACGGGGCAAGGCGCCATTTTGCGAAATGTATACTCACGCGGTAACATAATGAGGGTGACAGCGGCGGGCGGATAACTGGCTCCGAAATACAGATGGCAGCGCATCCATAACCACAAAACAAGTATAAAACCTCCTCTACTCCGTTGTATTAAGGTTCGTTTTGGGTTTTCGTTGTTGCGAGTCTCGTGTGGCAGACCGTACAAGCCCCTTTGACGAGCTACCGACACCGCCGCGGAATGGGCTCGGTCGTTAGTGACTGAAATATTCCATCATACTTTTTTTGAGTGCGAACTCATAACAAAATGAGTAATGCGTGTTATTTACTTATTTTTTTCTGGTTTTCATTAAATTTAATTGTTTTAGCAGGTGCCTTTATAAATTTCGTATATGGAATACACACTAGTACATGCTTCCGATAGCAGTTTAATCATCGCTGAACACTGAATTCTATCACGTTATAAAAAAATAGCCTATAACTTATTCTATAATTATTCGTCAAGCCTCAAAATCGTTCACATCCCCTACATAGCCACCATTGTCCACAGGCGCAAACTTTAGCTATACCTATAAACCTATACAATAGAGGCATATCGTTGAAAGCACGCAGTCATATATCAGAATGGTTGCTCGTCACAGTCGACACGCGCTGTCGGCTCGGCCCGGGGCGGTACGCGGTGCTCACACATGCACGCTAGCGATAAACGTATTGAGTACAGGGCTACAGGGCTATAGGCTTGACTAAAAAGGGTCGATAGGATGAGGTTAAGCGACACTTGTTGAGGTCGCGCTTTGGATGGGTGGATTAGCAGTCGCATTGGTTATGGAAAGTATAATTACGGGTTATTTTCGACGCCTAAGGTACTAGAGAATGTCACGTATTAGAGTAGTCAACTTCAAATGAATGATTTGACTGTTCCATACGCTTGAGTGAATTAATCAGCATAAGCGCTGAGAAAATTGAGAATTCTCTTTACTTTTTGTTTAGATTTTAAACAACTTTTTCATGTAAGCTATCTTTTCGATCCACTAGTCGGGTTTGACCAACAAGCATAACTTTCCGAATTAAATTTTAAATACCTATAAATATCGTGTCAATAACAAACATACTACACATCAAATCTACCTACTAAAATTTCCTAAAACTCCACACAAAATTTCATTCACCAAAATAATATCTTCAAGTACCGAAACCGTTTGTGTCGCACTATAGCCGTCAGCAGTCGTCGGGCGCGAGGCGCGGCCCGGGGCGCGGTGGTCGCACCTACCACGACACGCCAGCGATAAATACCTATCGCTATTGAGTGTTTCACGTAGTACAGGGGGAAGCAGAAGGTTGGGTGGGTTAGGTTTTTGTTTTAGATTGTGAATACTGGAATTATAGCTTAGATTGAGATTAACTTTTTCTAATATGCTGTACTAAAGTAAAATTACGAAAATGAATGATTTTTGGCTATTTTTTAGTACATTTTTATCATTTTCCTCTTCAAGAGTTCTTTTGTATACGTTTTGTGGTATGAAATAAATAAGTATGGAAAGATTATTTTAGTTTAGATGGTAACTTTTATTCGCACAATTTTGTTAGGCACACAACTTAACTCACAGACTCAAAAGTAAAACTCAAGTTTATTCGTGACTTGTGCGTGCAAACTTACGGAAAGTTTTCTAAACTGAGCTCGCAAGATTCCGGTATTAGGAATTTAAAAAACGTGCATTATTTACATCAAAATCGTAATTTAAATTACTTATCACGGTAATGTTCAATAGCGCTAGTTTTTACTTCGCGAGGTATTTATACAGCTACGAGAGATTTACACAAACCTAATCTGATTTCGAAACACAGTAGCTACTGTAATAAAAATAAGTAAAAGTGAGCCTTCTGTCATTCACTTGTCGTGTGTCACTTGAATATAGCGCCTTGAGTACATTCCGTCTTCTGAAGTGAACACGGTATGTCTGTGTCGTACCCATTCACTGAAGCGACGTATTGCTGCGCCGTACATATACAAATATGCTATGGAATAACATAGATAGTACACAAAGAAGTGTACGAAATGTACACAGATATACCCCGAAAATCGAACGAGGAATAACGCAGTTAACTGCTAAAATGTAGCTGGTAAAGATATCGGTACTTTTAGTTTCAGCCGCTGGTATAATTTTGGTCTTTATTTTCGTATATTCGCAACTACGTTAAAAGAGAAGTATTCTTCGTAAATAAAGTTATCTTAGATAGACGGTCTCGCTAATAAGGCGGTGAGTACAAAGTTAAAACGCCACAACTTCTTACAGAACTATCCACAAGTCGACCAACAAAGAATAGTTTTTTGTATTGACATCTTGAAAACTCGGATTCAGGTCAAAACAACAAAAACGGAGGAGAAATGTTGAGAAATAATAAAAAAAAATCGCAAAAATCATCACCCGGGAGCGGGGCTAACGAGCAGTAGGTACCAGGGCGGCATGACATTATAGAGGCACGCGCCATTAGACGAGCGGCGGTGGCGGAACGGGCCCTATTTCCGGAAGGAAGAGCGCCCGGATGCCGCGCCGCGTCCGCCTCGCCTGTCGCTAAGTTACTTCGCCTGCTACTGAATTATGGGCGCCTGGTGTCTGCACTAGATTTTGTTATCATGCTAGCCTAGTCTTAAAGTTATTCTGCAGCTACTTACGAGTTTTTGTTTATGATAGCGGTTGTATCGAAGTTTTCTATTACCTGAAAAACAAAAACATATTGTTAGACTTAAAATCTCGAACAATTCAACATTCCTAGTGTAATTACTAGAGACAGACTAAAGTCACTATCACTACATAGTTAATTACATAGTAAATCAAAGTCGCTGTCTGTCTGTCTGTCTGTTCGCTAAAATATTTGAAACTACGCAACGGATTTTGAGCTGTTTTTTTAAAGATAGAGTGGCTCAAGAGGAGAGTCTATAATACATATTTCACCCGTCAGTATTTCACCCGTGCGAAGCTGGGGCAGGTCGCTAGTATACTCCAAAGTGGTAAAATCAGCAGGAATAAAACATACGATTTCTATCCATTTTTCCAGTTTCGTATAAAACTGTCTACTAATTGTAAAGCTACACATTCGTGCGTGCGATCAGTTCACATACCGGCATCACATGATACCCTAGTCACAGGATCCCTGAGGTATTCAGCTATTAGCATGCCGCTTTTCAGCATTTTCACATTGAATCGAACGTTATTTGATGGTGTTTTCATTTTAAACTCTGTATGTGTTTTCATCGCAATATGTATGTGATACTATACTTGTATTTCTTCAAAATGTAAGTGTAGGTAGGATATTCACGATTGACATAAAAAAATGACGACTGTCAATTTGTCAGTCAGTTTCAAAAGTTCTAAATCCTTTCTTCAAACGTATTTAGTGTTTTAGCGTCATTTTAGAACCTAAGACTTGAAATTATGGTTACAGAAACCAGATACCTTAACGACCTAAACTCAGACAAGGCATACAAATGTAATTCCACATTAGGCACCAAAAGAAAAAAAAAACAGTCCAAAAATTCACAATCCGGGAAAACCGCACTGTACGGGCATTATTTAGTATTAGGCGCGGGACACGCCGGTTAGGGATGGCATTAATCAAAATTAAAAGTGGATTACGACAGGGCTGCCGCGCACTGCCCGCTCACAAATTAGGGGCACGTATTTGTGTCATATTTAACGTGAGGATTTTAAAGTTGTGCGATGTTGTCGGCGTTTCTGCATGCCTAGTATTTTGATATAAATGTTTTTTTGTCCTAGATATTTTTTCTAATGAAACACCAATGATTTTCGCATGTTTAAATATCGCGATATTGAATTTCCTCGTAAGAAACGCTTGGTCATCTAGACTCATTAGCAGCTAATTATGTCTCTTAAACGGTGACAGGAACTTACTTTTCTATACTATACATACTCACATTTCAATACCACATCTTTCATGGAAATTAAAAACAGTATCCAAGAAAACACAGTCAATTTTGAAAAACTGTACTTCATTAGGCTTACTACAAATAGTCATCATAATTCTACGAAAGGATCAATATATTTAATACGGATTTTCTTCCTCATACTTTGTTCACATAATGAAGTATATCTTTACAAAAAAAGGTTTTATATTTACAAATAACAAACGCATTTAACACGTGCCAATCCAGTACATTTAACCCCACATACCAAATCGAAGCTACAGGTATTATTCAACTACGGTGTGAAAGAGAGAACACTATACAACAAGAGTTAGAGAGAAAGAGACAGCGCATGCCTAGCTGTCATTAGTGACGTCGGTAAATCATGCGGCACTTGAAACCAAGGGTTCCGTATGTACGGGATTAAAATATGATAAAGTTGCAGTTCTGTCACTTTGAAACTACGAACCCTTTTGGACTTAATCGGGCATTTGAGGGTGGGAGAATGTGGAATAAAGTTTGGCAAAGAGTAGTTTTTTTTTGGAAGTTTGGATGGTGAATAGTTTTAGACTTGACAAAAGCCTAAATACTGTAATTCCTAAGTTTGGTAATACCTACTAGAATGATTTCAGGCTAACTAAGTAGACCTAATCAAAAAAATTTACACATTTGACCGATATTCCCTAAATGTGGTCTGTATCTGGTCAGGATATTCAGGTCTAACTTAGAATTTTAAAGAAAGGATATAGCTTACTTGTATAATCCACAACAATCTCCATTCACAAATACAACCGCGTACAAAAACCAGCAACAGAAGTTAACAAAACCAAGTAAAACTACATAAGCCTTATGAAAGAAATCTCTAATTCGTAGCTAAAAAAATTATCGCCGCCATTGGCAGCACACAAAGCTTGAACCTTACATATGGCGGCACGGGCCAAATTGATAACTTGATAACGGGAACCACGGACCCACAATCCCGCGACCCGGGACCCGGGACCCGGGATCCGGGATTGCGGGATCCCGGGGTTTATCCGGCGAAGAAAGAGATATGCTTTTTAGTGCGAGGCTAGCCTGTTTATTATTTTTATGTAAATCGTAATTCTTAGGGATGGAATGATAACATTCCGTTCACGTATGTTTTGCTTCGTTTGCGAGAGAGTGTGAGGTTTACTATAAGTTGTTTGTGTTACGAAATCTGTTAAATATTAAATAAAGTATTGTACGAACAGTGAGATAGAAGTACACCTTGTGTTATGGTGTTAAAAGGTACTGAAGATAGATACTCCATGTAGAAGAATTTTGATTGGTTACATAAAAATCCACGAGTATGTAATAGATCCGCAAAATATATCGTGTGTAGTCGAAATATCTTTAAAATTAGGGGTAGGTTTTTACTAATTTATTACTTATCAATAGTTATTGAAAAAATACAACGGAATTACGCCAAAGCGAGCGCTAATAATCCAGAAATATTGCTTGCTGAATAATATTTTGAATAAGGAATTTGACAACAATAATTGTACAACTTTAATATGGACTCCTATTGGTTCCGAAACATGGTATTCAAGAGTTATAATTTTACATAGTATAAAATGAAGTCGCTTCCCACTATCTGTTCGCATTTATGCTTGGATCTTTAAAACTACGCAACGGATTTTGATGCGGTTTCTTTATACGCATATCGTTTCAAGACGAATATTTTTATCTATAATACATGCGTAATATAGGAGAGAAACACTAATCATTTTAGAGGTTTTTAATCTGTAGTTTATTTAGTATTGGAACGGGGGCGGGGCGTTATTGGTGGAATGAAGAGACACATATTTGAAATGGAGAACTAACACTACTTTTTAAGGCATTCGAGTAAAACCTCATGTAATGAGTTACCAGTTACACAGTTAGCTTAGTGCTCTAACGAAACGTTTTTCAGTAAGTTTGTGTAATAACTTATTTGAAACACTGACTGCTTCGACGATATAAAGTTTGCACACCTAAAACTTTATGGTAAATGTTTTTTTAAAGATACTTTTGAAGAAGTGATTTTATCTTAAGCCAAGAGCAGTTTTTTGGACATTGGCATTTATCGTTTTCTAAATACTGCAGTTTTTTTATAGAAGATTTTTCTAAAACTTTACTCTTATTGATTATAATGATTGTTTTTTAATTCATTTTAAACACTTAGCAAATATTTATAAACTAAACCAAATGTTTATTGAAAAAACCGCACCCTAAATAATAACTTAAATAAATTATGCAGAACAGTCTAAAGTCAAAAAGGGGAGACCTTTGCCCAGCATAGGGTGATATGGACAGTGACATACGGATTACATAAACAAATGCTTATAAAAAAGAGAGCTTACAATAAAGCATATGAACTAATGAATTGAGATCTTCTTTTTTTATAAACGGTTTAAATACACTGTTTTGATAGAGAGATAGATATTTAAACGGACTTTATTTTTAGTTCCGTACTCAAAGAGTAAAACGGTACCCCTATTACTAAGCCTCCGCTGTCTGTCTGTCTGTATCCAGGCTGTATCTCATAAACCGTGATAGCTAGAGAGATGACAGATTCACAAATGATAAATTTCGATGTTATAACAACAAATACAAAAAAAAAAAATAAAAAAGAAATATCTCTTCTTCTGAACCAAAAAATATATATTTTATATGTAGTTCCATTTAGATTATTATCTTTTTTTGTTACAGATAGACAAAAAGCAATGACACCTATCCTATTGATTGTCCCCCAAATGTACTAGGCGCTCAGATCAGGTGAGGATATACTCGAACTCGTAATGTTAGAGTTGTAATATCTCATTAAGCGGGTAGCAGCCGGGC
This sequence comes from Chrysodeixis includens, assembly GCA_941860345.1. Classification (NCBI taxonomy): domain Eukaryota; kingdom Metazoa; phylum Arthropoda; class Insecta; order Lepidoptera; family Noctuidae; genus Chrysodeixis; species Chrysodeixis includens. The sequence goes on along the minus strand of OW796112.1, from coordinate 439,488 downwards.
GGGATCGGGAATGGAATTAAACGCCGCCGGGACTCGCGCGCCCGGCCCGGGGATACGCGCCCCGGGATCGTGGGCCAAGGATGTATAGAGGCTGGATTTGACACGGAATATTTATACCAACTGATATTGTTAAAGATAAAAATGTGTTGCCTAATCAAACTATGGCATCGTTTGGATCGAGGGTTAAAAATTGATAAGACGGCTATGGTTATGTATAGGTATAACAAATAAACGGTGGTAACAAATGAAGAAAGCTCAAAAATGACGTTGCTTTGAAATGAAAAAAAAAATAATACTTATGTACCTACCACAAAAAAATATCGTCCTGACTTCTGGTATAACAGATTCGTTTCTGACGATATATTTAAAATATTCTTTCCGATCCGTTTTTGTTTATCAGGACTACCAATTTATTAACAAAGAACGATTCAAAACCAAAAATTACGAACACAAGTTAGTTGACACAGCTTCATTTTCCGAATCAATGGCAAAAAAAAAAACAAAATCAAAAACAAAAAAATAATTTCATTATTTCCGACAAAGCCACATCCAGCCCCCTAAATCTCTACATCCCCTACTAAGGGTCCAAGCGTACTCGCGCAAGTTCGATCAGACACTAATTGGGGTGTGAATTTGCCTGCGGGCCCCTCCGTCACGGCCCCCTGAAAGGATCTCCTACAACTTGCATGATTTACTCCTGCCACTTGTGTTCTGTCTTCGAGGGTAGTCTCGAGTAAAATGGATAGTTGGGGATATTTTATAAGTTGGTTGTATGTATAGTTTGAAGTTGGAGATTTTTTTTAAGATGTGTTGTTTGGTCCTTGAATTTAGTAGTTTGGAAAAGCACGAACACATTGTTAACTAACTTTACTGAAGAAATTAATATTCACCTGTCTGAAAAAAAGTTTATTATTGCTATATTTTATGACTTCAAAAAAGCTTTTGATACTTTGGAATCTGATACACTACTAAATGCGATGGAGGAGTGTGGGGTGAGGGAGCCACTGAATAAATGGTTCACTGACTACCTCACTGCACGATCCTATCAGGTTAAGGTGGGCGACAGTTACAGCGATGAGAAACATGTCCGGTGCGGGGTTCCGCAGGGGTCGGGATGTGGTCCTGTATGCTACCTCATGCACGTTAATAGCTTACCAAGAGTGTTAAATCATTGCTCGGCGTATATGTTCGCTGATGACTTGTGTACATTGCGCGCCGGCACTGACCTCGCTGAGACTTGTAGCCTAGTCCAACGTGACGTAGATAATGTTGTAAAATGGTCTCATGATAATGGGATTGTACTTAATTCAGAGAAAACTAAACTTATTATTTTACACTCACCTTATTTACGCCCTTCAGGAATACAAACTCCAATATTCACCCATAGTTTTTCATGTTATCACAAAAATAATGTTAACTGTAACTGTAAACCTATAGAACAAGTTAATTGTGTCACTTACCTTGGAATGAAAATAGACGAGAATTTTTCCTGGTCTCAACATATAGATTACATTTGTGATAAACTTAGAATATTACTAGGGAAATTTTATCATCTAAGTTTCAAAGTACCAACTACTACATTAAAATGTTTATATAAATCGCTAGTGGAATCTATTATATCTTATGCTCTTGATTGCTATGGATCGACTTTTAAAACATATTTAGACAAAATTGAAACCTTACAAATTAGATTCCTAAAATTATTAGTAAACAATAAAACTAAGAACAGTTGCAAAGATAATTACAAAAAACTATTTAAAATCTGTAAAATTCTCCCAGTTACTTTAAAATATAAATACTTATTATTAGTGAATCAACATGGCAATTATGAGCATAATTCATCACTTGTATCGCATACTCACAGTACTAGGTCGATAGCTAACAGTAAGTATGATGTACCTAGAGTTAATAATTACTATGGAGATAGAACATTAAGAAAACGTTTACCATATTTGTTAAATAGCTTGCCTGTGGACATCAGAAGAGAAACTAATAAAAACAAATTTAAAAGAGTATTAAAGTCACACCTGTTAGATAGTATACACACACCATGAACTACAGTATAAATAGTAAATTTTGCACAATTACACACTATATTATTATACTTAAAACATAAAAAGACTCACCTGAGTCCACAGACAAACTGTTTAGAACAGTTTTGTGGACCTCTATATTAAGCTTAGATTAAGTTACTCTGTTATAATAAATAAATAAATAATAATAATAATAATAATAATGTATAGGAAAATTTAGTGTAACTGTGTGTATGAATGATACGCTTTAAGGGGTTGGCTACGGGCCTAAATGGGACGGTAATAGAGAATACTTTCCTTTAGAAATTTCAGACTCAGACAAATAAGTATGAATTCTGTAATAAGAGAGAGAACATTACCTAACAAATCATACATTTACGTACACTATAAAAAATATATCATAAATAACTTCAAAGAAAAACTTTTTTTTTCAATCTATGGTCCATAAAAATTACAAACGAAGAAATGAAACGCAACCAACTAAAACTTCATCGCTTAAAAAAAAACTACATTGAACATTCACTAAGTTCGAAACTCAAAATTCCGAATTCAAATATAGAACGTGTGCGGGCCGGTTGGCGGCACGTTCGCCATTTTCCGTAGCGTTTTTACGATGTACCCGATAACGTTTACGAGGCGCGCTGAGTGGCGTCGCTGCGACTCGCCTCGACTGATTGCATGCGAGCCACGTGGATAGTGCTGTGGCTTGGTTGCTATAAATTATCGATAGATTGCTTGTGATGTAGGAGGTATTGGTATTGGGTAGTTCGCAGGTTATGTGAATGTTTAAATGTAAGTGTTATTTGACTGGAACATGACAGGAAGAGTGATTTTGTATGTGTTCTGTATCTATCCGGCAAAAGCTACTCTCTTAGGTAAAAAGAAACCTAAAGAATTACTTATACATTTCTTATATTCCCACCCAATCGCTCCACACAACAAAAAAAGATGTCCCTGAAACCATCGACATCGATATCGATACATCATAACCACATCCCTACCGGGTCGTGTATCCGTGACACATCGTGTAGTGTAGCGACGACATCGCGCGGCGTATTTTATGCGCCCCGTCGCGCGCCCCGACCGCTCCCGACAACGCCCGAGCGCGCCCAGCGGCTGTAGGGCTGCCACTCTTATGTTATTATAATAATTAGATAATATTTTTTTTGTTTTGGCGGATTTGTATTGTGGTTATTTGATTTATTATACTTTGAATAGGAATTACGTTTTAGTTAGGCTGCATGGCTAATATGATCATTTTATCATGTTTAGTAAAATTCTTTTAGGAAGTACCTAATGTCAATGTTTGTAGACAATTTTAGAAGCATTAATGATTGTGTTATTTGGAAGCTCGGGTACAGTATAACATTTACAATTATGTTAGTTTATTATTAAAATGAACGTCACATTGTACAATTTTCATTTGTATTTCAGATATCCTGAGCCAGCACATCGTAATTCACGGTAATTGAAAGGGATGGGCAGAATATTATCCAACATTGCCCGTATCGTATCACTCAAATTATACAAATATAATTCAATAAAACGACAGCCCTAGCTGAGCGCGCCTCGCCCGTGCGAGCCGACGACTAATGACCGAAAAGGCCTTCCCTACCAAATTATAATGAGGATGGTGTTTTTGTTCGAAAAACTGTTAATTGATGTTCCAGCGTAGATTCTGATCACAGGCGACGAGGCGTTAAGCAGCCAACGGGCCGAACCACAAAAAAATAAACGAAATAAAACAAATATAGTGCCCTCATAAATCGCGGATCGAAGGACCGGGAGAAAGGACAACGGGCCCCGCCATCCGTACTAAAGGACCGGAGAGGGTCCTTTATTTGACTTCCACTTGATTTAAAGATTGAAAGCAACTATAACTTGAGGCGTACCTTTGATGGTGGCATTAAAAACTAAGGCGCGCTTGCACATAATGCCCTGATTTACGATACCATAACGTAGTTTATGTACACTGTAGCTGGCTGCTGCCGTCGTTTGTGGTGAACTTTTATAAATAAACTTTTATAACAGGAGTTACTTCTGATATGAACTTACGAGCCATCAATGGAAGCACTTTATACTGGGGTTTTAGAACACAAATTGCAAATCAAATGTATTGACGGTAGTCGATTGTCTATGTCTCATAATTCATCCAGACTGGGAAAGGAAACGTTGGCATGACGATCTGCATAAGGTAGGCGTTCGTGAAGGAAAGATAGGACCAAAAACAAATGAAAGTCAACAAATGTGTACCAGCAGCCAGAAGTTCCCAGAAGTGGGACAGTAAGGTTAAAAATCCATTTAACAAAGGCATGTCTCGAAATAAGCTAATTTGACTGCACGGAAATTTTAGCTTATGGTGTGGCCGCTGTAGGGAGCAAAAAGGTCTCTTTTGTGCTCAAAGTTGAAGACAGAAATGGGATTCATCATTAACGGCAGACGTCGAAGACTTGTACCAAATGAATATATGAGTTATCTAATACAAAAATGGTTAGGGAATATAATATGTTCTTCAAAATATGGTCAAGGCTTAGTGGTTTCTAGTTTGATTAAAGTAACAAATTAATAGTGGTTTTCCATACTTGTATCATAAAGAGGTAAAGCATATGAGTTCGTGACGTTATCTCAGATAATCATGAACCGATTTAGAAAATTCCCTACCCAAAAGAAAGCCACGACTTTTTTGAGCCTCATAGGCTGTATATGTATTAACCCGACAAATAATTACCATCCAACGAAGCGCGTATCAGCATCAAATAGAGACTGGGTATCATGATCCAAAATTATCTACAAGACGAAAATACGCAAATCTCTCGCAAATGCGACGGTGTCAGCTGCAGTAAAAATCTAGAACTACATCCTTTCTACGCCTAACAAGACTGGGAAGAAGAAATGGGCTATCCCATATATTTCTAGGACCAGGAAATCATTTCCCTCAACGGCTCTCGTCTCATTTAAGCCACAGACGGCGGTAAGTTAAAGATTTATAGAACTCCTTAGTACGAATAAAGCCGTCAACTGATTTTACTGCATTTATATAAATCTTTTCTATGAAGATATAGATTCTAGCTAATTATTTGTGGGTTTTGAGACACCACGCCTTGAAGATAAAGTAGAGAACATTCTGTTTTTAGCCAAAATATCTTTATTTACGTGTATTGGTATTTTGGCTTTGGCACTGTTTCGGTCACTTGTCTAATTTAACTCCGACTAAAAGGACCAGATTTTGGTACTTCTGGTAACGTCTAAATTATTTTCATACTCATAATAACTCTCTCTGAAATTGTCATTGGGTAAACGAGAATTGTTGAGTCCTTGTTGGCAATATCGAGCGGTTTAATACCGATAAAAGGTTCAAGGACTTTTAGTCAGCACAAATCGACGGGAAACTGCCTATGCTTTGAAGTGACAGTAATACAATCCCATGAAACTCATTCAAAAGTATTCAAAACCCAAGTAATGTGCGGTATATAAGTACAATATTATAATCGAAGTGCGAATCTAGCATTAATAAAGCCAACTTTAGCGTAAATCTAACTTTTCAGTAAGAGAGAGTAGGTGCCGACATAGCACTCGGCGGTTCATGTACTAGGTATGCATGTACGTGTGGAGGTGTGTTCGTTCGTGGCGGGCGGTAGCACCGTCGGTCGGATGTATAAAGTGGCGCGCCGGTGGCCACATGACATAGCTATAACTCCGCGGTAGCATGACAAACAGCCGGCCCGGATGGCGTGGAGACGGCTCTTAAATATTTTTATTATTAGTAATATTTTTTTGAGTTATTTTCTGTGAGAATGGATGTGGAAGTTAGGTATTGAGTGAGGGGTTTGTGTGTAGAGCCAGATTGCTTCAGTCATTTACGTTCGGGTAATGAAGTAGGTAGGATTTTTTTATACTTAGTTTTAGTCCATGAGATATTGTTGAGAAACAGAAATACCAGTAGAAGTACTAGTTGTAGCTATAAATTGTGACAATCCCTCTATGGCTTTAGCAATCGCTAACCGGGCCAACAATGGAAATTATCCTGTTTACTTAAAGAAGACTCTTTTGAACAAAGTTATAAGAACATACTACATCCCACTACACCAACAAAAAACCTAATGTTGACTAATAAAAAAAAACCTAAAAAAAATGTATACGTAATTCGACTCCACTGGTGTATAATGCGCGGCCGACACCGGAGGGCGCCCGTCGCTAAAGCGCGATACTACGGGCTCGCCTCGGGCGGCGCGAACCAATTACCCGCCGCCGCCGCGCGGGCATTTACCCCCTCCCCCCGGCCCGCCCGCCCGGCCCCCGACCGAGCACAGAATTACTTATCTCCTCGCGCCGCTGCGATCCTGGTACTCTGCCGCCAGACGTACGCCCGCAATGCGAATGCGCCGCAACTTTTTGTCGCGCGTTCATGCGTCATGCGGACTCATGCGTGCCCTTTTTGCATTTTCCGGAACGAAAAAAAACAACGAAAATATGTCGTGCGACTGTTGCGTGTCGGGTACTGATATGGACTGAATTATCATGGACTTGCCGTTTGAATAATTAAAATGTCAGACTTTTTATGACATTTGTTTGGTATAAAAAAAAATAACAACACGATACATTGACATGACAATAAACTTTACACCTGCATGCATTAAAAACATAGCTAGCGAATACTCGACATCAAAAACCGTCTGACGGTTTGAAATCCTCATCAAATATCAGAAAATGTCAGGCCTAGTTACGGTATGATAAATAGGAGGTATCCGTATAAATTATCAGTACTGCATTTAAACTGTGAAGGGATAACGTCGGTAGACGATAATGAATCGACTCGAAGTGGTAAACGTCCCACAAGAATTGTAATGAGCCCAGAGTGTTGAAAATTAAACACAAAATGTATTTGAAAGGTCTAAAAGAAGAAGATACCCGACACTTCTAGACAGATTTTTACACGGAAGAAAATACAACGATCTCTTAATAGAAATGTAAAAAATCTGGACCAAGGCTTACGTCACTACTGGGTACCATGTTAGCTCTAAAGATGTCTTTGCAAACGAATGAAGAGCAAAATCTAGATTAATATAAAGGCAGAGCAAAGATTTTACGAATTAAGAGATTTTATTCCTTCCCATTTATCCAGAATAGTTGTCACCGCTCAAGGACCGATAAAATTCTTTAATCTTTATAAAATACGGTTAAAAATTAATCATTTTGCTAAGAGTAAGCATAAATATGTGCACATTGTCAACTTCAGCGTTTATCTGTATTCTATTTGCACTTACAATTATGCACATTATATCAACTCTTTAGCCCAATTCCCCATGGTATCTGCTAACAAAGCAAGCCACCCTTCAGAATTCAGGCTTACGCGAGCACAAATAAACGTATGAATGAGTAACGATCCCTCTATTCGTATTAAACATTCACCACGCTATGATATCACCGGATCACTGATACAGGAATCACTTCAATATCCTGTGTATCTGATTGTAGATTATATTTCCATTGTTTTGGCAAAAGTTCAGAATTTATATGTATAAATACGGCTGATGTGTAATAAAGGACCTACTTTCAAGAAATGAATCGGTCCATCCATTCAATTTTTCGTCCGGTGTCACAATGTTAGTTATCGTGCTCCTCCGAAACGGCTGGACCGATTCTCTTGTACCAGTGTGATCAGAATGTAATTTTGCTACTACAACTATCATCTTTTTTTCATTCCTGTATTTTTTTTTCGCTAACGAAGTCGCGGGCAATAGCTACTAATTATGTATTTACTTTGGATTGTCCAGAAGGACGACTTGAAAAATATTGGGTAGGAATCTTTATCTACAAGAAGAGTAAAATTTGTCACAACAAGTGCACATATAGCACTGTTTTCATTCAGATACGACGAAGGCTAAGATTTTCTGAAACTGTACCATTAATCGTAGAATAACATTACAGAAGTATCCACAGTGTATCTACCAATTTGCGAAAACTCCAGATTTCTCAAATGAAGTGGGTTGGGAATCTTGTAACAATCTTTCTTCAGTAGGGACTCGTAAAATTTGACTAGGCTCTAAGGGATGTCAAGGGTTGTGCAGCGGCCATAAATGGCAATAAACCGATGCCCATTACATGGGACGCCGTGTTAGGGGTTCGGTTACTCCATACGCTCCTGCTACCCTGGTAGCTACATTTATGCGGAGTCGTTTTTCTAATGATTATGTTAACTACTTTTCCTGTTGATTTAAAATTTTGAAGAATTTTCAGAGTAGGATTATTTTATAATGCAAATAAATAAATTTTAAATAAGTAAAAGATGTGTATAGTTTATACACATCTTTTACTTATTTAGATATTAGTTTTTTTATTTTCAATTTTATCTGTTACATGTTTCTGCTAATACATATTGTATCGGACTGATATATTCAAGGAGAGGTTTGCAGCAGCCTTTGAGTTTAGAATTTTAAGACACTAACGGCACTAACAGACGATGTCCTACAATCGGATCTGGTAATCATCCATCCAGCAAACATTTTCTCCAAACACAACCATAGTAGCTTTACATCCGACAATTCCACTGTTATTTTTGACGTGCCCAAAACGGTACAGGTTCCCAAAGCCCTATACATTGTGGAGTTGAAGATGGGCGCAAATAAAGTATAGAGTATTGAAATCTCTTTTAGACCAGACTGAATTTTCCCTTCAGATCACGTAAGACACTTTTTGCTGCCAATTAGAATCTGTAGAGATTAACACATAATCTGTTGGCCCAAAATCCACACAATCGCCCGCACGAATATCGATTGTAGCTGCAAAAGCATTACCTCTGGCGCGGTCGGTTAAAGAGTAGCCTGTGTTAATTCAGGGGCTCAGTAAAACGTAAAAAAGTTATAGGTTCAAAGCTGCCTGACAGAGTGACAATCATCCATCCATATTTGCAATCGTTCGTATTTACAATATTGGTAACATACACATAGTATACATGCTGTTACTGTTCCATACTATACATATACTAGCAGTATGGTGAGTATGGAACAGCTCTGCCCACCCCGCCTGTGCCTGCAACACGTAGGCAGCTCTTATCTATATATTTTCGGCGCGCCTCTGTGAAGTCGCGCTCCGAGCCACACCGCCCGCCTCGCTCAATAGGGCTGGCTAACGATTTTATATGTATTATATTTTAGGTTTGTGTTTTGTAGAGTATGTCTTGATGTAGAAATAAATGCTGCTGTGTTAAATAGTTGTTTCGAGATGCGTATTCAAGTTAGTCCATGAAACATTTAAAATATACTTAAGTCGTCCATAAAAAAATAAAAGTTGGAAGGAAGGTTTTGTTTTTTTTTATTGTCTTATACTTTTGAATTGTAGTGTTGAAATCTTGTCGAAACATTGTCGACTTTAAGTTCTTATGCCCTTTAAAATTCTCTGCTTTTAATACGTAAACTTTAGGAAGATACATACAAAAATACTGTATGTAACAATACTTAAATTCATTGTATAATTTTCATTAACACCCATACAGATCTACTTAGTCTCCATCGCAGACACCAGTTAAAAACCCACAAAGTAAAATAAAAATCCCGACCTAAAACAATCCCGAGTTGAGGCAGCCCTGTGTATAATTTACGATCGCAGTCGCGGCGGGCCGTCGTCGACGCTCGATTTATGGCGTAATTTTTACAATGGCCCGACCCGCGCCGAATTACTAGCGCTTCTTGACCGGCCACTCGGCTTACTGCAGTCCTAGTACTTTGGATGGGCTAGCGAGTAGTGCAGGTAGAAGGGTTTGACGGTTTTACGGGTTTTAAGGGTTGACTGACGGGTTTGACCCCTTCAGGTCGTCTGATTAGATGTGGTCTGAAATACTGTGGGGTCCGAACTTTGGTTGGAGTTGGGCTCGTAGTTGCAGTTATCTGTTAAAGAAACTATTACAGTAACATTGTTAAGGGAAAGTTTTTTGTTTGCCTGTGTGTATTTATTTTACCTCATCATTTTCAAACGGCTAGGTTAATATTGATAAAATTTTGCAAAAAGATGTAATGTCAAACTCGATTGAAATATACGCATACTTTTTTGCAGTTCTATCCGACATCCACGAGGTCGAAATAGAGTGTAAAATTTAGTTTCTTCTATAAATATCTATATCAAGCGTTAAATGCACTTCTTATTTACAATATTCGTTCATATTAGCGCAGTACTAATATATCAACAGTTTCCTCGAACCAAATCTAGCAGCTGTCTTATGCTCCGACTTCGGATTAAGAAATTCTCTATTTCTGAATCTTTTCTCTCTCCTATCGATTGAGACTTGGAATAAAATATATTGAACTATTTGAGATATTAGCTAGAGAAGTATGTAATAGCGTTACCGTATATATTTAACGCGCTTTTCATTACAATTGGAAATCGGCCAGTGGTTATTGGTTACTTACTACAGATCATCATTCCCCTGCCCTTATCCCAAAATCAAAAGGATTTTATATCGAGTAGGCCTTTTCAGGCACTTCCAAAACGTTACTGAGTCTAGTTGCGCGGTTCCAAAATGTCATTCTTATGGAGAAGAACCGGCAAGACACAGTTTCCCAATTATTATTGGGGTCGGCGCAGCATGTCTTCTTCTTCCACACTTTCCGTCATCTCGCTAGTAACACTATTTGGTTATTTTACACAGCTTTTTTTCCAAATTTTGTTACCGATAGACACCAGGACATGTCAATCTAAATAAAAAAGAAATTAATGACAATTAAGAATATGGCAACGGCTGACAAGAGCTCCTATAAACAGCTGTATCCATGTATAGTCTTGATTGAGAAAGAAATAGTGATCATGGAGATGACAAATGGTAAAGCAAAAAGTACGCATTGCGCCGACTGCAAATACTTCGGAATAAGGTAAAGAGATAATCTCACATCTCACAATTATTCTCACTACAGATGATACACATATAGACGATAGTTCATATGTATGTTTGTTAATTATTCACGCTTAAACCACTAGACCAGTTTTGATAAAATTTGGTATAGAAGTAGCTGATAGATCAAACGATACTTTTTATCTTCGCGTCACACCTTGCCCACTACATAGTATAAACAAAGTCGCTTTCCAGTGTCTGTCTATTTCTATGATTAGATCTTTAAAACTACGCAATGGATTTTGTTCTTTTTTTAATAGATATACCTAACTATTCAAGAGGATGGTTTATCCATTTATATGTATACTTCAGTGTTGCTTAAAGCTAGCATGTCACAAGTAGATTATAAATTAAATTTTCAATGTTAGAATAGAATAGTTAGTTCACAACATAGTATACTAGGTTCATACAAATATTCTGCAGTTCCATATGCTTTACAAAGTTGCATACTCTATACTTCTACACAAAATTACATAGTAAAGTTGAACCCATATTGCGATTATCACCTCTAAACTAAAGTTGGCTTGAGTTGGTCAGTTCAAGTTTCAAAACTAATTTGACACATAATTTCGCGCGTTTTATAATATTGTTGGCATTATGGCGTTGTGGATATGTTTCTAAAAGTAGTTGTAGTTTTATTTCTCAACAATTACACAACGCCATCTAGTTTCAAGTTAAGCATACTAAATAGCTTGTGTAATGAGTACTAGACAAAATGTGTATTGTTTTTCGGTCACCGGTGACCCCCACCGCGTTCAAAGACTTAACATACTTATTGGTACATTTCTAAATACATACCTACAAATTATAGGTAAATTGCACCCAGACACAAAACAAATGATCGTGTTTAATAATCGTAGTCACGAAAAAGGTCTCTAAATACCAACCGAATTCATCACCCCCTTTATTTTGTAGTCGGTTAAAAAGTATGTAAGAACGCTTTTATTTAAACAGAACTAGAACAACATTAAAATAATACCATTTTACAGGACAGATATAGTTACTTAGTTATTCATCAAGTAATTTTCATAAGAGTCAGAGAATTCATAGTTTTTTAACCTGAAAACGAAGACGGAAAGTGGTTTTTGTTTCATGACTTTACTTAAAAAGAAATTTTTAGTTGCCTTATTAGTATCTCTTTTAATTCACGGGTTAATTTTGCGGGAAGAAATCCGGTCCTTTTTTAAGGCTTGCACGGGTACACAGGCCTAACATACAGAGGTCTTGTTGAGAACTTTAATCTAAAATGTGATGGGGCATTATAAGTATTGTTATTATTTTAACACTAGTTTTTCTAGCAGTTTTGTTCACATGGATGTCAGTTATAACAGATATAAGTAGCTGATGTGTTAATCAAAGGGGTCGGCTTATACTAGGAGGCTACCGCTACGTAAAGTAGTGTTATTGCAGTTGTGGAAGCATGACAGCGCACTACGCGGCGTAGTGCGGCCTCTCTCTTATACAACTGCAGTGATTATTACTTTATGTAGGTTGTATAATACCAGGTCATACCAAAATTAACTTAAGATTTGATAAAGGACTAACTAAATTCTTTTGTTTAATCAAAGGTTGAAATTATAGACCCGTTTTTTGTCATTTAGTTAAGGGACTCTTAAAAAAGAAGCAGGCTCTCTATCAAACTCTATACATAGAATGTTATGGTGCCGAAAATCACAGATAAAACAATAAACCATAGATTTCCTTATTTTTTTTTTCGTGAGGCAAAGGTAAGCGATTCGCAGCATGCGGCTCTCGGAACCCCAAGCCGTGTCGAGTGTGATGATGCAGAATAATTTAATTGCCGCGCACGACGACTTCGGCCGCCATTGCTCCGAGCAGTTTTTTTTTAACGTGTGCTGCCAGCACTACCCAATGTTGACGTAAAGATGAGATATTTTTAAAAGTAAATTATTTATCTAAATTTAGTTCTAGTTTAATTGGGACGTTTTTAAATGTGGACATAAAGATAAATTTCACGCGAAATGTATAGTATTTTCGGTACCCATATGTGTTATGGGATTTAATTATAATTTTGGTCCATAAAAACATAAAACTACCGAAGATTTTTGCAACACCCAAACCAGTTTGTTAGGACAAAGAATAGGCTTAATCTTATTAGCGAAAGGATTAGAAAACCTATAAATTATAGGAATTTAAAAGGTCCCAGCTTACTAATAAGCGTTTAATTCCGCGCAGGTAAAAACGAGGTTCGTTCATACCGTTCAGGGTTCAGCATTCATTTTAATCAAGTGTGTCAAGCCTCCCGATTGCCAGATGAAATATACCACCGCAGCTTTGTTTTATTAATGCTGGCAATGCGACGAGGACATTGCCAAATAATATTCTAAAAACAGTTCGGTGTTCAAATGTGAAATGTGTATTTTATTCGAATTTGGAATAGTAAGCGAAAATAGAGCTGAAATTTATTTTATCTTTAATGTTTTTTTTTGTGTGATGAAAAATATATCATGAGGCTTTAATAAAAATATTAAAGTAGTTTTCAACGTGCAATAGATATTGAGAGTAATTAACAAATGAGAATCGAGTTGCTGAGTCTTGTATCGTACTCAGTCTCACTAAATTTTCTTTTATATTAACTGGAAACTACTTTTATTATTATTTAGAAAGGGCAGAACGTTAGATGTTAATTTCATCATTATCGATAACGAAACAACCCTAACCATTCACCGCAATGAACCGTCATCAAATATTTTTCAGAAAATGCTTACTTTTATTTATTTTTTATACCGGTCTGTGATGGGACAAAAATGTCACCCTAATCGCGACAATTCATCGATACATTCGATACGAGTGACCAGGGCTACATAAGTTGACAGGAGGTTTCCGATCAAATCGAACAAGCATGAATCGATCGCTGTTATCGGGCGCTGTGGCGTCACCGGCGTCTATGTGTGGTCGCCTGCCATTGTTCTCAACGTTTTTGCTAAACCGTGCCCGGAGCGCCCGACGAATATAAATTGAAAGCCAGCGTTTGTTTAAAATTTCACACCGCGTCCATATTGTCATGTGCGATAGCGGGAAACGTCCCGCAAAGTGCAAGCCTGCTCATACGCTATGGTAGCTGCATAGACAATTGTACCCAGCTACTCATAATATAGGACTATTTGATCAAGGATCTCCTTTAGCCGAATTTTAAAAGGACACTCAGTTTTGATTCACCCTGTTTCATCTGACTTTCAGACTTTAGAAGGCATAAACTTTACTTGAGGTGGGTTATTTTAAGAGTTTATCAATTGGAATAAGTAGTTTCTCAGATTAACTTGTTCGACCAAACGTACTCTTCAAGCTTCATTAGTACTGAAATAAATGTCTTACAGAGATCAAAAGTGTACAATTTCAACTTTCAAGTCGTCATTAACGGCCATTCCATAACTTAAGGTGTACAGTACAATTTAAGTTAACCTCAAACTTGACTTGCTTTAGTATTCAGGGGGTCAAAATTAGAATTAGACTTTGTTAGTCTCGAAGACTCAAAATATTAATAATAAGCGGATCTGCGGGTAGTAAGTTCAGGTGAGACCAGGCTCACGGGATAGCCTGACTCTTTAATAAACATGAGCGCAGGCTGGGCCGCTAATAATAAATGAGAGAGGCGAGCGGCCCGCCGGCACGCCCGCACACCCGGCGCGCAGAAACTAGGAGTAGGAGCGGTATAACTACGTCTTATAACTAATGGTACTCATATTACGATTTGATGAAACCCTGGTGTATGCGCGTTGTGCCGAAACCTTGTTACTGCCTTTTTTTGCCGACTGCGGCAAAAGGATGAGTTACTTTTGGATGTAGATAGACTCATGATCTGCATTTTTTAATAGATCAATGCAGTTAGCTGGTTTTGACTGCTTGTCTAATCATGTAGGGATATTAAAATAAGTTTAAGTGATCTATCTCGTGAGCATAGTCGTAGAAAACAGCTAGTATCCACTAAATAAATAACTTATGTGACACCAACAGCGTTAAAGTTAATAATTTGCAAATGCGATGTCAAAATGACATTTCGTCTTTCAGCAAAAGTCACTTCAAAATTTCAAGGTTCAAACGACAGTAGAAAAATTGTGATCTATAAAAATGTGGGCCCTGCGCTTTATCTCTCTGCGGTCATATCGGATTGCCGTCCCATCGGGCTATGAGAATAAAGGAACAGACAATGCATCTGTGTTTGCGCATACGCTTGTGCACTGTAATATGTCCCGCGTAGCTGGCTGGTGACATAGTAACACTAGCCGCCGTGGCCGAAATCGGTCGTGACATTATTAAAAAAACAGAGACCACATACGAAATCGGCGGTTAGAGTAGAATAACTTAGAACGTAGAAGGCAGTCAAACCATTTTAATTACGAGTATAAGCAGCTAAAATCTATTAACTGAACTCCATTGTACATGGTTTTCGTTGTGATAAGCGTTGATTGACTTCTTGATTAACAATGTCAGTTAAATTATCCAAGTCACACACAACTTACGATAACTGCATTCACTGCAGTGGTTTTTAGAGTTCCGTAGATGAAGGTTCAATATTTTCATACTTTAGGGTACAATCTTTGAAATTAAATCGTTAATTTTGTAAGTAGGATTGTTATATCACTTTTACATGTCGTATATGTTTTGAGCTCGCTAGATTCGACAAAAATCAAAATTCAAAGGTTTTTATTTCGAGTAGGCCTTTTCAGGCACTTTCAAAACTTTAGTCTAGTTGCGCAATTTCTAACTGACCACCCTGAAAAGAAATGTCGAAACAAACTCAGGGGAGTTTGATCTAGTAATCAGATTTTTAACTCTTTTACCAATAAAAAGTCATGTTACTCGAGTGTGTTAGCCTGCTAATGTTATAAACCGGAAAAAATTCTAATTGTGGATGGATGTTTGTTACTCTTTCAGTCAAAACGGCTGGAGAAACTTATAGAAATTTGATATGGAGTTAAGGGCCCCTTATTCGAAATTTACGTTTTTAGATCGAGTTTTTTTCAGAGAAATCACCATATTTAAATTCTTAAAAAAATATATAGTACAGATACATGCTTTATCTAGTGACTTTTTTGGATAGAAACGAATTATTTAACATTTTGCTCGATAAAAAAAAATTCAGAAGTAAGGTCGATTTTAAAAGTATTTTTAGTTTTATAAGACTTGGACTGAACGTAATTTTATATATATTTAACATTTCATTTACTAATCGGATTTGCCAGGGATATTATTGGATAGAATTTTAATATGGCGCTTATTTTTTTTTTAAATAAAATAAATACGTGAAAAGTGCTCGCGCGCACCGCGCGCTCCGTGCCAGTGTCCGGCCGGACGCCATCGAGGTAGGACCTATGCAACTTTTGCTCGCGACCACAAATTTACGTAAGTGATTGAAATGGTAAATAAAAAAAACAAAATTAAGAAAAGAAGGGTGTCTGAAGTGAAGATAATCCGAAAGTGTATTGCGTAAGTACTTATTCTATAAATACGTCACAATATGATTACTTCTATACACAGAGCAACGAGAAGTCAGTATGTATAGAATTTAAAATCTATAATGGGAATATTCACCTTTATAAGGTGCAGATTTCCATCCTGGTCAAATTGAATGAACTTTCGCACAGAGTGATAACAAATTGAGATAGATGTTTATTATTTAGTTTGTTTGAAAAAAAAAGTCTTTCAGTTTACGTAATATCAAAACGTATCATGATTCAAATGATTCATGGTTACTAGTCCTAACCGTGTTAAATTAATGTCGGGGTGGTAGCGCCACGCTGTATAGTACTCACCAAATCTTCTACAACCATTCTTTAAATTCTATAGAATGATCATCGCTTTCCTTAGTCACACATTCATAACATATTAGTGTTGACAATCTATAGTTTAGTGGATAGCACATCAAGCTAAGTATATTATTATGTTTTTGTTGCAAACTACTACTTATTACTAGCACAATATATATATGAACTACTGATTTATTTATTTATACTGTGGCGTGCCCGCCCGCCGCCATAGGTCACCGGAGTTCAAATCGCGACGGCTCCTGAGCAACGCGGGCGCAAGCCGTTTCGGTGCGTTAAATGCCTAAACTTTCGGAATAAGGGGCCCTTAATTAAGGCCCTTTTCTTTTTTTTCGTGGGAAATCATCAAATGACCCCGCCCGCTGGGTGCAGCGGGAGGGTGTGTCAGACTTTTACTGACCAAAACCTCCTGGAGGCCTTTGGGTGCCGGGCGAGCGGTAACTCTCACGAACATCCCGCAGCTAATTAAGGCCCTGGATTAACACATTGGCTACTTAACCGACAGCCTCAGACGTTTTTGCAACTATAATCGTTATTATGAAATGAATTTAAAAGTAAGAAACATTATAAGAATTTCAAAAGCATGTTTTTGGTAGAATAAAGGCTACTCCTTTTATAATCGTCATTCGCGAGCACGAAATCGCGGGAATCAGCTACTAGTCTATAGATAACTAGCTAAGCCGAAAAAGATGACAGAAAGAGATCAGCCAGTAGTCAATAAAATTGTATATGTTTTTGCTAGCCTGTAATGTCCTATAGCCGGCCAAAAATGTTATAATAATAAATGTTTAATATACCAGCCTATATACGTCCTACGGCTGGGCAAAGGCCTCTTCCCATATAGAGAAGGTTTAAGCATTGATCACCACGCTAGCTCACTGCGGATTGCCGATTTCAATGTTTGGAATCCAGGGCAATAATATTACATCGATAAAAATATTTAAAATATTACTGTCAACATTAGTGCGTATGTGTGGCCCCCAAAGGATGGTACTGGCGATCACGATACTTAAAAAAAAAATGTGTTCCCAGATCTATGCGTTTACCCTGAGCGCAGATTTTGACTGTTTCAACAAACTATATAGATATTAGATACTTCAGTTGCACGTCAATCTATCTGTCAGTATGTTTTGAGGTATAATCGTTAACCGCAATAGGTAGAAGGAATTTTTATACTGCATTACTTTTTAACAAGTCTTGACTAATATTGTAAATGCGAATGTTAGTTAGTTTGCTTGTAGTTCATCATCTTCCTGCCCTTATCCCATTTCACTTGGGGTCGGCGCAACACGTCTTCTAGACATGTTGCTTAAAGTTTTGGCTATGGTTTTATAGTCGGCCGCCTGCCTGACACTAACCCTATCGGATTTTGTTGCAATAAAGTGTGAGGAGGATGGTTGAATAGGATTAATTTTGCTGCGATTACTGACTCGTAGGCAAAAGTAAGTTACTAATAAAAGAGTTTTGCAAAAAATATATCCACCTATGAAAAATACGAGTGTTTTTTGCCTTTTTCCAGTGATTTGGTCGATTTGAGCCACGTTAATCTTCTACTAATAGAACAGAACCCATAAAGAATGTCTAACTCACATTTAGCCGGTTTTTTTAAACTTAATTTCTATAACGCCTGACGTTGATCCTATAATTTTGACATTGACAGTTGTAAGTCCGCATCTTTGCTCATCGCACTAAGCTACGATGATGACGAATGAGTTGTAATGACAGGTCTCTAGGAGTTATGCGCGCCTAGTACACCGATGGTACAGATCACCTGTTCTTTGATCTTACTTCCTTTAAAACTCCGTTGAGTCATTCGATCAGCTGTTCTGTCATACAACTGGACTTTCTTAACAAACTCGATTTATGGATTATTTCAATGACAAAAGCCTTTTCGTAGAATGTTTCGTGAAAAGTGAAAAATAATAATAGAAATAGATCGCCCCATAATTAATATTAGGAAAATCTCAATACAGGACAATAAAAATTGGGTGTAACCTTTTTTTTATGTCAAATTTTTTAATAGTGCATTATCATTATTTTCCCGCGTCTGTCAAAAACTTGCAACAATTTCAAATTTCGATTCTAACATGCAAAACCACAGGCAATAAATAAATACATCGTAAATGCAAACACTTGATGACGTACAGTATGTATCTTGGCGAGTTATGTTTGCTTGGTACATTAGAGGCGAAAATCACCTGTTCTTGTTTATGATTCAAACAGCCGTTCCGTGCGATGCGCGGACAAGTGCGCGCATGCATGGTACCGAAATATTGATAGAAGAAGTACTATAACTAGGTATTTAAGTATTATTTCTGATATACATGATAGATATATACACACATCGGTCGAATTTAGAGTAAATAGGCAGGTATTTATTTAATCTAAGAGTTTTAAGCTGAAAAAAAATTAACATCAAATAGAAAATTGTTGTTTCCTTGACAAAAGTTGTCTACACTTTACATTTAGCTTTAAATTGATCTAAAACTAATAGGCAATATTTGTTAGACACTCACCTTTACTGGTGGCGTTGGTATATACAGTGGGGGGTCGTTCTGGGAGCCGCTGTATATCTCCTGTCCGTCGAGTCCCACAGTGCAGCCGTCGGAGTCCAGCACACTGTACCGGCACACAATGCCGTCGGCTGGCTTAGCATCGTATCCCGGCGGCTTCCCCACGTGGAAACCCTTCGCCTTCACCCAGAAACGGAACTTGGAACTGTCAGAACTATTGCATTCTTCCCCTCGTAGCGTACGAAGTATTCTAGCGTACTTCTTTAGTGTAACTGTCTTGGTTTTCGCTAAATCCCCGTAGGTTTGTATCACCCACGGTTGGTAGGTCGAAAATAAGTCCAGTTTAGGATCTCCAGATTGTACTTTAGCTCTTTTGTTATTATTCTGTTCGTTCTTCTTGTCGGATTTAGAACTGCTAGCCGTAGATTTACGCTTGGAAGGCTTCCGAGGAGTTTTCTCAGGAATAGCCTCCTGCGTCAGCTTTTTACGGAGTCCCCTGTCACTTATCATCGCTGCTGCCATGATTAACACTTCACTTAAAAGTCACCACTCATTGTTCAGTCCACAGTTTAATAAATCTCGGAACAGATTACAGTCACTATACCTACATCGTCGGCAGTTCCCTTTTGTTTTCCATTAGTACCAAACGCGGCTCTTAGCGTTCTGTGAAACGGTTCTGGAATTGTTTTCGTGGAAAGTTGCCGAACTGAAAAGTTCCCGAGACTCGTGCGTATAACTTTGCGAACGCGAACTTTTGACTGCGAAGTTCGCATCGACCATAAGGACTTTGTATAAAAGAAAACTTCCCGGCGGGCGGCGACGGACCGCGGAAGGATGCCCGACCTTTTCTGTTCCCGATCGCAATACTTCTCGCGTTACCCGATAGCTAATTATCGAGCAATCGTCATACAGTTCAATTGTTCTAAATGTCTATAATATTTATAACTTTAAATAAGTAACAAGAAAAACAATAAATTTAAAAGTTCAATATTTCCAATCGGACCAATTGTTAGTAAACAGTTCGAAGTCCGTCAACAGGTGTCAGTTCAAAAGTTCAAAGAAAAATAAATAGCGAAACAAAAATGTATAGGATGCGTGCCGTAGTGGAGTGGTGTGGAGCGGGCGTCCCGTGCGTAGTTCGCGGCGTGCGAAGAGCGGAGCGACACAGAGCCACCGTGGCGGCCGCTCGCGGACAGCGCGCGCGGAGTACTGGCGCGGCGGGCCGGCCGGGCGCGGCACGTGCGGGACGAACGGGCCCGACGCTAATTGCCCGCAAAACAATCGGGCCGATCGTCGGCCGCAGGGCGCCCCGATAATGCTCACACTTGGCCGTCGGCCGTCCTTCGCAGCCCGTACTCGCGGCCCGCGTAGATAGCGCGACGCGACGCGGCTATTGTGCGATAGATAAGTCGCGCCGCGATATGGCCCGCGCCGCCGGCTTTAATCTCTTGTACTGTAACACCGTATGTCGCGTGTTTATTGTTTGCCGCGCTACACACACTGCAATGCCATTTGTTGTAGGTATTACAGTTACAGTATGCGCTAACTTTCCAAGTTAAATGCATCTGATGACAATATTTTGGTGCTATCATTTCGTACTAGAATATTCACTGGATTCCATTTTTCGATCTTTTGCCTTACTAAAAAAATCGATTTTAAATTGAATAAATATATTTCTTACCCAACTTTAACAAAAAAAAATATAAGTAGCAGCAGAAATATGATTTGTCGAGCATATTTTAAGTACTATTTTATTAAAAAAAAAATATTTAAAATTAAAAATTGATTATTTGATGCTACTAAGTAGCACTTTTCGAAGGTCAAAATACATTGGACAACACCGCATCGCCCACCCTTCACCGCTGTCCTATAATTGCTACGGGAGAAGAAACTGTGCAACTAACTCCGACCGATATTTAAGATCCATAGATATTATAGATTTTGCCCTAATATCATAGTAGACTATATTGACATTCCCGGTAGAAGACGGCCTATTATTTGATAATATTGCTGGTCAGAGTTCGATCGACATACTCCTTATCTTCCTAAGCGAATGTTCATATTTACATGTCTCCTGGACTATAATAAAAGCATTAAAACTGTGAATATTAATTTCAGTTACAAACTTGCATTAAACACAAGAAATATGACCGTAGCGGTATCCTTAAACAGGTCGTGAACACCGGCGCCCGGCGCAAGCGCAACGCGTTCGTTGTCTTTGATGACTCGACGCCGACGACGTGCTACCAGTTGTAAACATAAAATTTAACGAAACATACGATTTTGAATCTTATACCTCTCATGTTAAAGATGGAAATTTATTTTACAAGAAAATTGTTCTTAGGACGTAAGAATTCTAGGTATGGTTGCTGCGCGCGCATCGCGCACGAATCTGGTGCGCACGAGCCCGCACTCTTGCGCGAAATGTGCGCATGTTACTAGGCGCACATAAAATAAGAAGAGCCCGGCGGTAAGACCACCGACTGCGCGCGCGCCTGTTTCTTACCTTCACCTTCATAACAAGTACAAGCCAATTTAGACTTTAACATCTGAACGTTAAGGTCGATTATTACCTTGTTTTTGTTTTAAACTGGTTTTTAGTTGCCAAAAGTTTAACCGGCTGCTAGTGTTTTGGTTGGTCCAAGAAAAATCTTTGGATCTATGCTGCCCTGTGAACTTGATGAACACGTTAGCCATGATTTTTGATCATTATTTTTTTTATTTGTTCAATTTGTTCGGTGGTCAGTCGATTCCTAGGGCGCGAATCAACAATGTTTGTAATTTTGACGATTATCCGAAATCTGATTAACCGAGAGATTAATAAATACCTAATATAAAGGCGGAAAGAAAATATGAAAAATACTTTGGGTATAAATAAAAGAAAATACATGGGTTAGTTAGAACTTCAAAAAATAATTAAGTATAGGTGTTTTGTTTTCATTAAATTGAATAAAAAAATCATATTGATCACCTAGATTGAGTAAGAAGAATCGATGTTGCTTCATTGAACGAATTTGTACCAGGCGCACATACACAGGCAAGAGTTTGCGACGCAGACCGCGCGGTATCGAAATATCGGTTGGAACACGAGTCATTTGTAGTATCTGGCAACTCCAATAGATGGCGTTACTAGAACCTCTTTTTATGTGTTTGAACATGATACATTTTGCAGAATTCATAGAAAATTGACGTAAACTTTACTGAAAACTTGTAACCTAAAACTTTACATAACAAACAATAAATAATATTTTATTTTATAGTTTTTATAAGTTTAGTTTTAAATGTAGATATTTTTTGTTCAATCTAGTTTTTGTCACACATTGTAATATCGACTAATATACAACGTTTTCATTCACGTGAGATAAATAATTTGAAACACAATATTCAATAATAATTATTGACGACAATTTTGTCCTGACGTTCCGTGAAATGTAACGTCATACAAAGAAAAATATGATAAATAAATTAATGAACCAAAATCCTCTCAATTTTGTGATTGAATTATTTACATTGTTCATCTCAGTTCTGCTGCGGAGGCTGGAATGGACTTACGCGGTTTTGATTTTACTCAGCTGCGCAAGTACCAGGAAAACATAACATTGAAGGCGGACCATACGTCAGTCGTAATGTCGTACATACAATGTTGTTCGTAAACGTAATCGCGGTTTCTTTGCTCTATGCGCTCCTAGTATAATTGTTCCTAAAGAAACTCGAAAACCGCGTATGCGCGTTTCCGTGAAACGCAAAGCTTTCTTGCAACATCGGCGGTGCTAATGCCGATGTCGTTGTTCGATTGATTATTCCACAAAACACCTGAATTTTCTATCTTTATTCAGTTGGCCTTTGCCGATTTCAATTTTCATCATTGTCAGAAAATACGGCAACAATAATCCGCATGAACAAAATTTGAAACGATTTAAATATTTTGTATGGCTTTGGCTATTAAGCATTTCGCTATCTACCTACCTAATTAATATTTCAATAAAACATTTAAAATAAATTATTAAAAATGGTGAATTATTTTGGTGTGGGATAGATATTTTTATCAATGCACTTTTTATTTATATTTTTCTGCAATTTACAGTGTCTTTGTTACCTGGTTAGTGGTTTCTAATAATTAATTCAGTCACTAATAATGCACACACCAGTTGATTCATCCGTAGCCCGATTTACTAGGACATCATAATAGTGCAGCATTCCCGTTTAAAATGAATGTCAAGAGGAAGACGTTCGATAAATTTTGGACTATTATTACCAGGGCAACATAAACTAAAGAAGTTAAAGCGTATAAACGTAGTGTCCAATGCTGCAATGTCGTGTGGCTGTGTGAAGAAATGTATAGTGCTTGTACTACAGTTTGTACTTTCAATTTATTATATAATGAATGTGCAAAAATTTCAGGTTTGTCTCAATAATTAATCTTCTTTTCGTTCAGTAGGCACTTTATCTACGTCAGGCCGGAGGCTCATGCCCTACGTGACAGATGGCGCTGCCTACCGCTTCGCTCGCGGAATATTTTACAATACGCAATTATATCTTTACACCGTTTACTTTATGGGAGCCTGGTGAAGAGATGTAAAGTCCCTTATCCCCTCTGTAGAAGACTCTAGGATCGATGGTAAAAGTCATTACTTCAACTTTTGGCGCCGTCAGGCAAGAAAGTGCGCTTTGGTAAGAAGAATTTAATACACATTTCTAACAACAGTTACAGTTACACCTAGGTATTGTATTTATTGATTGTAACTCCACTGTTCTATGTTGCATAAAGTGTATGGAAAAGTATATGAAACCTATAATATCACATGCCAAGGCTCTAAAATAAACCTCAACGGAATAAAAGTACTTCAAAAATATTATCAAGTATGAAATAAACTATTACCTAAAAAACAGAAACTTAACGTTACGAAATTGTCACAAGTTGATCAATAAAATTAATAATTAAAGCATAGGTTTGGGAATTCCATTTTTATTTTCATTATCATCATCATCATCAGCCTATCGCAGTCCACTGCTGGACATAGGCCTCTCCAAGTGCACGCCACTGAGATCTGTTTTCAGCCACTCGCATCCAGCTCCTACCAGCCGTCTTGCGCATGAACAACGCTGGTACATAATTACTTTGATAATGGCGTTCCGTAGCGCTATGCTATGCAGTTACTATGCATAATATGTCGATATTAAAATGTTTAATTGAATTAACAAATATATTTTAAATCGATAGTTTTATTATTGAATTTTTATAAATAAATAATTACTATTACATAATAAATAAATCAGCCTGTAAACGTCTCACAGTTGGGCTCAGGCCTTTTCTCATAATAATATAGGGAAGTTTTAAGCATTGATCACCACGCTAGCTAACTGCGGATTAGCGATTTCAGATTCCAATATTTGGAATCCAGGTTTCGAAACGCTAAAAAGAGTAAAGAACTTCTTTTTTTGCTGGGAATTTTTGAAACGATTTGGAGAAGGCTTTTTGCCCAGTTGTGATGAGAAAAATATAGATTTTTTTTCATTATCCAGTTTATTTCAAGTAGCTGGTTTCCTCCCGAAATCCTGTTGTCGGTACTAGGGTATCATAGCAGATAGCAGTTACGTAACAAACCGGCTGCAGGACACAGATGTCATGTAGATACAATCGTCGCGTCGCTAACGCGGCCCTTTCGGAGCGCCGCGCCGCGCCGCCACGACCGCCTCAAAGACTGCTAGGGGTGTCCCTTAGTGAATTTCTATCGATTCGGTAGACGGTAACTATTATGAATTTAATTTAAAGAGAAGAATAGGATTGATACCAAGTGGGAAGGTAAAATTTCAAGTAACGTTTTCAGTAAAACCATAGAATGTCTCCTTTGACGAGTTCTTTTATAACTTGTTAAAATGATTTTACTGGGTGGTTGCAATGCTACAACAAATATTTTACTAAATTAACAGGAGGCCAGAATTACTAAATTAGGCCAAGGCCTTTGTTCAGCAGCGGGACACGATAGGCTAAGAAAAAAACCACGACGAAAATAAAAAGTCTAACACATTAGCTACTTAGTCTGAATTATTTGCTGGTTCACCTTACTACTGATGTACCATTTGTTACTACTTTCATCAATTAGGCTACTGCAGGACATAGGTTTCTCCAATTATGCAGCATTTATACCCGGCCTTGAACCACATCCAGTCTCTCCCAGGCACACAGATTGAATGTAAAATATATTACGCAATTATCGATAACCTACCAAACATTATATTCCCACCCCTACCGACACCTACTTAACTGGCCGAGCCAGTGCCGCGGTTTGATCGCTACCCCCCTCGCCCCCCTCCAAGCCACCCCCTCCGGCCTCCCCCACACGGCCCGCGGCTTATCTGACGCGGAAGCCCGTCGAGCAGATATATTTCATCTCGCCACTCGACAGTTTTTCTGTACCCACTGAGTTCAGTACTCCTGGCGTGGTCTGCACTCCTGGTGTTTGATCATAATTTTGTTAAGTAAAAGTTTAAGTTTTATGACGAATTGTTTGTTCGATTTTGTTTTGTTTTTTTTTTCTAAAATCTACTTACTGCATTTTTTTTATTCTTTCGCACTAAAAATGGGCTCCATCTAAATTGCGGTATTCAGATGAATGCGGTCTGTAATCTAAACCCCAAACATGTAGAATGGGAAAGTGCAGAAGAAATTCTAAATTTCAAACAATGATGCAAATTATAGATGTAATAAATCGGCCTACAAATTTATTCATATCTGAATATGAAAGCCTTAAAAAAATATTTTGCTCATTAAATAATAGTTCAAGCCGCCTCAAAAGTTATTAAAAACTGTCTTTGCCTAGATATACCTAAGTACATCATGATTAATACTAGTATTCCGTTTACCAACAGATAGGACTGAAACTGGGCAACTAATATAATTGTGATGGCATAAGAATATAATTATAATCTGAAAATAGTTCATTAGAACCCCCCATCCAATTATGAATGTCATTGAAAAATGGCTTACATTTGGTGACTAGATGAGCAAAAACCGTTCGTTATCCCTGTACATTTATCATTTTAAAGTATTGCAAATAGACTCAATATTAACAGAGTACCGAATTCAGTACATTTCTTTAACAGGCGTTACGATCTGATTAACACCTTAAAATACTCCGCAGATTATCTTAAATACTCTTACATAACTTGCATTAAGGGTAGACCTCTATAAAAATGATTTTCGTTCGCTTATCCTTCGACCTAAATCCGACCCGAGCCCGCAGCTTACTATAAGCATTTAATTAAAAAATTCGCGCCTACAAACTCACCTAATTAGTGAGTGACCTCTGCGTATTCATGGCGTCCTGGTATTACGCTTGGTTTCTGACAGTTACGTAACGCAAGGGATGGCTATTAATCAAGCTGATTTCGGTTAAGGGAGTAGGCAGAAAAGGTTTTTTAGCGCACTATCATTACAACTAACCTCTTTTGCGATATTTATGCTTTGTTCTAAGTTTGTTATAAATCAGATGATATATTAATTTCTATTCTTGTAATATCTCAACTAGTATAATTATTGATGTTATCTTGTTAAAGTTGAAAAATGTCTCAAATTGTACAAAATATGTTATTTTTTTAAACTGACTGTAGAGAGATTATCGGAAAATCTTGGAAAATAACACGTAATAAATAAAAAATAAATAATCAGAGGGAACCCCGAAAAGAAAATCTGATGTGCAAGTTAGTAATAACCTTTGCTTTCAAATAATAAAAAGGCCTCCAAATCGGTTTAACCGTTTTAGCGCTACAGAGCCGCAAACAGACACACAGAGCGGTCAAATTTATAACCTCATTTTACGATGCGATTACATTTTTAATCATTTAATCTTCAGGCCATGAAATTTAGAAAAAATGACGACTCCAGGCGTTGTTAAAATGCTGCGATACAAGTTTTATTTATTGAATTTTCTAGAGCTACACTCCTAAGGAATATGTATTCTGAACTACAAGTACCTTTCCAATTTGCAATGTTCTGACAATAGCTCGTATCGGCCTTGCATTCAGCAATATTTTAATATTTCTCATGTTAGTGTTTAGTATGAACATTTTAAAGAAATTGGATGTAAATTGAGCTCATAGACATTATTATGTCAATGAATGTTAGCGTCAAAGACTGGTTCATTGCTAATTTATCTGTATTAATTGTCTCTTCGAAATCGGTCTTGCTATTTTGAAAGAAAATGTAGACATGAACTATGTATTCATAGTCCATCCTCTTATCATTTTATTTGCCTTTCGTAAGTAAACGTAATAAACAAATAGAATGCAACAATTCATTTGTATGCACGAAATCGAACCCACTACTTCAAAAGCGCAAGCAATTCGAAGTCGAAAAGCCAAACGTGTATGGAATGCAAATGTATGTATGTATGGGATGTATGTATGTTTGTTTGTATGTGTTTTTCCGTAGCGAAGGTAAGAAAGCGAGCGCTGTCGTGTCGCGGGTACCAGGGCGGCAGGCGCGGCAAGAGTAAATTAGGCGGCGGACACTCGTACACGGCGCGAGTCGACGCGCGCACTCAGCGATATTGTTATCGGCCCGCCCCGGTTGTGGTAGGGTTGTCGAGTTTGTGGTATTATTTTTGTGTGACTTATTTTATTCGGTTAGATGTTTAGAGATAATATAATGGGGTTGTTATTTATAAAGGTTCTCCCAAATAAGCTGTACGTTGCTTGGTAAAAGAGATTTTTTAGTCCTGGTTACTGAGAAATGGTTAAATAATTTGTAATGTAAAACGATTTTAAACAATGTCCCGTCATATTTTAAATACCACTACTGTCTGTTAATTAAAAAAATAGGAAACAACTAGTTTTATTAAAGGTACAGTTGTTGTTTCTTTTAATGCACAAAAGAAATATTTTCGTTTAAGTTTATATTTAAACGCAAAAATGCATATTCATAAACTATTTTTATTTCTTTCCGCCCTCCGACTTTCTTGTTTCAGGAGTGAAGGTTCTCAATACTTTTTAACTACCAACAAATACATCAAATATTTTAATATGCCTAGGTAGGTGTCAGCCCTACACTAACGGCGGGGCGGAGCGCACGTCGCCCGCCAGTCCGGGAACAAAGCAGCCGCGCCAGCGCCACTCACCGCGTGTAGCCGACCGAACCTACTTGATACTCACTGTACTATGTATATAGTATAGAAATACTATGCTGGTAATATGAGTATATTTCGGATAAGTGTACGTACCTACTTCATAATATCCTTGTATAATACATGTGAATGTTTGTCACTTTTTCAATTTTGATGAAATTTTACTAGAGTTAACTGATACCATAAATTAGCACATAGGCTACTTAATAATCGACCGCATCAAAAAAAGGTAAGGCTTTTGCACTTTTTACAAATTCATTTATTTATTTATTTATCACCTCTTACATTCATCTTTACAGGATTATATTATATCACCTAAAACGATAGTGTAACAAATTTAAAATGTAGTAATGTAGTATAATATATTATACAGAAATACTAATCATCATCTCGGATTGAAATTACTCAGGGCTGGTTATTGTCCCCCCGCCCTTCCTGCCTCTTTTCTCTGGAATGTGCATCCCTCATCCATCTTTCCCACCGCCATAGAAATACTATACTGGAAATATCCAACCTTTGCACCATCCTACTCATATTATAAATGCGCAAGTTTATAAGTATGGAAGGATGTCTGTTACTCTTTCACGCTCAAACAGCTGGAGCAATTTTGATGAATTTTGGCATGGAGTTAACTGATCCCTTAGATTAATACATAGGCTACTTTATAACCGACTTCGTCTGAGGGACGTAATGTTTTTGCAGCTATAACCGATATTTGCGCGGTTGAAGTCGCAGGCAAGAGGGTAGCGTAAGCATAACTCGCGTTGTGCCCGTTTATAATATATGAAGACTTAACAATCTATATCTTCTTACATATAAAATTCCCAACACACAATATAGTCACAATATTAGTTACCGTACTCCTCCGAAACGGCTGGACCGATTCTCTTGAAATTTTGTAAATGAATTCAGTACACTGAGAATCGGCCAACATCTATTTTTCATCCCTTTTTTCCGCGATCGAAATCGCGGGCAACAGATAGTCAGTCTATATAGTTTATTTTACTGTGTTAGCGTACTTATTGCACCAAATACAATATTCGGTTCGTTATATAAGTTCTCAATACTTTTAATATAATATTTACATGGGATAGCGCGGCCAGGCCGGGAACAAAGCTGCGAGCGCCTGTGCCACTCACCTCGGCTGTAATGCGACTGAGACGTCTTGATACTTTAGTTATAAAAACTTTTTTTTATTTTGCTTTAGATTTTGACTGGATGCTATTATAGTTTAGAAAGAAAGAAATAAAATACATTTTATTGCGTAATTGAAGACGCATAAGTACATAACATTATTAATTTTAATTTAAGTACCAATGCGGCTTTTAACTATTCTGATAACCGTTGTTAATATTCAGTATATGTACCTATGTATGAGAATTTAAATACTGTTCCTCTGTACCTCTTCCAGTCGATATCAAAGCCAAAAAACTGATACTAATAATATCGATACAGAAAAAAGTGAAATACCTAAAACTCAAACAAAATCGCTGTATGCAAGGGATTAAACAATATTAAGCATTGTGATCAATGCAACGAATATATGTACATCACAACGCATTGCAACTTCTCTCTATAAGACATCTTTGGCCTACCTCACAAATAAACTCCTCTCATGGATAATAAAAAAATATAAAAATATTCGATAGAATCAAAACTGATCAATCGCACTAGTAGTACATTACCAATGATTCACCGGAGGCGGCGCGGCCCGCCACCGCGCGCCGCATCGCATCGTCCCGTATATTGTACCCACACACACACAACACCCTGTACACTTACATACACACACACATACAACACCCTGTATACATACATACACACATACACGGCCCGTTGTAGGCTGCTCGCACTTTTATAATGAATTATGCGCATACTGCATCACTGCATAGCTTGTAGCCTATGTAGGTGTCGCCGAGCGAGTGCGAATTTTGTTTCTTCGTATACTTTGAAGTGAATCTGGTGTGAAAAGTCTAATTGTAAATTACAAAGAGAGCGACCTAAACCTTTGTACACCTATACAGGCTGTATTAAAAACACAAAGAGCGACCTAAGGATTTGTAAACCTATACTCTCAATAATGCGGGTCAGTTGTATTGCAGTGCTTACGACCGGGTCTTTTAATCCAGACTCGGTTTAGCCAGTCACATCAGGGTTCACGCTAGGAGGTGAATTTGCCAATCGTTATAGTTTTAGAGAAATTCAAATATTAATCCAGAGTAATGAGTATTTTTGAGTATTATTGTCAAATTATTCCGAGCATGTCAAATCGCTGAAATATGAACTGATAAGTTAAAGGCATGTTACTTGTCAAAAATACTCAAAGAATGTCTTTTCCACACATTTCTGACAGGCCTGTTGGTCTAGTGGTTAGTGGCCCTGACTGCTATACCAGAGGTCGTGGGTTCGATCTCCAGCAAGGACAAATGTTTGTGTGATTAGCACGATCATTTGTCCTGTGTCTGGGTGTAATTTATCTATAGTATGTATGTATTTAGAAGTATGTATATTATAAGTATGTTTATCAGTTATCTAGTTCTCATAATACAAGCTTTGCTTAGTTTGAGATTAGATGGCGTTGTACGAAAGTCGTGGAATATTTATTTCTAGTTTGTAATCCTGAGTAGCCCCTCTGGTATATTTCTAAAGTAACTTAAGGGCATGACGGGGGATCCCTCGCTACCTCTGTTAGATTAAGTTAGGTCACTATGGTCAAGGGTGGGATCGCGGTATATGTATAGTAGGTATAATGTCTGCGGACCGGAGATCTAACCCGCGACACATCGCGTACAGTGCTAAGTTATTAGCATGGTGATCTATACCACTCGGCTATCCGTGTTCTCCAGTTTAGGTTAATCAAAATCGGTTCAATGGCATAGACGGGAAAGCGAAACGTATAGAAATATTGAGTAGAAAGTTACTCTACTTCTCATCTATTTCTGTCTATTTTTCTAATATTTTTTTATCATTTATGACATTAATATAGACATTTAAATGTTCAATTTTTACAGTCTTGCAGTAACATGCGCATAAGCATTCAGTGACGGTTTCTTGCACGAGTTTATAATAAGATGGCACGAGACCGCCCACTGTGAGTTTTTGTGGAAATACGCAAGTTTGTAACTTCTACAAACACAGTATAATATGAAATGCAGTATGAAGTCTTCATATAAACAGGAGCAACGCGAGTTATGCCTATGCTATCGGATCGTGGCATGACTGGAGCGTGATACAGTCGCGAGCGTGTCGCAGTGACGAACGTCGGTGTGTTGTTGGTGTATTTAAAATGCTGTAGGTGAGAAACCCTATCGCTGTTACTTACCGCGCGGCTGTAGGCATTTATTTTTTAGAAACGGCTGAGTTAGGCCGGCCTCATACAGTATGAAATTCAGAATCTGAGAGTCGGTTCTCTATTGCAAATATACAAAAAGTGGGTTTGGATTAAAATAAAGAACAGACTTTCAGATTTTGAATTTCGGAGTGTATGAGGCCGGCCTTAAACTACTGTATGTTTTTATACTATGTTACAACTTACAACTTTGTAGGATTGTAAGTGTTGCGAATAATCCGGTAAGCGGTCAAAGCTTGCGATTAGCACGCAAGCCGCCACGTCTTAAAGTAATATCATTGCAGTTGTGGAAGCGAGACAGAGTATACAGCGTAGAGCGGCGTCTCTCTTCCACAACTGCAATAAGGTTAGGATACTTTAAAGGATGATGATCGGTGGTAGACCCTCAGGCTAAGACCTAATTCAAAATGTAAATAAATAAATATTCCACGACTTTCACACAACGCCATCTAGTCTTAAACTAAGCAGTGCTTGTATTATGAGTACTAGACAACTGATAAACATACTTAAATATTTCTAAATACATACATATTATAGATAAATTACACCCCGACACAGAACAAAAATTAAATGATCGTGCTCATAACACAAACATTTGTCCTGGGTGGGAATCGAACCCACAACCTCTGGTATAGCAGTCAGAGCCATTAACCACTGGATCAGTAACGCACGTAATGTATTAGGTACTCATCTTATATTGCCAATAATATCTCCAAGACGAGTCGAAGGATTGAAGAAAAAAAAGTGTATTTAGGCGGTACAAGAAATATTATGCGAGTTACGATACATCGCCGGTATTGATCAATCAATTTTGATACTAATGCTGCTAGGCTCGGCAATGTAATGGAAAAAATCGTATAATAATTACATCTTCTAGATTTTGCCTTTAAACATTTTGCCATAGTAATTGAACCAGCTTTTTGAATCAAACCATGGTGATACAGTTTAATTAGTTAATTTATTTGTCTTTCGATACGGAATTCTGTTTGACTACTCTCTGAAAAAAACCCGAGCTTACCGAAATTCAATTTTCATTTAGTTTTGTTATACGTGATGCTAACTCACAAGCACCACTTTGAGTAGTGCGCCATCTAGTTTTAAAAGGTAGGTAATAACTTATACACTTTCAAAGAATCGAAAGCAAGTTGTGAAGACAAAGATCTTCAAACACTGGAGTCTTGGACCGTGGCCAATAGATGTCGCTAGAAGAACGAATTAGTATAATTATTCTCATTCTAAACTTATAGTACAACGTTTGCAATCAAATTAATAACTTATTATTACTCTGATTTAAATAAACACATTGGTTATTATTAATAAGGTCCTTTTCCCTTTTTTTTTTTCCAAAATAAGGTTTACCGATTACAGTTTTCAAGTCAGTCAGTCAGTTTCAGTCAACAGGATATGTCTTCTTATTGCTAGCTACTGCCTGCTACTTAGATTAAAAATAAGAGAAAAATCTTTTCCCACAACTTTAATTTACGAATAAGTTCCTAATTCCTAAGAAATGTTTTTCGTTGAAGTGAATATCAACCGCCATGCTTGCGGCACTGTCAGCGGCTAATATAACAACTCTGCGTGGCTTATGCTTGCCTAGTACTCGGTGTATCCGTGGGCAAATGTGACGGGGCAGATCCGGACGCCTCGACACGATTGTGACGCCCAAGCAAACCCACTGTTGTTCAAAGTGACACAGTTAGTTGTTCATTGGTTAGGAATATTTGGCCTTCCCAAAGGGTGTAAATGACGTCCTAATTTATTTAATTTTGTGTTCAAGAACGCGCTACTTTAAAAAAAAAATAGCCGAACTAGCTACAGCAGCCAGCCATTATGATTTCTTTTTCATGCAAAGGGTAAACACAATTTTAGTATGTTTACAATACAATCTTGTTTGTTGTGTCAAGTGTCAACCCTATATTTTAAGCTAAGCCTTCAAATATAAAATGAAATGAAATTAGTTAATTAATTAGTTTACATACCTATGTCTTTAAAAAAGTACTTTAGTTCGATTGTCGTAATTCTTTCACTTTTATGCTTCCCTGGTATTTACTAAGTCCACGGACAAATGTGACGAAGTCGGACAAGTGTGACGAAGTAACTGGGACGACGCAAGATGCTACTTCAAGCCTGTGTGTCGTCAGTCGGTAAATCAATGAAGCATTTTACGTTTTGCTAATTTGATAACTAAAAAAGAGCATCAACATCAAGCTACGACAAAAAATTTGTAAGTGTAACAATAATATAAAAATACAAGTCAAATGGAGAAAATCCATCGTTTTTTGTAGGTTAGTAAGTAACATTGTTGAAAATGTATGCTTGGCTGGAACTACTGCCGCGTATTGGGACTTGCTTTCGTAGTCAAGATTTCAACCTCTTGAATCCTTATGGCCGCCTGGTACACGAAGTTCGTATAACGTTGGGGCAAGATTGCCCATCCACCTGCGTTTCATAGATTGATCGAGTTGAGTTGGATGACACTATGATGATAGTTGTTTGAATTGTTATTTGTTAACAAAAACGTTATAATAATTTTGAATTTGTTCATTAATTTTTTAGGTGATTATTTGCTAATGAACAAAATAAAATGCAGGGGTGCGGGACGCATACCGTGCAAGTACTAATGACCATCATTCGTCGTGTTCTTGTCACTGCTGGTGTACCTACCGTGTACCTACTGTTTTAGAATCTAATAGTTTGGTGCGCAGCGATGGTAAGAGACCTAATGGAATGTCTCTGCTTTCCTGGAAATTGGACCGGCCTTTGGTGTGGAACGCAACGTGCGTCGCCAGTTCAACACCCTTGCGCCATCCTATGTTCTAAGTTCGGCGGTCGCGCCCAGCGCTGCTGCTGAAGCCGCGAGAAACTATATTGAATAACCTTACGGGATATAATATTTTTGAGCCGTTTATGGTTAAAACGCACGGGACATTGAGGCCAGGTGCACGAGTTCTATACATATAAGGAATTCGCAAAGCACTTGGTGGACTCCACTTGTTGTCAGCATGGGCTGGCAACTTTTGCGCAAATGTCCTGGGTTTAAACGCCTGTATTTTGTGGTAAAGCCGCCAGTCTCCTAGGCACGTTTTCCGCCATTGACAGAGATGACAACATAGTGAATAATGTTTTTGTCGCTTAATGTTATTTTACAGGTGTTTTTTTTGTTAATTATAGTTTCATTGTTCCTATCACACTTTGTAATAACGATTAAAGATTGTCATAAAACTTAAAAGGTATTTATATTTTTTTGCGTCTTTAATGTCCTGTGGGAGAAATAGTTTATTTTTATTCCGTATATTTAGTAGTAATTATGTACTTTACTGCAGTAATATCAAGTCTGGTTTCCTTTCAAACCAAATAATTATGATTTTTTTATATGCATTTTTACCACTACTTGTAGCAAAATATTGTTACCAAAAAAATACATTTTCAAATTCCACCGCCCGCCGCGTCACGTTGTTATCATTCTTTAAATAACTTGAACCGCATTGATATGTGCGCCTGGTAATATCGAATATTGCAATCGAGCGGCCGCCAGCTGGGGCAGACTCCATACATGTATCACACATGTATGCGCTCTCGAAACTAATTTGGTTCAAAGAATTGAACCATGAACTCAACGTTGTTTCTTGGACGTGAGTTGAAAAGTTTAGAAACAAAAAACAGAGATGTCGCTCGCAGAAATTGCCGCCGTAGCCACAAAGGTAAAAATCTTATAATAATCCTAAATAATGCGATCTACTCTGTAAAAGTATTTTAAAAACCTGCATCTTGTAGATTTAGAGTAAGAGAAATAATGTCCGACCGACATTATTTCTCTTACTTAATCTATCTAAATCCACATGACGTCTTTAATTTTTTGATTATATTCTAATAAAATGATTAATTCGCAATTATATTTAAAAAAAAAACACTTTAGGGACATACTCCGTGTCCCGTCAAAATATCTTCCGCGCAAAATCGAGTAAAATTTTTCACCTCTTGCAGTTTTATGGCAGCCTGGTACTTGTCTCGAATATAACGGGGTAAGTTGAAACAAACGTTGAGCCCATTCGCTTTCATGAACCATACACCGTACAAACAAGCAAAATATAATGGAAGGATTTGCTTGTAAATCATTAGTTAATTAAAAATATTATTGTAGACCGACATATTATTTAAAGTATTTTATTAATTGAAAGCCAACATTTTCGCGATTTTGCTAAGTTTTACAAGGCGTGCACTCGCACAAAAAACAGTTTGCGTAAAACAGAACAGAAATACGTAAACGAACGCGATGAAAAAGCGCCGTAGTTCGTGTATTAATAAATAAATACGGCAGACATGTGGCGTCAAATACCTACTTAAAAAAATCGGTCCTTTTTTGAAGGCTCAAGTTCTCATAATAGGCTATACCGATGCAGTACAATATCCAGAAAGCCATGTTGAGAATGTAATCTAAAATAGGATGAGGCATTTTCCAAGAAATTGTTATAATTTCACTGGCTGTTGCCCTTGTGAATTACCCTTGTCTGACGGTGCCATTTAAAAATAGTAGCCTATGTGTTTTCACGTTGTCAACTAACTCCATGCCAAATTCCATCAAACTTGTTCCAACCATCCGTACATACTTAGGTACATTTTTTTGCGTTTATACTATTAGTAGGATAATCATGTCGGATTGAAGTAAAGGGACGTGTCTTTGACTGATATTCAATAAAACTATAAACCATTCGATTTGATAACTTTAATTTCATTGTTACATTTTTTACAGGATACTTGAAAGATTCAATACAATGACCACAAATTAAGAATCCATTACAATATAGGTACCTACCTAATTGTCCCTTATGTTATAACAAAAACCATAAATGTTGGCAAACAAAGTTTAGCCTCATCATTCTAATAAGAGGTAATAAGTTTAATAGTCACTTACTTATAAAGTAAAACGTGTTACGAGTACTTTTACAAGGCGGAATGTGAAAACAAAAACAACTTCTTAAATGAATCACAATAAAAACTAAGGCAATTGGATTATTCCAAGACGTTCGATTTATTTTTACATAATTCTTTAGTTTTCCCTATTCAATAAGGCACGAAAGAAGAATTTTGCATTTAATTTCATTTAAAGAAAGTACAACTATTGAATAG
This sequence comes from Chrysodeixis includens, assembly GCA_941860345.1. Taxonomy (NCBI): domain Eukaryota; kingdom Metazoa; phylum Arthropoda; class Insecta; order Lepidoptera; family Noctuidae; genus Chrysodeixis; species Chrysodeixis includens. The sequence goes on along the minus strand of OW796112.1, from coordinate 402,677 downwards.
TCGCTGGCTTTATGATACAATTTCTGAAGTTTAAAAACAAGCACAAACTAATACAGTATTCCACTACACATTGAAATTTTCACTCTTATAATGGAATTTCCTTTATTAGCAGAACATTAAAACTGAACAATAAAGATCTAATCACTTCCTTAATTGTTAACGTTTACGTACAGACTACAAGATTACTTTTAATAAATTAAATATTAAAGAAAAGCTATTTTGATAGCAGATCTAATGAAGTAAATTATTCTGATACGAACTATTCTTCACATGCAAGGCGCCATGCACATTTATCGATACATCAAATTCACATTAATATTGATATGCTTTAATATACAAACGCTAAGGAATAATGTCATTTAACTAATAAATTCTTATTTGCACAGGGAATAAACAATATGTGGTGGGATGCCTCTGAACCAGGAGACCTAAAATGTGAATGGGAGAGAATGCATGCGGAAGGCTAAGGATCTGAACAAATGACGCAAATGGGAGAGGCCTATGTCCAATAGTAGGCTAACTGATATAATTATTGTATTGCAAATAAATATACAATAAATTATTGACTCGTCAACTATAGCATAGTTTTAAGATACGTGAAATAAATATATTATACCTAAACCTTAATTATTATGTATATTGTACTGTTACGTTTGGGATAAGTTCTAGATAAAAAAGAAAGCTGCAATATTATAAAACATCGTAAAGATTTAATTCATTTACATTCATTACCTTTGGTCAATCATACTCCAAGTAATGCATACATTTACAGTATCATATGTATTATTAAAAACTAAGTCCAAACTACCAGTTTGAGCGGAAGGTTGAAAAAACGTATACATAGAAATACGGTGAGCTACTAATATATTATGTATGTGACATTGAATATTGTACAGATAAGACCCACTTCATATCAAGTATTGTGATAATAAAGGGAGTTATAAATAGTCATAGAATTATTTATGCCTGACTTTGGACTAAGTTTGCACATAATTGGAAAAAAACATCTCATATTTGATATGAAGACACTTTTTGATACTTAGTATTCTTAGTACTGATTCCACGGAACGTTTTCTATGGCATGTTTCTTTAGTTTATGCTTCTTCAGATATTTCGAGTCTATAAAGGCTTCGCCGCACAAAGAGCAGACATATGGTCGTTCACCAGTATGTGTCCGGAGGTGCACAACTAAATTACCTTTGAGCGCAAAGAACTTCATGCAAACTGAACAGCCAAACTTCTTTTCCCTTGTATGAGTTAACTGGTGGGTACGTAAATGGGTTTTCGTTTTGAACCGTAGAGAGCACAGCTGGCATGGGAACGGCCTCTCGTTGGTATGCACTCGTTCATGCATCAACAGCATTGCTTGGCTGGAGCAGCCCTTACCACAGATACTGCATTCAAACCTCTTTGCATTCTTTACTTTAAGATTCTTATGCGTTAATATGTGAGATTGTATATCCTTCTTTGAAGGTAATACTTCACCACATTCTGAGCACAGCAGCTCTGTCGGATCCACAATATGGGAGCTCTCAATATGCTGCTCCAAAGCTGACTCCACTGAAAACATTTTCTTGCACAGAGAACAAGCGTATCCTAGGAGTTTACCAAGATTAGTGGTAATTTCTTGTTTCACAGTCTTCATTAATTCCTCCTTGACTTTAATTACTTTAGATTTAGAGCATTCATCAGATTCTTTGTGACTCGTCAGTGCAACTTTACTCTCAAATGTCTTGTCACACTGGTTGCAAGAGAATGGGTTCATGTGGGTTAGCCGATGTGTTTGCATGGTAATTTTCTGATGGAACCTTTTGAAACAGATGTCGCATTCAAACTCTCGGATTCCGCTGTGGATCATCATGTGACGTTTCAAGTTGTTTGGGTTGGCAAAGGTCTTGAAGCAAATATTGCAGCGGGGTTTGATGTTGTTGTGGCCGTATTTGATGTGCTGCGTTAGGGCATTACGTCTAATGAGTTGGTTGCAGAACGGGCAGGTTATTAACAGGCCTGTACTGCTGTGCAGTAACATGTGTCCGGTGAGTATCTCGGCAGACTCAAAACCTTTACCGCACAGGTTACATAAGTGTTCTCCTGCAGGATTATGTTTATATTGATGTTTTTCATAATCCGCTAAGTCTTCGAACTGCTCACCGCAGTCACATAAGAAAGTGCCGTCCTCTTGCTGAAGTACTGTAGCTATTTGGCTATCATCAGCGTATTCTATCACTAGTTCCGATCCATCATACTTCAGAATTTGGAACTGCGAGGAGTCATCACCTTCGCAGAAAATAACTTCTTGAGACATTGGGTCACCATCTTCATCTTCATTCACTAATTGCGAATCAGTCAGATATTGTATCCTGTCGTTACTTTTCAACAAGATAGTACCATCAGAGTCAGTTGTTGTTAGAATTTTAATAAAGTTTTTAGAATTTGGCATGTCTTTGATGACGTCTGTAGAAATGGTTTCTATAATTTCATTGTCATGAGAGTCTTCCATTTGTACTAAGCTTTGATCTTCAGTCATGCCGTCTTGATTCGCATCAATATTCATAGCACCTTCCAATTCGTCGTTTTCTTGGCCTTCCTCTTCATTTTCTAGTATAGTTGCTGGCACATTCGCCGACACTTTGGTGTTGGACATGAGAAATGATTCAATAGAGTCTTCGAACTGACTCTGAGTTTGTTTCTCTGGACTGTAAACTTCAGTTTCCTGCTCCAAGTCTTCAACTTTGACATTTGGTAAATCTAACTTGTCCTCTTTATCTTTGTCTTTTGGATCATCGATAACCAGGACATAATAACAGTCATCATCACTGTCCGTTGGTTCTTTTTTGATGATGGCAGCAAGTTGTTTCATCGGATCACTTCCGATGTCATCATCATCATCATCGCCATCACCATCATCGATTATGTCATTTGTGAAATCAGGTGGAGTTTTATCAATTTTAGAAATGTCTAGTAGAGTATTGAGCTGCAGTTTTAGCTCATTATCCATTTTGATGCACTGTTTCCGGAATTGGTAAGCAGAATTCATTATGGCATAGCAATCTGAACATAGCTTCTGGGGTAAACCATCATCTTCCTTTACCTGAAAATTAATAAAATCAAACTTTTAGTTCTTTAAATCATAAAAATATTTGTATCTATACTACAAATATATGGCTTCAGCTAAATGGACAAAATTAAATGTCTAATTTTGTAAAAGAGAATTACAATAATTTTTATACTTTCAGATTGATTAAAATTTAAGAAATGTGACGTAATTTGAATAAAACCTGCTGAGTTCATAGAGATAAAATGTGCATCATTTTATCTATGTGAACTCAGCAGTTCTTATTGACTTGAAACAAATAAATTTTATAAATTACTAGCTGTTGCCCGCGACTTCGTTCGCAAAAACAAAAAAAAATGGAACGAAAAATAGATGTTGGCCGATTCTCAGACCTACTGAATGCACATGCAAAATTTCAAGAGAATCGGTTCAGCCGTTTCGGAGGAGTATGGCAACGAAAACTGTGACACGAGAATTTTATATATTAGATATTACTAAAAATGAATGTTCACAAATTATTAGGATAGAATAGAATAGCTCTTTATTGTGCACCATGGTTGGATAATTAAATAGCTGCCTAAACAGCTTTTTTATTAGGTTCACAATATATAATCAATTTAAAATCTTATCAAAAGCTGATACTGCCATACTTGAATGGATATTACAAATATTATTAACAGCAAACGTCAAGACCTTAAAATCTGCAGTGAGGGCAGAAGAGTACAGTGAAGAAAGAGAGAGAGAAAAGAATAGTGCCTGTAATATAGAAAACATTTTTTAATAGTATTAGTATTTACATTTAGCTGGAAGAAGGGAAGGGAGGCTTTTGCCCTGCAGTGGAACACTAACGGCTAGTAATAATAATAATAATTTACATTTAGTCATTATAGTATATTAAATAGCATTGATTTGGTAGACGTAACTTTTTTAAGAATAAACAAATATTTTCTTTCTTTTTTTTCAGGCACTTTCGAAACATAGGAATGACAGTCTCTAGTTAAATAAATAAACATAAGCATTTACAGTACCATCTCATTCAGTCTCAGGTTTGCAAACTAAATTAGCTTGGTTATGAGTACTAGACAACTGGTAGACATACTTATATATCTACTTATTCCTAAATACATAAATAATATAGATAGATTACACCCAGACACAGAACGAATAATCATGCACATCACATGAACAATTGTCCCAGGTGCGAAACGGGCCCACAACCTCTGGTATAGTCAGGGACACTAACCACTAGATCAACAGGCCCGTCAAGGAGTTGTCATACCATTAGGCTATTACTGTTTATTGTTGTATCAAAAATGAAAACGCATACAACATTCGAAATTCGGTCCACACCTGGGGCTGGATCTTGAGTCCTTTACCTTGGCAATCCTGTGTTCTTACCACTAGGCTATCAAAACAAAAATACATAAATGAATGACTACTGATAAAAACAAATATGTCATTCAAGTAAATAGAATATTTATTGAATTGTAATTTGGTGAGTTGGAATAAGGTCAATGACCTAGTTCTAAGAAATTGTATAGTAACATTCTAGATTAAAAAACAGTTTAAAATTAGTTTTAAAATGTCATTAAAACTTTAATTAGAACTGCTTTAAGTGATATTACTGGACAATACATCTAATGTTTTGCTCATTTGGCAGTCAATGTGAAAAAGTTCTAAGATGCCAATACTTTCAACCTTTCCTTCTACTGAGAATACTAATAGATAATTTAAACAAGACTGGTGTTTGGTACATTGATTGTCTAATTGAAGTCATAGTTAGAATATGCCATTTGTAATTAATATTGCTTAACATCTATGTGTTATATGAAATTATTGTACACTCAATTGATTATTATAGCTTCAACGCTCGCCCTAATGATTTTGCCGCCTTTTACATTAGATTAAAACATTTGAAACTTCAAAGGATTATCGATCGAATTTCCTCTAAAATTATATACTTTAGTGTCGAGAATTGCTTACAATGATTTCGTAAGCGCGGTGTTTGATCCACAGTTGAGGTTATGTTCCATGTCAATAATTTGTAGTCTGACATACTTACATGGTATTATAGGCATAAAAGTGCGTTTTCGACATGTCTATTTTACAATAACTTATTGATTTCGGGGGATTTTACGTACCTCGATCGTAGTCACTTCAAGAAACTTGTCAGTTACATTCTGCTCCGAATCTAGGAGTGACACTTCGCAATTGGCAGACAAACAACAGCGGCAAAGATCGGACCACGTATCCATTTCAATAGACGCACATTATTATCCAACCAGTAACACCTGGAAAAATTAATATAAACACTATAAAAATGCATTGTTTTGACAGTTAGTAATCAGAGACCACAATAATATGGTATCCAAAGAGTAAAAATTATCTACGGACCATGCCCATAAAGACGATCTATTCAAAATTATAGACAAGAGACGAGCGTTCAAAATGGAGACGACTGAGCAACGGATGTGGCGTCTTGATAGATTAAGTTTTGACCTGTCAAGATGGCGCTGCTGACGGCGGCTTGGAATGCGTTCCGGTCATAACCACGGCGTTCAATACATTCATATCTGCTATTTCACTGGAAGACAATATGTATATTACCCAATAAAATTAAAAAGATTTTTATTTAAGTTTCTTGTGCATCGTTTTTTAATATTTAAGTTAATAGTCCTTGCATGATTTTCATTTTCTTACTTGATTATGGTTTTATTTGCTGAGTTCCGTTTAATCTAAAATCAACAAATAAATTACATTAATTAAATACTGTTGAAATTACTCTTTTTATTTTTCGTATAAATTTTTGTTAATTTTAAGGATGTTTAAACCAATTTTAACCATAGATTACCAAACGCTTAATAGCGTAGAATGAAATGCTTTTCACCACAGACTATTTATAACTTTAATTATTGGGTGTGAAACAAATATCGATCTTCGATCGTTTCCTTCGCAAGTTCATAATATTTCTATATATTTGTAGCAAAATATACATGCATTATTTTAGTTTGCTTGTAGAGATTGAAATATATTATAATCATTTGGAATCTGCATTCTCACTCTGTCTTCTTCATTTCTCATTACATGAGTGCTTAGAGCTTGCTTATTGTGAGGCTTAGCATAATATTTTGAGGCTTTGATTATTAATATGTCTAGATGGAGCGTCGTCCTACAATCATAACAAAGAAAACGAGTCAACTATTTCAAGCAGGTGTGCGTAAACAATGCGGAATAATGATACCAGCTACAACAAATTCTCCCATAAATAACATGAAAAAATAGAATAAATAAAAAGTTTAGGAGTATTATGTAATTATGTACCTTAGTGTTATTTAGTTTTAGTGTATTTTTATAAACTTGTTACAGTTTTAAGTAAATTAAAAAAATGTGTAGACGTAACCATAAACGAACTAATATTTACCCACGAAAATGACGTTAAGTTGGGAGAATGAAAAACAGAAACTAGCAACACTGATAAGACGAAAAAATATGGCGTCATTTATCTATACTAATATTATAAAGAGGTAAAATTTGTAAGTTTGTATGTAATGGGTAATCTCTGAAACTACTGAACCGATTTTGAAAATTATTTCACCATTAAAAAGCCGCATCTTCACTGAGTGACATAGGCTACTTTTTATTGCGAGTTAACGCACCACGCGGGCGGAGCCGCGCGCGGAATCTAGTTATGCATAAAAACAAAAAATAAATAATTATAAAGTTTTCTTGGTTACTTACTGATGATAGGTGATGTGTTTGGTATTTTTTACCCTTCCTTTATAATTCCGGCCCACTTTTACAGCACATACCGTAATTTTATCGCTGTTATTAGTTTTTTTACTTAGCGCGCGTAATGCGTATCGACTGTAAAGCGACACGATATGTACTGGCCGGTGGGTAAGCACCTGTCGGCCAACAATTGGCCGACACTTTTTGACACGTTTGCGCATACTTGACGCTCCATCTAGACATATTAATTATTATTAATAATCAAAGATTTTGAGGCTTCTTTGCTTAGATGAATCTTGCTAACAATATGTTTAATTAAACTAGTATTGTATATTAATCAATATTCTTGCCCCTAACGCATAATGCAAAAAAAAATAAACAGGTACATTGTCTTGATATCTATATGATAAAATGATAGATCGTGTTACTGTACCTATGCAATTGATTTAAAGAATTGATTGTAACATGGGTGGTAATTTTCGTAGTGAAAAATTTTAAGTTAACACGGCTGTAGTGGATTTTAGTAATTTACTTGACCTTTCTACAGAAGTCGCACTCTATCATGGATTAATCAATGGCAGGCGGCACAATATTTTGGGCTCATCACCGACCATTACATCATTCTTTATGCACTAAAAATGTGTTTAGAATGATTAAAACGCCCTGCGCGCGCTTTTTCGGGTTCTGTACCGGAATCAAACCTATACAGTATGTATATTTGAACGACGGACTTATTCAAACCACCAATAGTTTATGCATAGACTTCACCAATAAACGTATAAACAATAAAAAAACCCTGATTAATGACGAACAAAATCGTTCCAAAAAAGTCCTAATAACTTCGCAACGTTTTAACACCCTCGCGTTTATCGAACATATGCGCGGTCAATGACCGACGCCGACGTAGGTATGAATGCATTTCACTGCGCGGCACTCGTCTTCGACATCACAAGGGGCGCGGGGGGGCTTGCGCGCTCGCTGCCTTAGCGGCGGCACGTGTTTGGCGCGTGATATTAGGCGTTTTGCGCTCGTGTTCATAAATACTGTATTTTATCGGATAATTATATGAAAAATTAAGGTCATAGTTTTTTTACATATTTGGGTCGAGAATCGAATACTGACCACCCTCCTTCAATAAGTCCGTCGTTCAAATATACACGCTGTATAAGGTAGGGAAATAGGTATGTATCTACTTCCCAGGAACTCGGAGTCTTGAAACTTGGTATAAAGCAACATCTTGTATTGAGTGTGAATTCATGCTTTCGTCATATACTTATATAAAAAAAAAACATATATTTACAGATGTGTTTTTAACATATTTGTGCGAAACCCAGTGTGACGAGTAAGACTGGCTGGATTTTTTGACAGACCCCTTAAAGTAGCTACAGTCAATAAGAAGGTGCAGCTAATGTTATATAGTTTCTGATAGGTACTAAACTTATAATAATATGGTATTACTATAAAGGGCAGAATTTTGATTTTTCTGAAATTTGTTACAGGAATATTTTAGACCATTTAACTTTTTATCTGTGACATTAACTAACTTTGATAGCTATTAACATATTCTATTCAATCGGCCGCAAATTCTTTAATGATGAATAAATTTAACATTTTAGATCTTTGTCCTACTTTTAAATACGTAGCAGCGTACAGCGGAGGCTTAGTAATAGGGTTCCGTTTTACCTTTTGAGTACGGAACTCTAAAAAGGAACAAAAAAAAACTTACATAAACAAGAAAAGGACGTCACAACTCATGCAAGGCGTTTTTTGACTAAATAATTCGTCAATCAGTATGGAGATTTTATTTATAACATAAAAGGAAAGGAATATACTATTATCTACAATGTAACATTAATAAAGAGCGGCTGAATAAATCTTGAAGGCCGATACTTAGATGATGGATGGTCTCTGAAGGGACTATTCAATCAAGGACGGGAAAATGGCTGCCGTACAAATCTTACAACTACTATGATAACCTACCCTGTTATGATAAAACCTATTTGTTGATACCCTTATGTAGCAGAGAGTAACAATCCATTTAGAAAACATAAACATCTAACTTGAAACATAAAAAGAATATATATTTCGTTATCATTATTATGTAAGTTAAATTATATAAAATTTCTCTATAAGCTGTTATTCCAAAATAGATAACTAGGTAATAAAATAGAATATTTAGTTCTAAGGCAATTTGGTACAATATGTAGTTTTAAGAAATATGTTGCGCCCTTACAGGGTGATGTATAATTATAGTTATAAGGAACTGTGCAACTGTAACTATGTACATTATGCAAAAAATAAATAATAATAAAAAATCTTAACATCACTTAAATAATATATCTTTATCGCATTCACATCATGAATTATATGTTAACGGTTTACTCACGCGTATTTATCGGGAAAGCCCTACTAGTTTCGGACCCAACCGGAGTCCTTAATCATGACCTGACGCGGCGGGGTTGCGAGTCAAAATATTCGTAACTCATTGTCATTAGTTACTTAACACCAAACACAACTAAACTTCTTGCAAAAGTTGGACTATTGTTGGAGCGAGATACAAATATACTTTTACCGTGTGTGCGCTAGAGACGGCGATATTTTATAACTGACATCAGACCAACCAACATAATATTTACTCAAATTATTTTGGAATATCGATACAAGAGTAGGAGGAAAGAAAAGTGGATTTAAATGAAAACGTTTGGTAGTATTTTCGTTTATGGCAAAAACCCTCTGTTATAACTCTAACACGATTTATTTATACCGATTTCAAGGGCTACCTGAGATTTCGTATAAAATTTATTAACCGACTTCTTTCCTGTTTTTGTCTATGGATTTAAAAGTGAATATTACCCTTATACAGTGTATGTGTATTATTATTCAATCTGTGAGTATAAGGAGTATGTGTTCACTGCTTCAGGTAAATATAGGATGTAGGTTTTTTTTCATAGAATTAGCGTACTTAACATTTCCGTGTGGTGTCCGGATATAAAGAATAACACCACCCCATATCCTCCACTGGGTGTCGTTAAAGGCGACTAATGGACCTTAAGACTCAGTGCACTGTACCAAGCACCTTGAGTCACCCGAATGGTGGCGGGTAAACAACCAACAATCGCATTCCCAAAGAGGGTTAGTGTCAGGCAGGCGGCTGACTACATGTCTAGAAGACGTGTTGCGCCGACCCCAAGTGAAATGGGATAAGGGCAGGAAGATGATGATGATAGCGTACTTAACATTTCTACACCAGAAATGGTAATATACGTGAATCATAATATATGTGTAAAGTACGTTATTGCGGTTTTCGCTGGCCACCAAGACTGCTGCGCGCCACAACCGCAATTCATACTTTAAAAGGTGATGATGGATCTCAAAATCGGTTTCAGACATTTAATCAATGAAGGGTTTAATCAAGTTCCAAGCAAGGTCCTCTCGAGTTAATGCTTACTTAACTATTAATTAAGTGTGGCGTCATAATTATACAAGTTCACTTTTTACTGGCAAGTGATGTTGGTAGCCCCCACTTTCATATGTTTCACCACGTTTGTTGCGTTTTATCTTTGTATTTATTTTATTGATTTAATAAAATCAAAAATACGTATCCAATATTAACTAACTACCTGACGGACTAATTAGTTTTTTTTTAGCTAAATAGCCTATAATTATGTTACTCCAACCGTGGGCCAACGTAGGGCCCTAAAATGATGATATTAGAACGAATATCATCATTTTAGAGCGACTTTAAGTGATGACCTAAGTAATATTAAAGCGATTAAGCACGAGAGTGGTGCAATAATATTACTTTTAAGACGTGCCGGTGCTGTTGGCAGTGCTTCTGGTCACGATGTTATGTTACGAGTATTGTGAAGCTTACTAACTAAATATGTCATATAAAACATACCTACATTTAATAACAACTGTGTGCAATACAACTGAAAACACAGGAAAAGGAGGGGATTTAAAACTTGAAAAAAGGTTTCATAAACAGGTCAAGTGCGAGTCCGACTCGCCACGCTGAGGTTCTTGCAAATAAAGAAAACAAATCCGCATATTTCTTTTTACATAATTAATATGATATAATTAAAAATTTACGGTTTTCGCAATTAGCAAACCTTAGCCTCTCACCAAATTTCAAGATTTCATGTTCTCAGAAAAACCCTGTTCGTATTAATTCCGCGAAAGTCGAAGATCTTTAAAAAGACTCAGAAGTTTTATTTTTATCACAACTCCAAGGGACAGTATACCTGAGTGTTTGATGTAAATTCCAACTTGATACCTCCAGTTCCTCAGACAAAGTGCCAAACAACAAAGAAATCTTATGAGGAAGCCTAAAACAATCCAAAAATATTTTTAAACTTTCGCGACAGTCGGTGCAACTCGTGCATCGTCGTGAAACGTCGGGAGAAAAGAAGTATCGCGAATAAGTCCCGTTTGTCGTCTAAAATTTGTGAAAAATCCAAAAAGTCGGTAAAAAATGGTTATCCAATGATATGCTGTTATGAAATATTTGGTTTGTGATATATTTAAAAAGCCTTGTTTTCATCAACTAACAAGTTTACAAAGACAATAATAAATTGTAATAAATTTCTACGAAGATGAGAAAATGACCAGACTGACATTTCCACTAAGAATACGCAAAAACTATATTGTGTTATGATAGATACTTATGATCAAGTCAAGTAAAAAAAGACTTGATCAAGTTATCCTGGTCGAACAAAGAATGGTAATTTTGGTATGTAAAAGAATTTAGCGTCAGGATGTTCTGTAGTTTTCTTGTATCGGGAAGAAGTTTCCTTAAGCATCTCAGGTTTCGTAATTCTATGTCTTTTGGTACGCCACCATTCCCTATAACCGTGTCCCGAAAGAAAGCTGATTCCCTCGTGAGCGCCGACTTCCTGTTTATGTCTTTTTTGGAAGTCATAAAACTCCGACAAGCCACCAGGGTTGTGAGTCGTCGCCCTCCAGTCCGAAGGCCACCTCGAGTACTTGGACATTGCATTATTCGGGAGATACACAGGGAAGTGGAGCACAAGCAGCCAGGCAATCACTGGAACAAAGAATCTGTTAGTGTGTTGTGATGGAGCAAAAAGTAAGTCATATTTCTTTTCTGATTTCAACCTAAAACCTCTTTCGTTTTGAACCCGCGACTATTTGGCATCGATTTTTTATTTCTCGTGTAAAAAATCTTTGGGAATTAAATGATGTTTAAACCGTAAGAAGAAAACTCTTAACGGCTTAAAATCTTAAATGTAATTTGATAAAAGTACTTAACGATAACAATAATGTATTAACATCTAAGCGTGTAAGTTTCATGAAACATGACTGCAGTAGTGTTAACACTGAACCACTAACTTAGTACAGTTCGTCGTACAAAAAGTATTAAGAAAGTTGAAAACCTTAAGAGTAGTTCAGACTTCATCAATGCGTAGTGTAGAACTAAATCGCTTTCAGAGTCTGGATGTCCCTATGTACGCTCAATGGCTTTTATTCTCCTGCACTATTTTTACGACTCCTGCACTAAGGAAATTATCCTTGTACCGCGAGGGGTTTCACAGACATTCAATTTACATGCACAAACACATCCAGTGAGTTTCAATGCGGTTTCTTTAATAGATATAATGTTTCAAGAAAAAGGTTCTAATGTCAGTCAATGTTCAGCATGTCTTTTTTTCCACACGTTCCTGTCTGACGTCAGCTCGCAAGTCACATGTTTTGCAGCCATATCATCTTTCACTGGGAACCGTTTATTATGGTTAACATTACCAGAAACACTAATAAGACATATCTTTCTTTTTTTCCCGCCCTTTATCTGTTCCTGTTCATTTCGTTTCGAGTTCCAAAACCGTGTCGTTTCCCTAAGATACACCGAGCATAAATAATATTATTTAATAATGATATGTTTTTATTTCAATTTATTTACAGGATAAATTACATAGAGCCTTAAACATGATCTTAAATCCTAGTCTAACGTGCCTGAATTAGGTTATCCTGTGTTTCAGACGAATGTTCAAATGTCTCCGTGGTATTCATTGTAAATCCTGGCTTATAATAATTGCAATACCTGCATGCAGTATGCATGTGTAACAAATGGCAATTGACTATTTAAAGCAAACAGAATATCGTGACCGTGTTAACAAAACTCTAAAAAAGCAGTAATTACTTACATTGTTTAGAATCCATAGTTATATACCGAGGCGACTGAAATCAATACGTAGCAGAGGTAGTCTAGTAGTCCAGTATTATTGCTGCTTATATATTTCTATCAATCTTCCTGAATTGTCACGGTCCACGTTTAAAATACAATTAACAGTTCACGTTTTATAAAACAATTAAAATAACATGTTTCCCATGATTGGGATTAGCGTTGTATTAAAGTTATCAACTAAAATAATGTAAATTTTGATGAGAAGTAATCCGTTTGGCTAAGAGACCCCCCACACTAGCGTCTTTCGAGCGTCGTCGTCGTGCCAGCGTCCGCGCAACGTCCACCTGACGTCGACGCCGCGGCGACGCGACGCCAGCGCTGGCCGCCGAACGAACGCCGAGCGGGCGCGGCGCTGGCGTTGCGTCGCCGTGGCGTCAGTTCAACGTTTTTTGTGAACAACAACGGCGACGCAGGTATGTACGTATGTATCGCATTATAGTATGTATGAACTTGTAATAAAATCTTTTTAGCTGTCTGCTGTAGTATTTGTATCTGGCTGGTTTGGTATAATTGAAAGTTAAAATTTTAAAGAACATATTTTTTTTTTATTAGATAGAGTAAGATTTTATTACAAGTTCATACATACTATAATGTGAAAAGACTTTTTCCTCGATCTATTACGTCCACAACTGTACAAATATCACTTGAAGAAGTGGTTGTAAGGTCTCAGGTCGTTGTTCTAACTTTCCATGTCCTTACCAACTCCTGTGTACCTCCCGAAGATTGCAGTATCCCAGTACTCGAGGTGGCCTTCGGACTGGAGGGCGACGACTCACAACCCTGGATGCTTGTCTGAGTTTACGACTTCGAAAAAGACATAAAGAGGAGGTTAGATTTCTTGGTACGCGCGACGCTATACCGTGCTCGACATCCACCGCTATAGGGGTCCCTCAGAAGCATGTTGAAGCCAGCGCCATCATCATCTTCCTGCCCTTATCCCATTTTACCTAACCTAACCTACGCTAGGTTAGGTGAAGTTATTTCTTTTTGGTTAGGCTAACATCCATGTTAATTGAGGACAAAATAGTATCTTATGATACCTAATTTATTTTTTTAAATAATCTTTATGATACGTATACTTCAGGCAATTTGAAATACAAATTTATTCTTAAACGAATGTCTACTTATTTTATTACATTATCCAAGTCTTCGAAGATATTATATAAAATAGCTAATTAATGTGATTAATTTTGTGTCATTTATCACTTTATCTAAATTGAATAAACATTATATATAATGGCTAGATAGTATGTATAATATCCAGGTTTATTACTTTGGCTAGTATATTATAGATAAATCACACCCAGACCCAAAACAAATGACCGTGCTCATCATACAAACATTTGTCCTGGATGGGAATGGACTCCACGACTTACGGCTTAGCAGTCAGGGTCAAGCCATAGACCAACAGGCCTAATGGTAGGTAACTAAGGGTGTTGTTGTGCTCCGTAACCGTAATTTCTCAAACGATATAAATTTTCAAATGATTTCGAATAAGGGCAAAGTTTTCACACACGCTGACAAAAACTAAATTACAATTAAGTCGGGGAAAAAGTCTATTCGCATTATAGTATGTATGAACTTGTAAAAATCTTTCTCTCTCTAATCTATACTTCTATATCTATATCTATACTAATATTATAAAGAGGTAAGCGTTTGTGAGTTTGTATGTTTGTCGGCGCTAATCTTCAAAACTACTGAACCGATTTTAAAAATTCTTTCACTGTTAGAAAGCTACATCATTCCGAATTGCCATGGGCTATATGAAATCACCCTACTTCTCTCGGTTATTTTCAAATAAGGATATTAGTCAAATAATTCGGAAAAAAATTACCGCTAAATCACTTTTATCGCGTACGCTGCCGAAATACTCAATTATATATCAATAATATGTACTACGAAAATGTAGGGCTCCAATAGACCTACAAAAAAGTTCGCGATGTCCTATATCTATCTTTTACGGGAAATCCATGATGAGGCTAAACAGATAAAGAAAAATAAGACATGTTTTCTGAGCATGATTTTAGTACTACCATATTAATTCTTACGTCTAAAACTTACTTTAAAAAAAAGGTCATATCATGGAGATAATATTTGTCTTTTACAGTTTATAAATCGGATGAATAGTTTCTGATATATCGTGAAATTAAAAAGTACGCACGAATATTTTTTATATTTTTGCACACGGCACGCGGCTCTCGAGTCGAGTTGCAGTGAGGGGCGCGGGACGAGGTACCACGACGGGACTTGCGATCGCGCGTACCGAGGTGTTATACCCCGCAATAAAATAGCATGATTTTTCACTTTGTACTTTCGTTGCACAATGAAATTTTCGTTGTTTTCATTGTATTTGTAGTTTAAATTGTTCGTTGTTGTTTGTAGGATACAGTGACGAAAAAAAGTTCGAGTGTTTTGCGCTTTATCAAAACACATTAAGCGTTAGACTTTTAACGCGAGTGAAACCGCGGGGCATTGCTAGTAAAATTAGAATTTGGAATATGCTCTTTAAAATTTCAACTTTCAATTATACCAAAACCAGCCAGATACAAATACTGTAGCCAAAAAGATTTTGGAGATGGGTAGGGAAGGGTGTAACAATGAACAAATACATCGATGCGTGAAGTATTTTATTGAAACTTGATCTCCTAAACTTACACGTGTTACAAAGTATACTCAATACATTATTGGTAGGTACTTACATAGTTAATTCATCAAAATGTGTACCCTGTAGGGCGCAGCATAGTATTTGGGAGGACTTAAAATATTGTGTTAATAAATTTTTATTAGGTCGGGGAAAAAGTTTTTTCGTATTATAATATGTATGAACTTGTAATAAAATCTTTTTGGCTATAGTATTTGTATCTGGCTGGTTTTGGTATAAACGAAAGTTAAAATTTTAAAGAACATAATTGCAAATTCTAATTTTATTAGAGAGAGAAAGATTTTATTACATGTTCAATATGTTCATACATGCTATAATGCGAAAAGACTTTTTACCCGACTATTACTATTTATGTACTTTTTATTTAGGTTTTTTCAATCATAACATAATGGAATAATTTTACTTTTTTACTTATCGTTATGACATTACAATCTTCTCAATATGACAATATGTAAGTAATTTAGAAGTATTGTATATTATTGCTCTGCAACTTAACAATAATATAAAATTATAATTTTAAATATATAAGTATTAAAATAATGTTTATGTAGGTTTATGTGGCTATTAACTTGTATTATATAATTTAAATTTGCATTTTCTCGTATGATACCTACATTTTAGTTTGTTTATCAGTTAGGTATTTATTTATCGTGTATTGAAAGTTCTTTTGAATGTGAAATTAGTGAACAAGTGACACTTGGGTCATGAAGGTAAGGGACGTCCTGACTCCAGTGTGATTTGGATATATTTCATAAAGTGAAACAATACTAAACAAGAAAAATCCACATTTATTACTAAACTTATGTAACTAAAAACAACATATTTACAAAACGTCGAAAAAATATACCCTCATCTCCGTCAATGGCGGGAAACGTGCCCAGGAGACTGGCCGCATTACCACGCTGAATGGCAATACCAATTCTTTGCGCGAAATACAGTCGACCAACGGCTTAGTGAGTTCCTTATACAGAGCTCGTGCACCCGGCCCCCATGTCCTAAGCGTTTCAACCCCAAAGGGTTCAAAAATATAATTGCCTGTAAGGTTATATGTTTTCATGAAGTCAATATAGACTCCACTCAATGTCAGCACCGTGCTATTCCGCTAAAACTTCATCCTAAATCCAAAAATCATGAGTATGAAGAACTGTTGTTGTTAGAAAAAGGTAAAATCTAATATCCGTATCCGAAAGTAGCAGCTTATCCGAAATAATTTCATATCTATAACCGTACCCGAAACCGAGTATAATGTTATTCCTATATCCGTATCCAGATCACTGATTTAAAATACTTAAAATTCCGTTAATGATCCCATCGACTATTTCCCCCCCAGGCCAACGCTTCTTAAGTTGGCTGACTTCTTGTTTATGTCTTTTTTGGAAGTCATAAAACTCCGATAAGCCGCCAGGGTTGTGAGTCGTCGCCCTCCAGTCCGAAGGCCACCTCGAGTACTTGGACATTGCATTATTCGGGAGATACATAGGGAAGTGGAGAACAAGCAGACAGGCAATCACTGGAACAAACAAAGCCCACTGTTAGTGTGTTGTGATGGATTTGTAGCTGCGGCGCCGACACGCTAGATAATAATATTAAAACTGGAGTCAGGTGAGGCTGGGGGCGCCAGTCGTTGGGTCTACGATGTATACCTACGTCTTATTGTAAAGTACCTAAATTGGAGTCATAAACTATTGGGCCGTTTATTAGATACAAAAGCGTATCAAAATTGGTGACGAACGTTGAAGTGCAATGCAATAGGAGAAGAGAGGAATCGATGAACATTTGCAGGATTATGTACAGAGAGAGTATTTTCGATTATTGTTTTTTAGCTAATATAAATCTTTACTCCGGTATCGTATCAAGTAATAAAAGATAAAATGCTACATTATAACGGCCTATTTGTGTGGATATGGGGAAGCAAAGAGCCTATAGAATTTTAAAGGTGCTTCCGGTTGGTCACGAATCTGATTTGTAAAAAACTGTATCGGCAAAAAACAAACAATTTTTTTTTGATCTAGCATCAACCTAGGACCCCTTTTGGTTTGAACCCACGACTATTTGGCATCGATTTCTGTACAGGCAGAAGAAAAACAGTATCAAGGAGCGCGGCGCTACAAACTGTTACCTAAATCTATTGAAGACACCGAGTCTAGCTATATTCAAAAAATATTTGAATACTTCATTTTAAATGACAATACACAATAAAAACAAGTATTAGGCGCGACTCAAATACACACACTTCTCAACTACACATTATTATCAAATTACAATAAAAAAAAGAAAAAAAAATACATATTTAAGTAATTTACAAAAGTACAAATTTGGTTCTGTAAAATACTAATGTTGATGAATTGAGAAGAAGAAGAAGGAATGGGAAGGAATGAAAAAGGAGTAAATGGTACTGTGACGTCTGATAGGGTGGCATGAAAGAACATGTTGCGCCGACTCCAAGTAAAATGGTTTAGGGGCAGGAAGATGATGATGATGAGTATTTTAATTCACGTTTAAGAATACTAACAAAATTGTAAACAAGACTACCTACCGGTCGACGCATTTTGTTACTGTGAACATCGTATTTTATTTTATTTCTGCTGTAATTTCTAGTCGTTGAGGATCAAAATGGTGTTTTAGCCGTAAGAAGAAAATTCTTAACGACTTCAAATCTTTAAATTTAAAGAGTTGCAATACCTGCATACCGTATTCCCGCATGGCATATGAACATTTAAAGTAAACCAGTATCGAGACTGTCATTAAAAAAGGTTTTATTTCTTTTTTCGTAAAAATAGCAATTACTTACATTGTTTGGAATCCATAGTTATTTATATACCGAGGCGACTGAAATCAATACGTTGCAGAGGTAGTCTAGTAGTCCAGTATTATTGCTGCTTATATATTCCTATCAATCTTCCTAAATTGTCACGGTTCACATTTAAAAAACAATTAACAGTTAACGTTTTATAAAACAATTAAAACAGCATGTTTCCCATGATTGGGATTAGCGTTGTATTAAAGTTATCAACTAAAATAATGTACATATTGATGAGAAGTAATCCATTTGGCTAAGGTACGTAATTGATTCAGATATAAATAACCGAGGGTGGTCTGTGATGTTCGTGACTAGCCACGAACATGTCCTGGGGGTCAGAGTACAGGTCCTGTCACAACCGTGACTTATTGCAGAAGAAGAAATATTATTGCAGTTATGTAATCGTGACAGCGTATACAAGGCGAAGAGCGGTATCTCACTTCCACAGTTGTACAAATATCACTTGAAGAAGTGGTTGTAGTCTCTCAGGTCGTTGTTATAACTTTCCATTTGTCTTTGTTCCAGTAATTGCCTGGCTGCTTGTACTTCACTCTTTTGTGTGCCTCCGGAAGAATGCAATGTCCCAGTACTCGAGGTGGCCTTCGGACTGGAGGGCGACGACTCACAACCCTGGAGGCTTGTCGGAGTTTTACGACTTCCAAAAAAAACAAAAATAGGAGGTCAGCTCTCTAAGAAGGCGCATCTGATTTCTAGAGTGGTTTCCAAATTGGCTTATTCCACAGATTTTCAGGGCTGATTTTCAGATTTCCACTGATCTGGATAGGAAACTAGGAATAATTTATATTGGATATGTTTACTGATATTAAATTATTTTCAATAATCTGCTAGTTTTGGCTACAGATATTAGTGTATTTTTCAGTGTCTTCTTTTTTGTCACAGCGATTTTACTCTTCGGTAATTTGTTATTTTATAGATATAATGTATATTAGTCTGGTTTTAAAGGTAAATATATTTGCTAAGTACACTTTTAAACTTCTTTCGCACATTGTGATAACAGTTGTTCTTCATACTTATCAATTAATGAAGTTTCGGTGAAAATGGCGTTTCGAATCTGCGTTAACTTGATTAAATCGTTCAAATCACACTAGACTAAGGACAAACCGAATGGAATAACACTACAGAAATAAGACTAACAAAAATTTAACATAATTAAAAGTCATTTTTTTGGAGTTTGTTAGCTCCGCCTCAAAAAAACAAAGCTAATGTTTTGAAGTTGGTGTCATATTTTTGTAAAAAAAAACTTTTTAATTACATTAAGTACTTTTATTAAAATCGCATTTCTGAAGTTTTATTCAATTCGAATAAGTCAGATTACGTCCTAGTTCTAATGTGATTTGGACGATTTAATCAAGTTAATGCAGATTTCGTGTGAGATATTGATCTATGATTGATTATCTAACTATGGTAGGTATACCTGGAAAGTGCACACCGTTACAATTACCATGAGCCCAAACACGACTAGGATATATTTTATTATTACGGATTTCCGTTGCCTGTCTCCTGGTTTCATCATCAGATCTGATGGGCTTTTATTTTTTTCTTAATAAAATTACCAAAATCACTGTATAATTAATCGATGTTCGTGATGTGTTTTCCAAGCAAATTTGAAGAGTTCTCTATTTTGCTAAGATTCCATCATCACATTCCAGTCTTGAAGCCTATGGGACGATTCGAAAAGTTAACTTTTGCCAACGTCAATCAAATTGGGAACCTCTTCCTTTTTAACAATCGGTTATAAATTTTAACTAGTTTTGAAAAAGGGTTTTATTGATAATTCATTGATATGCCGTCATGAATTATCTCCTAGTTCTTTTGTGTTTCCATCAACTAACAAGTTTTCATTTACAATGATTATAATGACTTTACAACGTTGGGAAAATTTCCAGACGGATAACTTCGTTAGAAGTAAACGAAAACGAGATTCAGTCTCTAATTAAATAAACTATCCTGGACGAAATATAGGTCTAATGTTCGTATTGAAAAGGTATTAGCGTTGAGGTATCTCATTATTTAAGTTCATCGTTTGTGGAATATTTCCAAAACTTTTTGACTGGTTGGTTTTTTAGTTGTAACTAGGTTTGCAAGTTGGTCTCAACTTGTTTATGTCTTTTTTGGAAGTCATAAAACTCCGACAAGCCACCAGGGTTGTGAGTCGTCGCCCTCCAGTCCGAAGGCCACCTCGAGTACTTGGACATTGCATTATTCGGGAGATACACAGGGAAGTGAAATACAATCAGACAGGCGATTACTGGAATAAAGAAACGAGTGTCAGTCCAAGAAGAACACAATAAAATGTTTATACCAAAGACAGTTCACCGAAAATCACACGTTAATGGGGCACTAGACTTTGTAACAAAAGTAATCTGATTTTTGAAGTTTAATAAAATGTTATATGTATTTGCGCTAAAATTAGGACTTTTGTACTAACAGTTATGTATTCAAAGTGTGACTTGGATGTGTGACAGGGTCTATCTAAATCTTCGTTACCACCTCACCTGCCCTAGTTCTTAAATTTAACTATGTGTATGTAACATTTGTGTATACCTACTTGTAAAGCTTCATTATTTATATAAAAGGGTTTAGTATAATGACACTTTGTATGAATTAATTAAATAGTCCAAGGAATTTACCTGTAAATGAAGTTCGACGACAATTATAAATCAATAATAAACAAAAATGAATAAATATTCCTTAACATTTATACAACGCCATCTAGTCTCAAGACAAGCATACCGTAACCGGTAATGTAACTGATAAAATAGCGTAACTTTCCTAGAATTAAGCGTTGAAATTTTAAAGTAAAGTTCAATATTGCATCAGTTGTCAAACACGCATAATATTACAATAATAGTATTCTACGTCCTTCACACAACGCCATCTAGTCTCAACTAAGCAGAGCTTGTGTTATAAGTACTAGACAACTGATAAACATATTTATATATTTCTAAATACATAGTATACATATTATTGATAAATTACACAAAAGAGTTAGCTGATCCCCTGGATTACTACACAGGCTTTATAATCGACGTCAGAAGGGGCTATTGTTTTTGCAGCTATAAATGATATTTTAACAGACAGTCGATTCGACAGTGATAAGTCGCGGGCTAAAGGTAGTGAAATATGCACACACAAATTTAGTGGATAAGCTATCAAAAGATCCCCCAATCAATCGTACTGTTTGGCTCACAAAGAAATTGGTCTTATAATATAATAAATAAATATTTCTCAACACACAACGCTATCTAGTCTCAAGTTAAGCATACTTAGTAGCTTGTGTTATGAGTGCTAGACAACCGATAAACTTACTTATATATTTCCAAACACATACATATTATAGATAAATTACTAACAGACACAGGACAAATGATCGTGCTCATGGCACAAACATTTGTCCTGGGTGGGAATCGAACCCACGACCTCCGGTGTAGCAGTCAGGGTCACTAACCACTAGACCAACAGGCCCGTTAAGTTCAGATTTTTCGTCTTCCTGATTTAATTTACCTACACCGGTTTGATCGTCTGTGATGGGGGGGGGGGGGGGGTTGGTCAGAGGAATACGTCTAAAGATACTCTACAATTAAAAACCATATTAGTATCACTTCTAAAATTTTATTACTCCACGATATTGGCACTACATTAAATGCCAAGCCCACTTTTTCACTTTTTTTCAAAAAGAAGGAGGTTCTCTGTATTTTTTTTTTAATAAGTGTGACCCGTCTTAACAATGGCACTATAATTAAAGCAAATCATGATAGTTTATTAATTGTTTAATACTTCTGTTATCAGAGATTTCACGAGACACGGCATTTTTAATTAATTAATCGCTTAGCAATTAGCAATATTACGATATTATACTGCATCTTTACTGGCTTAACGGTAAAGGCTTCTAATTTCATTTTTTATTAATACTATGGATTCTATGAAACGTGAGTTATTAATTTTCTGAAGTGATTTTTTTTTTGCAAACGATTCCCGTATTAAGGAATTTAATCCTTATATCGCGGAGGGTTTCACAGATTTAATTTACATGCACACACACACTCAGACTCAGAAAAAACACTTTCAATAATCTATATATATAAAACTCTTCCGTTACTGACTGACTGACTGACTGACTGACTGACTGACTGACTGACAGACAACGCACAGCCGAAACTACTGGTCGTAGAAAGCTGAAATTTGGCATGTAGGTTCCTTGAGATATGTAGGGGTGCACTAAGAAAGGATTTTTGGAAATTCAACCCCTAAGGGGGTAAAAAGGGGTCATAACGTTTCTATGAAAAATCTTATTCCTTGGGTTCATAAACTTGAAATTTAGCACAAACACGTATATGGTCAAGTAAATAAGTTTGGCATTATAATTTTTTCCAAACTACCCTCCAATAGTGATTTAGGGGGTTACGATTGGGTGACTGATTGACTTTCGCGCAGCCATAACCGCTAGGTGTAGGAGTCTAATATTTTGAACAAAGCTTCCTTTACTGACGGGAGTGAGCATTAAAAAAAGATTTTTTGGGAATTCAACCCCTAAGGGGGTAAAAAGGGATCATAACGTTTCTATAAAAAATCTTATTCCTTGGGTTTATAAACTTGAAACTTAGCACAAACACGTATATGGTCAAGTAGATAAGTTTGGCATTATAATTTTTTCCAAACTACCCTCCAATAGTGATTTAGGGGGTTACGATTGGGTGACTGATTGACTTTCGCGCAGCCATAACCGCTAGGTGTAGGAGTCTAATATTTTGAACAAAGCTTCCTTTACTGACGGGAGTGAGCATTAAAAAAAGATTTTTTGGGAATTCAACCCCTAAGGGGGTAAAAAGGGGTCATAACGTTTCTATGAAAAATCTTATTCCTTGGGTTTATAAACTTGAAACTTAGCATAAACACGTATATGGTCAAGTAAATTAGTTTGGCATTATAATTTTTTCCAAACTACCCTCCAATAGTGATTTAGGGGGTTACGATTGGGTGACTGATTGACTTTCGCGCAGCCATAACCGCTCGGTGTAGGAGTCTAATATTTTGAACAAAGCTTCCTTTACTGACGGGAGTGAGTATTAAAAAAAGATTTTTTGGAAATTCAACCCCTAAGGGGGGTAAAAAGGGGTCATAACGTTTCTATGAAAAATCTTATTCCTTGGGTTTATAAACTTGAAACTTAGCACAAACACGTATATGGTCAAGTAAATAAGTTTGGCATTATAATTTTTTCCAAACTACCCTCCAATAGTGATTTAGGGGGTTGCGATTTGGTGACTGATTAATTAACGCACAGCCGAAACCTCTCGGTATAGAAGTCTAATATTTTGGACAAGGCTTCCTTTAGTAACACAATTGACCACTAAGAAGGGATTTTTGGAGTAGCAAGCCCTTAGGTAGCGGGCTGGGAGGGGGGGAGGAGATCAACTGATACTTTTAATTTTCCTGTCCTTTCGAGATCATTAAAAAACGCCACAATCCCAAATTACACGTGGGCGAAGCCGCGAGCGGAAAGCTAGTTTATTATAAAATTTTACTTTATTTATGCACCAGTTAAACTAGACACTTTATAAGGTGTGTTGACATTCTTTACCCTTAAATTCAAAATTGGTTAAAGTCTCTACATGTCTCTAACAACCAGTCAAGTGCGAGTCTGACTCGCGATAGTGGGCTCCGTACAAATAAGGTAAGAAATCTACATAAACTTTTTTTTTTATTAATTCTCTAATGGTTAAAAAATAGCGTCTAAAATTCGTCCGCATCTGACGTCATCTCGCAAGTCACACTTATTGCAGCCATATCATCTTTCACACAATCCATCCATCGTTTCTTTGGTCGTCCTCGTAACATACAAGTATGAGTAAAGTTTAAAAGGTATAACGGTACTCACGCGTATTTATTGGAATAGCCCGATTAGTTTCGGACCCAACCGGAGTCCATAATCATGAGCTGACGCGAAGGCGGGGTCGCGAGTCGAACTGGACTCCGGTCGGGTCCGAAACTAGTCGTTCTATGACGATAAATACGCGTGAGTAAACCGTAGTTATACCTTTTAAGTGTGAATCATCCTCACGAAAGTTATTATAAATAATGTGTAAAGTTCATTGTGGTGGCTTTCGCTGGCCACCAGTCTGCGCTTGCGGAAGGTGGTGGTAGACCCCAGACAGTACCAATAAAAGTAGCTTGTTGTTTGTATTTTCTGTTCCAGTGGTTTCCTGGCTGTTAATACTCCATTGTCCTGCGTATTCACAAGCATCGAATCCCGAAGACTATGAAGTACGCTCCAGCCAGTTCAGTTGCAGAATATTTTCATCAATATGCGGTTACGGAAGGAGACCTAAATCATACTCCCAAAATCGCCCGAAAAATTTAGTATTACGATTTCTAAGGTCGAATAATTGGGAAGAAATTATCTTTGTTCCTGAAACGTTATCTCATCAATTAAAAATGTTAGAGAAACCTAAATCTGTTCAGTACAACAAGCCAATACCCCAAATAAATACGTTTGATAATGCTGTGGAACCCTTGAATATGAGAAGGAAAAAAAACGAAAAGTTACAGAATATCGTGGAGCCTAAGTGTCCAAATCTGGCAAAATGTAAACACGTAGCTTGGTCTGGCAAGTAAGACAATAAAATAAAAAATATTGCTTTAAAAAAGGTTTTATTTACACCGTCAATTATTAGTCCTTAGATAAAATTGGAGCAAACTCTCACTCATAGGCGTGACGACTTACACAAGAGGACCGGCTGCGACTGGATGCATAAAGCAGCAGCCCGGGCTCAGTGGCGTACCTTGGGAGAGGCCTATGTCCAGCAGTGGACTGCAACGGGCTGATGATGATGAAACAGATCTTAGGCAGGTATTATTTAACTTATTAATTAGCTTTGAGTTTTATTACAGTTGTGGAAGCGTGACAGCGCACTACATGGCGTAGAGCGGCGTCTCTTTTCCTCAACTGCAATAATATTACTTTGAGCGGTGTTGAAGGGCCCCCGTTCTGTATATTTATAAACGGGTGCTTAAAAAAAGTAATGTGTATCAGGATTCCTGGGTGTATGAAAAAAATCTTTAGTTTTGCCGAATGTTTTTAAGTATAGGGTAAAATACTGCAATACTTTTGGCACCGAAGGTCCACTGTCATTTCGAATGTCATCATTCACCATTCATATCATATCATTTTACGGTTCTTTTCCATAAGAATGACATTTTGGAACCGCGCAACTAGAGTCAGTAACGCTTTGAAAGTGCCTGTAAAGGCCTACTTGAAATAAAACCTTTTGATTTTGAAGAGCCTAAGTCATGCCGAATGTTTTGATGTTTAGCGTAAAGTAAACTTGCAGAATTTTTAACACTGCAGGTAATGTTTTTAAAATTGTAATTTTTGTTATTTCATGACTGTGTTTTTTATTGTTGGGTTTAAGTAAAAAGAAAGATTTACTTTTATTATACCTATGATAGAATTATTTTCGTAAACAACTTAGTTACTAATTGCCATTTTATTCTTGGGATTGAAATTGATTGGAAGAGGGAAATCAACCCCGAAATGTGTCAAAACGAACAAAAAATATCTTGAAATGTGAATCAGTTTATTAGTCAAATTAATGTCACGGGAATCAGGTGTTTATTCCAACCCGTTCCTTACTCATCCCAAGTAATTTGGTCACAACTTCCAAACTCAGAACATATGGGAGATAAAGTCGGGTTTGGGTCTTCTGTCGTTGGTTCGTTCTCATCGTAATAGTCTTGTCGATTTTGTTTTTTCGCTCTTAGAAGAGGCTGTGGACAGAAAAGATGTATCAACAGTGTTTGGAAAGCGTAATTGTATATTTCGTCTAAGGGATCGGAGTCTGATTTCGTCAGTTTCCAATCTGGGGATATAACACTTAGTTTCTGAAGGGTAGCCACTGCTCTCCTATTGTTGAGTCGTCGATGAAAGTCATCGCAGGTTTTTGTGATGTAACTCTCAGCCTGGTTTGCTTTTTTGAAGGACGATAAGTATTTGTCCTCAGAGCTTGAAGTTGCCAAGTAGCCTGGGCATTGGAGTATCAGGAACCAGGATGTTACTGGAATAGAAAGGGTGAATCAAATTAGATGTAACTTTGACCATGTATGTAGGGATGTTACGCGTTCCAAGGGTTCATTTTCAGAAGCTCTCTACCCTCCGCTTTTTATCTATTCGTATTTATTTATTCCTTTAATTCAAGCAACTAAGGCCCATAGAAAATACAATACTTATTGTTATAAACTAATTATAGCCCCCGTATTGCCTCCGCCCTCCTCAAAATGGGGTAATGGTTTTTTTGCGAAGGGAGTCAATAACATCTCGGTAGTAACATACAATTAGTAAATAATATTTCAATACCATCACCATCATCATTTTCCTGTCCTTATCCCATATTACTTCGGTCGACGCAACATGTTTTTTCGTCACACTATCATTTACTCCTTTTTCATCCATATCGTTCCTTATACAATCCATCCATCTTTTCTTTGGCCTTTCCCTTTCTCTACATCCATCGACATTCATACTCATCACTCTCTTAGTAACATTAGACTCATCCCTCCCTCCTCAATACATGCCCATACCAAGACATACGATATTCTTTATTTTTTTCTGTAACGGATGCTACTTTCATACTTCCCTTTATAAACTCATTTCTTACTTTATCCATTCTTGTCACTCCACACATCCATCTCAACATCCTCATCTCCGCTACATGCAATCGCTTCTCATCCATCTTTTTCACTTCTTTTTCGCTCAGCATTCCGATCCATACAATACGACAGGTCTAATTACGGATTTTTACATGTATTTGTTTCAATACCGTTATACGAAAAAGTTCTTTTTTTGTGTAACGGTATTAGTTGTGACTTACAGCGTATAAAATCCATTTTGCCATAATATTTTGATATTACCAGCTGCACTGACGAAAAATACCGTTTACCGCTAATAACTTTGTTTCATAAACACATTTGTTGTAATTATCGAAATTAATGCTCTTTAATTTTTAAATACACGGCTTCATAATTATATTATAATTATGAAGCCGTGTATTTTATAATTAATTGATAAGAGATTACACATTGTAATTTTAATCTGGACTTTTTCATTTTTTTATTATTCCAACGTCTGGTTTGAATGCGCTTTCTTGTTAATATGGCGGGGCTAATGATACCGTTCATTTAAAAGCCTTATCATTGAGTAACGTAGTAGAGAAAGTTTGATTTTGATTCGGTTTTAAATTCGATCCTGATATGTTATTATGGAACTAAACCGAATCGAGCGAAATTACATACAAATTTCCCGATCGAGCGTAGTTCCTACTTGTGCCACTACAAGAATATCGCTAGTGTCGGATTCTAGAGTAGGTACAAACTCGATTAAAACAGAACTCAATTCTGTAACTCACTTACTATACTAACTGCTATTTTCCTTGATGATAATTAATTTTAATTGAGTAAAAGTGAAGATTCTAATATAATTCGTGTAATTATTAACGCCATCTACACAGCGGTCTCTGTAACACCGGTTAAGATGGAAATGGATCTATCTCTCCGCTATCGTAGACTCTGTTTATCATTATTATTTGGTAATGGTGTACCCACTCGTATTTATCGGGATACCCCGAATTTCAACAATGAGTTAGCCGTGACGTTGTCATGAGTACGAGTTATCAGTAGACTAGTACCTATAGCACAAGTTTTGCTTAGTTTGAGACTAGATGGCGCTGAGATAAAGTTTGACAAATTCAAAGTTTTAGGCAGAGCGTATTATATTTAAAATATTGGTGTATTATGGAATCTTCACCGTCATTTTTTTTTATCATAGTGTAGTGAGCATAGACAACAGTTTCGACCTCGTCAGAGAGATCATAAAGGACGGAACATTCGAGTGTCTTGAAGGAAAACAAAAGTGTAATGTTTTAATAGAAGTAACAGCTGTCTACAGCCCAAAGCCCACAGCCCAAAGCCCACAGTTGGGCGCAGGCCTCTCTCTTTATTATTCTTACCCTTTGGTTTTTTCTATTGCACTGTATTTGTGGTTCACACAGATACCCGTCCTCGGCTATACATATATACATGTATAGCCAAATGTTGATCAATTAGGAAGACCAGGGATACTTTAATCCAAATTCTGTTTCAACAATACAAAAACAAAAATACAAAAGAACAGTTTTATTCAGATTGTAACAATTAGTATTTAAAATAATCCGATGAAATAAACATTGGGATCTGGAATCGCCGTCTCGCAGTAAGCTATTGGTTGCCCAATCCATTTCTAAATGAGAATGCCGTTACCCGACATGGGGTAGAAGTAAAGGCTGGAAAAAAATTAAACGGTTATTTTTTGTTGTTAACAATTGGCTATTTAATTAAAAAAAAATCTAATTAGTCAGCCAGATAGATTTCCAAAATACATTGTTACATACACGTTAACCAAAAAGTAAGGTGTTACGGTAAGTTGAAATCTCGTGTGACGTCACATACTAGTACACTTTTTACTGGCAAGTGACGTTGGTAGCCCCCACTTACATAAGTTTCACCACCTTTGTTGCATTATATCTTTGTATTTTTTTATTGATTTAATTAATAAAATACGTATCCAATATTTTTTTTAAATCTATCTGGTTGCATTCAGGGTCAGATTCAATAGGAGGTTTACTCTGTTTAAGGGTTTTGGGTCTATTTATCTCCAGAGGCGTAGGTTGGTAGTGAATATTCGAATGTTTAATTATTTATACCTTTTTATTTTGTTTTAGTGGTTTAGATTTTTGAAACCCTTGTATATATAAAAAGTCTTCTGACGGTGATACGTTAATTATTGCTATATCCTCTTTTGGTCTGTAGGGTACCGGCCTCGCTGAAGTCCTTTCGATATTTGATAGTAGTAAATATTGTAGTATTAGAAGCCCTTTTAAAACTGAAATAGAGACAGTTTAGATGATTATTTTCGTGTTTAACAATTTTATTAACAAAAACTTATTAATCTCGTGTGTAGGAAACGAAAGATGCGGGTGTGGAAGAGAGACGCCGCTCTACGCCGTGTAGTGCGCTATCTCTCTTCCACAACTGCTATAATATTACTTTAAGAGGTGATGGTAGGCTCACTTGATAGCGCAGATTACTTGTTAAATCGGACATTATCTCGGCAGTTTTATACGCCTTAGTTACTTATTGCTGACACCCTAGTGGGAAGACCGCAGGACTGCTAAGTCAAAGGTCTCAAGTTCGACCCCACGGCGCGCACCGACTTTTTGAATATTGTGTGCGTTTTAGAAATGAATATCACAGCTTCAGACTTACGGAAGGCACGTAAAAGAGTGGGTGTTCGTTCATCTTTTATATCTCCGGTCGTGTCGGATTGCCGTCCTACCGGGCTATGAGAGGTAAAGGAATAGAGAGTGCACCTGTGTTTGCGCACATGCTTGTGCACTATAATAATATGTCCCGTGCTTAGTAACACTAGCCGCCATGGCCGAAATCAGTCAGGACATAATTATTATCATTAATTACTTACAATTACTTACTGACAATTTCATGGTATTTCTATCTCATATACCTAAGTACAATTTAATTTTCTGCGAATATTTTCGCGATAATACTATTTTGATGCAAGTGTAATTATATTCGTGCTAATCTTTAAAAACCATATGCGTAATGATTAGCTAATTAAAATTGTATGTTGGTATTTTGTGATTGTTTTAATGATTAAATATGTAGCTGGTAAATGGTTTTGCTTGTGTTGCAGTAATAGTTTTAAATAGAGGTTTGATAGGCAGTCTATTCTTTCTATTGAAGAATTGTTAAAGTTAATAATGTGTCTGAATGTGTTTAAAAAGTAAATACACATTTGGAAGAGAGACGCTGCTCTACAACGTGTAGTGCGCTGTCCCACTTCCACAACTGCAATAATATTTTGTGTAATTTCCTTCTATTTGCTTGTCTGGCCTGTTGGTCTAGTGGTGAGTGACCCTGACTGGTATATTGGAGGTCGTGGGTTCGATCCTCACCCAGGACAAATGTTTGTGTGATGAGCATGATCATTTGTTCTGTGTCTGGCTGTTATTTATCTGTAATATGTATGTATTTAGATATATTTAGGAATGATTATCGGTAGTCTAGACAAGCTCTGCTTAGTTTAAGACTAGATGACGTTATGTGAAAGTCGTGGAATATTTATTTATTTATAATCAAACCAATTTTAGATTCAGAAAACAAAATAACTAAAATTCTAATGTAGTAGGTATTGATTGCTTCTTCATTGACAGTGCTGACCAATACATTAAATGTCTGTTTCTCTAAATTGACTACAACATATACAAGGCGATTAGTATTAATTGAAATTATGTTTAATTCGCCTCAGGTCTGATAAACTCTACAGATTTCTAAAAATTGTAGTGTAGTGCAAAACGCGGGAAACAATATAATAAAATATTAATTAAAAAGCTACATTAATAAAACTCATATAAATTTTAAACAGGTTTTTACTTTATTTCCAGTGCTTAGTGCTTTGTTTAATTCCAAGGATATGTACTAAAATAATTTTAATTCTTCGAATCCCTTTGTTTGTGGCCTAATTTTCATCAAGCTCCCGATATAACAATGTCGTACGAAGCTAACATTAATTTCCATTTCAACGCTTATTCCTATTAGCAGGTAACACTTCAATTGTTTAACAACTTCGAAAGTGCGAAAGGGATGGATGTAGGCGAGCAACACGCGAGCGACAGTGACGGAAAACAATAGAGCATTGAAGGCATGCGAGCAGTTTGTGGATCGCACAAAGGATTTGGGGTCACGAGGGTAAAGCGGGAGAATTACCCGTAAATAGGGGTAAGAATTAAGGGTAATTTTGCAAGGTTTTGATACAATTTTTAATGATGTTTACAGTTTTTTTTGTGGTTAATATAACTTATCAGTTATATAGATTATTATTAATAAAAAAACTTTTTGAGCCAAAAATTAAATAAAGTCAATAAAATAACAGTAATAGCAATATCCTTTAATTATAGAAATTATTTATAGAATATTAACGTTGACATATTTAGAAACATCCCCCCCACACAACAAGTCATCTTAAAATGCATCTCGACTGCATTAAATCTGTCTGCAGCCGGCTGTAAGAACTTACCTTTGCGTTGGTGCATTGACGCAAATAGAAACTCTTTTTTTATTATATCAAAATGTTCCGGACGATGTATAGACGCTAAACGAAAAAGGTAAAATCATAAAATATGTATAAAGAAGGTACCTACTATACTTTCATAATAGACTATTTCAATAATTACAATATTTTGATCTCCTTACAATTTTTCATTCAAAAGAAAAAACTCAGCCGGGAATGTCGAAATAATTTTCCGACACTAGCAACACCGCGCTGAAAGAAAACCACCGGGAATCGGGAGCTTGCCCGAGCGTGCTTCAGTCGGTCGCGGGACCCCGGCCACGCCACCCGGCCGCGAGCTATCGACCGCCATAACCGAACAATCGAATTAAAACCGAATACCAAATACATAAAAAAACCTAAAACATAAATAAAAAAACATTCAAAATACATAAATACGAAGGTAAAATTCAATTCGCGTCGCGTGTTCATTTATAAAATGAAACTAGGTTGTGACTTTGTGAGAGTGCACAGGATCTAGTGGGACAGGGATATTATTAAAATAGGCTGTTTTCACACTGTTGTTGTGAGGGCAAAAGCAGGTGAGTCCTCATTTATTATTAATAGAAGCTTTTTCTTCTCGTAGCGAACAAATTGTCTTGGGACCTCACCGAGCCCTTACTACGAGAGTCTCCGTGACGTCTATTTTCACAGTAAATAACAGAATATTATATTCGTATTCGAGCCACACGTGCCCGTTTTGTTCTTATAAATCGCCTCTACGTTTTGTAATTGCCGCAATATCGGAGGTTAAATTTGTAGGCGAGTTCAATTGTTCCTTTCGTCGCCGAACAAAAGTTTTCTACCCGGAAAAATAGGCGTTAAGTGCCTATGCGAATTGTGAATAGTAGGCAGTTTGTATAAGTTGCTATTGTTTCATTTTTCCTAGTAAGAAGGTTTTCTCCTAAGGCACCAATAGGGCATAAATTGTATCTATCTCATTTGTGAAGTAGGTATACTTTTTCAGCTCTTGATGAATTAAAAAAAGAAAAATTCGGGTTATAAGCAAGTACAATTTAAAAATAAGTATTCAAACATAATTTTAACAACACTTTTAATGAAATTTACCCTCTTTTTATTAATTAAAAAACGGTGTTGTTCTTTGCGTTCATCAAACCGTATTAAAATGAGAATAAAAGGACGAAAAAATGAACAAAACAAAATATCGATCTGCTTCGACAGTCGATAAAAATGTACCAAGAATAAACAACTAATTGGCTTTCGTAATTATTGATTGACATTCAAATATAGGTCATTCAATACCAATTCAATTTGAATGCGGATCAAACATACGACATCGGGTTATTCAAGGAAATAAATCAAACTGTACAATGGAAGACTTTTGCCTTATGGACATTTTGGACTTACAAATGTTAATATAAAAGAACTTTAATTATGAGTAGTATTATTGTAAAGAAATTGAACCGCATCAGTTACAGTTACTTTTAGATATTAAACTAAACAAATAAGTTTGTCGTATTAATTGCAAAAAGATTGGTTGAATTATAAAATTGTTTTAATAATTTTATGGTCCTTGACTTTTTTTCGTTTGTCTTTGTGAAAATTGTTCATAGTAGAGTAATTTTTTATGATATCTTATTTAAATAACATGGCCCCACAATAATTATCCACACACGCAGCTTGATGCTGCAGTAGTTAAAAAGAAACGAGTACCAGGGTGGCAGAAATTATAAGAACTCAAAGCTCAAAGCGTGCTCGTATACGGTGTGCGAGCGTAATTGCTTCCTGTGGGGAAACTCGGCGTGTGAAGAACGACCTCTCTCCACCCTGTTGCTACCAGGCTGCCATAAATTCGAGGAGATGTAATTAAGCCAGCTGTAGTCAAACGTCATCGGGAACAGAGGCGCGTTTTGAGCATTTTCCTCTGCGCATCTTGATTTGATTATATCGTTAATTCGGTCAAGTGCTATTTGAATTTGTTAACGTTTATTAGAGTTTACGTGATTTTTTGTTACTTTTGCCTTTAATTAAATGTTTTCGTTTCATTGGTCTAGTGGTCTCGACATGTTTGGAAAGCGTGATGGTTTTGATCCGGCTCGCAGAAGCTAAAGAGTACTTTAAAGGGACGTTTGTTATTCTCAGATTTTTTTGGTAACAGTTTTGGTTCAGTATAGTTAGTAGATTTTATTCAGCTGAACTATGATAAATGAAACTGGGATATGAGTGTCTATTATCAATCGATAATGCTAATGACATTTTTAAATTTATAAAAATGACAAGTCTAAGTCACGTGATTTATTAAAAATAATTGCCATACCTAAAAGCTATTTCAACATTGTTAACGCTTATAAAAATACCATTTTGACAATTATTACACGTTTTTGTTAAAACCGATTTAAGCCCGTTTGGTCCTTCAAACCAAAGTGCGTTTTAGTGCAAATGGAAACACAACAATAATATTGAATTTCATCAAACAAGCTTCTAAAAAGTGAATGTTTGACAAGCCTCCCAAACCAAATACATAAATAAGTAAACAAAATTAATCGTACCAAAAATTTACTTGCGTAAAACTGGCGCCAAACTAGCGTCAAACTAGCATCAAACTGATTTGATCTTTAGAACCCTTTGTCAAGTCTTAGTTTCAATTCAATGACTAAACTCTTTATCGATCTTACGAGATGAAAGAAACAAAAATAGCTTTAACATTTAAACGAGATGTGAACTTTGATCTTTAGTAGTCGTACGTTGACCTAATTCTAGTTTGCAAGACTTCTTGCTAGCTGACCGGAGTTAATGCGGAGTAACTTGACAGACTACGTATTCATAAAGGTGGGATTACACTTGTAAATGCGTTGAACACATCTACCACGACATCTTGATGTAGGACTGTTGGGGGTGTGTGAGAGAGATAGCGCGAGACACGGCATAGAGCGGCGTCTCGCTTCCACAACTGCTTTAGAATTGATTTAAGAGTTCGTGGTAGGCGTTCGCGAGTAACGCTACACTGACGTCACTTTAATTTGAATGCTGCTCGTAAAAGGTTTGTATGTCAATAGTTGAGAGCTATTTCTTCTCTTTTCTTTTTAAATACTGCCTAATTATGTAAGTTGGTAGCGGTTTTTGGATGCGACGTGCAGAGTTCAAACAAGAAATTGTTTTGATATTTTGAATGAATAACAATTGAGGAATCATGTTTGTGACGTGCACAATCTTAAAAAATAACAATTTTTCGATCTAATATGAAAAAAAAAAATTCAAAGAGTAATCTTAAATTTCAAAAATCGAATTTTTGGTTTATAATTTTTTTGTATGTCAATATTTTTTTAATACGTTTTTGAATTCATATGACGGTCGAATATGTTGTAGTCAAGCCAAGAGCTAAAAGTTTGACTCAAACATCGTCTTAAGGCTCTTTAGACTTAGGTTAATTTAGTCTACAGTCATAATGTAATTAGTGCGTATGTAGGAAGACTAATTTGTTTGCGAAGGTTACCTAAATTTAGCAACGATTGATTTAAGGACACTTAGGTTCAAATTTAGGTAAGTTTGATCTGGGTTAGTAAGATTTAAACTTTGAGATTTTGTGAAATATTTTGTTATTTATGGTAACAAAACTTGGTGAAGTTATAAGGTAAGAAATATGGTGTAAATAAAGATATGCTATGTCAAAAGCTTTGTCAAAATGGTTTTTATGACTTTAGGAACATAATTCAAGATACATTGTAATTTTGATTCTAGTGGAACAAATCAATTTTAATCAAAAATTAAAACCGACTTCAAAATTAGTAGGTTGAATCATTCCCATATGTATAGGGTGATGTGTATCTATAGGTTTTGTCACCGACTTTGAGCTCTAAGGAGGCTAGATCTAACTGGCTACAATAGTCGGAGGCCCAAGTGTAGTGTCACAACTTGTGAGAGCCCTATGTCCAGCAGTGGACTGAAATAGCCTTGATGAATCGACCTATGTCTGAGTTTCCCAAATAATATCTATTTTTCTAAAACTATTCCTATTAGTCATTTGTCATCATCATTTTCAGCTCATGTCCTATATTAATTTGTTACGACGCCATATTTGATTCGATAATTTATATGTAATTCTATCAAAACATACCTAATACGGTAGATACACATCTGCGTTTATCGATCTCTACGCATAATTACACTAGCTATTACTGGCTCCGTTAACCTCCTGTTTCGTATGTGCGCCTGGTACCTACGCGACGACTGATCCTATATTAATAGATCGTATGTATGACTGTATGAGATGTATGTATGTGATGTGTGTATGTGATGTATGTGTGAAATGTCTTGGGATTTGAGGGGAATTGATGGTAAATATGTATGTGTTCGAGTGAGTTAGTGTCTGCTGATAATGGGTTTATTTTGTTTTTGTATAGCATCACGTCTGAATGATTTATGTGTGTTGGCAAAAGCTGCTATTTGTTAGGTTATGCCAGTGTGTATTGCGTATTTCGAGGAGGAAATATTTATTACCAAAATAGAGAGAATCATGTAATGCCCTTTGCAGCAATAACCGACATACACGTGGACAAAATCGGGGGTAAAACTAGTCCTACTCACCTTACAAGTCTAAAGGTGATACTTTTGGGCAAGTTTGGATGTATTTATGTTGTATAACTCTTTACGCTTAAACCTTTTACGCTACATCAATTTTGATAAAATTTGGTGTGGAGTGTGATAGTTACAATTTTTGTGACTGTTTTTGCTATGGGGTAAGTGAAGTCTTCCAGATAATTACCGGCTAAAACAACCGGAGTGCGAGAGTGAGCCACGGAAAAGTTTACACAAACTACCGCGACTATTTTAACATCCTGGATTAACACATGGCCTAATATTTAATCGGCTGGAAGGAAGTCATGGGATAAAATTCGCGCGAGCAAATCCGTGGATAAAAGGTAACAATATTAAAATAATATTTAATCTTACAAACCACTAGTATATTGCAAAGAGTGTTACATGCAAGATGACGTCAGATAGCAACGTGTGGAAGAAGACATGCTGCGCCGACCCCAAATAATTGGGATAAGGGCAGGGGAATGATGAATCTTACCCCTTCAGATTCGTATCTCTTTTAATACCTATCAAATAAAGTTTGATCTTACTTGTTTACTCCATAAAACTACTTACTGCGTTTTCAGACATTTGTACTTGCAATCAAAGACCATTAAAGACTTTAACGAGAGAAGGTACTCGTATTGCTAAAGTCATAAAACGTAATCGAAGTTTATTTGATGGCTTGAGTAAAACAAACAAAGTCTGATGTAAGTTGTTTCACTTACTACATAAAGGTTTAACTATAAAAAGGTTTGATTATAAAACTTGTTGGTAATATAGTTTTTTAAGGTGTTTATCTTTTATTGGTTTTTATCAGTGGCCAGTTTATATTAGCATTGTTTTTTTGATATTAGGTAGACGAGGGGCCTAAGTAACGTAGTTGCAATTACAACGTACATAATTGGTCTAGTGTTTAGTACTGGCCCTGACTGCTATACCAAAGGTCGTGAGTTCGATTCCCACCCAGGACAAATGTTTGTGTAATGAGCAAGATCTTTTGTCCTGTGTCTGGGTGTAATTTATCAATAATATTATATGTATGTTTTTGAAGTATATAAGTATGTCTATCAGTTGTCTATTACTCATAATACAAGCTCTGCTTAGTTTGAGACTAGATGGCGTTGTATAAAGGTCGTGGAATATTATATTGAGCGTGTTTGACAACCGGTGCAATATTGAACTTTACTATACATTTTAAAGCTTATTAATTCTAGGAAAGTTACGCTATTTTATCGGTTACACTGTCGCGGTAATTGCCGTTATCGCGTGCCTGTCTGTTACAGGCAAACGGTTTCCCTGTCAAGGCTGTTCACTGTTAGTTTTTAAACAACACCATTTATAATGGATGACGTGTGGCTTGAAGCCAAATTTGAACACGCTGTGTCTATTAAATTTCATGCATGAGGTTTAACTTTTGACATTTGAGTATTGCTTTTAAAGGAGTTTGTATTTTGTGGAGTTAAAAATATGAGGATTAAAAAAAACCAATACTTGGACAATAATTACTTTCTATAGTTTTCTATGTGCCTATCATAATTTCAAACCCTTTGTTTACTTTCTTTCGAAGAAACGCTATAGATAGGTACATGAGATATAAAAAGCCCACTCATTTCATAAATTGACGTTGTTTAGATATTTGTACAGTTTCGATCGATTGATTGTCATGCCGTAAAGTTCTCGGTAGCTTCGTGACAAAAGCGTCCGTTTGTATGACTGTCTGTTGTCTGATTGCTCAAAGGTATATCGTTGACTCTTCGGACGTACTAGGGTAACAGGACGGCGTGAAGGTGGGTTATAGAGCTGTTCAAATATGAATGATATATTGTTAAGGATTAGCTGTTAAAAACAATATCTTCACTACATATTTATAAAACAAAGTTTTTTGTCATGTCTGTCTGTCGCACCAATTTTAATGCTGTTTCCACCAATGTATATTGTGGTTTTCGAGAAAGGTTTTAGTATATAATTTGTTTAGTATTTATATGTATATATTGACTACAATATAACGATAGTAGCAGGAAATGTTGTTTTAAAGTTAAAATAATTGCGTTCGATACAGAAAAATTGGATAACGCAGAAAAAATAAGAAGTGGGTAATGTTTTAACGGCTATAACCGACATTCGTAAAAGTGTAGTCGCGGACATCAGCTAGTAAATAATAATAATAAATGTATTACAAAAACTATCTTGCGGTCAATAGCTCTTAAGGAATATCAACGATTCGATTCGACCCACTAGGATATGTAACCTCTGTCGTACTAGCTTGAGTTAAATTAATTCATATTTTATGCAAAGCAGTTCTAACTTACAGGGACGTACTAATTAAATGGAGTGAGAGATACATGAAAACTAACTGTGATGTGTAGGACTGTGTATACAAGGTAACGAAAGTATTCGTTGGTAGGCGATTTTAGTCTCCAAGTGAATAAAAAATAAATATTTCACGACTTACACATTTACATAACGCCATCTAGTCTTAAACCAAGCAAAGTATCTATTAGGACTACAAGACAACTGCTTATTGTGGTGTTAATATTGCTGTTGTTTTTTTAATATTAACATTTTAATTTCTTAACTTTAATATTTTTCTGTGTCGTTCCCCTAGACGTTATATTTAGTTCTTTTTTTGTTATCTGTATCTGCAAAAAAAAAGTAAATTAAAAAATACCTAATAAAATGTTTGGTAGTCTCTCCTTGTTTCAGAAAATGTTTGCTTTATTTATAACCACATTAAACATGAAATTATACAACAAACCTAACTTTCAAAATCTGAATAAAACATTAGAAAAAATAATGGTTATGACAACTCTGCATCAAATCATAATACATGAATAATTCATGTTTCCCTCTCGCTCTAACTCGCTAACTACAGATGATGCTATCTCGCTTGTTATGCTGAATTAATGCTTAAAATTCCAAACTGCCAACATGTTTTATGGGATGGAACGGTCCAATAATATTAAAAGTTAAGTCATTAATTTAACTCCTCATTTTAAAAGTTACAGCTTTTTAACACTTTTGTTTTTCTCATTTTCATTGTACCGTTAATCCCGAGTTTTTGGAAGATTAATTTAACTAATCTGTTGTCAAATTATCTTATTATGACTGTGATTGCTTAGTTAAAGATTTACAGCCAAATAACGACTCACTGTAGCTTTGCACGGGTGTAATACTGATGTATTATATGGTTATGGTTCGATTCCCACCCAGGACAAATGTTTGTGTGATGAGCATTTGTTCTATGTCTGGGTGTATTTTATTTGTAGTATGTATGTATTTAGAAGTATATAAGCATGTTTATCAGTTATCTAATACTCATAATACAAGCTCTGCGTAGTTTGACACTAGATGGCGTTGTGTGAAAGTCGTGGAGAAAATGTTACCTATTTAAGATTTACTACCATAAACCTAGTCTACACTGTCGGAGCACATAAGATGAAGACATATTACAGTTTTTGCTAAGGATATAGGGATTAAGATAAGATCGTCTAGTCTCGGCCTAACCTAACGTTCTTGATTGATTAACTCGAGAATATAATTTGAGAGGCTTTGTGTTAAAGAACAGGAGGGATGAGAATTTGGGCAGATTTTCTTTTATATAAAGTAACTAAGTAATTGTTTTTAGCACGTTAATCAGTTTTAAGTGGTGTTAAGTTTTATATATCTATTTTTAAGGTGTAAGGTAAATATCGCTATAACTATGTTTTTTTCCTACTCATATGTAGTCGTTTTCAAAATAATTATCTATACTTTTTGAAGACAGTCTCGGTTTCTGCGGCGTACGTAACAGCGATAGGGCTGCTCACCTACAGCATTTTTAATACATCAACAACACATCGTCCGCTCGACATGCTCGTGAGTGTATTATGCTACGGTCATAACACGATCCGATACTCGCGTGGTTCCCGCTTACATGAAGACTTCATACTGTATTTATTATTATACTGTTGTGCCTGTAGCATAGTTCTTCCTATGTATAGAAGGTTTTAGCATTAATCATTACGTTAGCTCTCTGCGGCATTCCTATTTCAATTCCAATATTTCGAATGCAGGTTTCCTCACGATGTTTTACTTTGCCGTTTGTCCGTGTTCTAAAATAAATAAGAATGTACATATACATATATATAACTTTGAAAACGTCGCATTCGCAGTTGCCTGCGTTGGGATTAAACCTGCAACTCGTGTATATAAATCCAGACAAAGTTCCGCAAGGCCATAGTGGAGTATTATAGTAATTTAATCAAAATTATAGAGAAATGCATAAATTTGCAACTAACTTGGCTGGCTATATCTTTTCCTTTTTTGCTGAAGAATTTTCTTTCGAACTTTTAAATCAGGTACCCGGTTTAAAAAGTTTTAAAGTGAACTATTTTTAGAACTACAAAATTTGCGACCTGTTCTTTTAGTTATTTTTAAAATGAATTTTTAATAAAAAACTCTTGCAAAGATTGGATTTTTCACGAAAAGTTTTTAAGTTACGGTTTGGTGGTCGATAAAAACTGCAACTTTTTACAGAAAATCCTAATAAAAGAAGAATTTTTCGTATCTATATGAAACGATGCATATTTTTTTTTGCTTTTTTCCTACAAATATTTTTAATGCGAAAGTTTGTGAGTGTGGATGGATGTTTGTTACCTACTCTTTCACGCTGAAACGTCTGGATCAATTTTGATGAAATTTGGTAAGGAGTTAGCTGATATCCTGGATCAAGACTTAGGCTTTTTTAACCGACTGCGTCAGAAGATGGTAGTGTTGCGGCAACAGCAAGTTTAGCGTGAATTCAATTTCCACATCGAAAAATTAATGCATGTATTAAAATATGTCAATAATGTGAGTAAGCTCTAACCCATATTTCAACATATCAGGACGAATACATTGGCAATAACATAATCTACAGACAGATCTCAATTCTGCGTCAAAGAGCTTTGCGAGTCACTAGCTGTCTGTTCATTAAGAGACGTGACGTGTATGGGTGTCGGCTTGTCAATCATCGCTTTTGTATAAGGGAACATAGGTTTGAAAATACCCCCTTTAAATTGATTCTCATGTTGGCCTTGCGGTGCTGTGCACGGATTTGTTTGTCTGAGGTGCAGTTTTGATCCGAAGGCAGGCGAACTGAAAATGTGATTTATGAAAGTTATGTTTCCTGTTACATTATTTTGAGATACTATTGAGTAACGGCGAAAGAGAGCATCATGAGGAAACTTAAAAAATGACAGTATCGACTGATCTGTCTGTCAAAAGTGATGGTTTTTCAAACATGACGGCATTCGTTCCAATTTCGGCTACGTCCCGAAACTCTTGTACTACTATACTAGAAAAAAAACAGTCCATAATTGTAATAAAAAAATAAGAATATTCAAATACGGAACCTCCTTAACTTTCTTTGTCCTTATACTTTTTATTTAACCAAAAGAGGTTGTGTGCGTATGCAACCTTTTTACATAGTTTATTTATATGTTTGTGTAAACCAGGTTAGGAAGGGTTAACGAAAACAAAGGCCGCATGTTTACCTGGGGTGCATTATGAAATGTGTGGGAAACATACAGGTTGTAAGTCGGAATGAGAACTCCATTAATTTTGTAAAGAAAAAATGTTAAGTGTGATTTTTTCATTTCTTTTTATTCAGCTATCGTGTCTCATCGGAGATAACCTGCTATTTTAACCGGCTTCAAAAACGAGGTTTCTTAATTTGATTTATTTATGCGATTTCTACCTTCACTATTTGTGAAAATTGTTGTGTTATTTTTCATGAGGAGCAGTTTTCTTCAAAATTTAACATAAGTGACATGATGTTTTATCTCTGTTAAAATGATCATCTTCAGTTTAATAGAGATAAGAGACTAAATTACATTATTTGGATACAAAAACATGAAAAAGTGCGATGAAATGCTATTTTATTTATTCTTTGTTAACATAAGGAAATCCGGGTGAGAAAAATCATGAATCCATTTACTGAAAGACTAAAAATCCTCAACGTATTTTCAGGACGTGACTTGAATTTGAACAAAATCTGTATTTCAAGAATACATATTTAGCAACTGACAAAATAAATACCTTCGATGACTTTCCTTATTAATAATACGTTTTTAAAGGATCCGTACTCAAAGACTGTTACCCTACACTTTTCCTAACGTTTCGCTGTCTGTCCGTCCGTCTGTTGGTATTTCATGAATTATGGTATAGGGTTGAAATCTTCAAAGATATTTCTAATGTATTTTTCTTACCACTATAACAATAATAAAAACATTCAGGTTTAGCGACGGTGAATAAGTTCGTAAATTTGTTTTTCTTCAGTCTATTTATACAGAACCCTCAGTCAAGAGTTGGATTCGCACTTGACCAGTTTTTTATACTAAAATCAACGTAGTTCGTGAGTCAAAACAAGATTCGCGTGTAAAACCAAAATTATGTGGATTGATTGAAACGAGCATTATCGTCCGAAATGGATTTCTATCATAAATTTTGCATGAATCGTTCGCGAAATTACGTTTTCATGAAAGTTTACCATTAATATCGAGATGACTTAGATGTTTTGATATTTATCTGATGAGTCGTTTATTTTGCTTGTCTGTTATGGTTTTTGTGTTTGCGATTTTTTTTCATATTTCTTTTGTCTGCCTGCTAGTTCGTTTATATTGATAAGTGGATGTGTTTTAGGTTTACTATAAATTTTGACTGAATAATAAGGATGTCTGTCCACCGAAGCGGAGCTAGGCTGCGGAGCGGAAAAACTCAGATATATTAACCAATAGGATTGCAAAAAATCTCTGCTCCTTGCAATCCATTGGTTATAATTTTTATCGGTTTCTCCGGTCCACAGGCCATCTCCACTCCGATGGACAGGCTGCCTAAAGCCGGTCATACATGACGCAAAGTGGGTCCTCGAAAAACGACTACTTTGATTCTCAATCGCAACTTACAGACACTGTCAGACACCTTCGTTAACCGTATAGAGACACTGATATTGCCTGAAGCAACGGGTATCAGGAACATACATTAACTTCATGTACAAATTGCCTCGAACGCCCACAGTCGCGTCTCAATTCCGCATCCGTATATTTTGTAATAGACCCTGACTACTTGATATGATATTAAATATTCTCTTTACGCTAATCGTGATACTTGCTAAATGTGTGGTCTGAGCGCCTAGTACCATCTCCTAAAGTAATATTATTGTTGTGCAAGCGAGACAGCGCATTGCAATAAGTAGAACGACGTCTCTCTTCCACAACTGCAATAACTTTGCTTTAAGGCTCTTGTATCAGTACTAGGGTGGCAGGAGGCTACAGTTATAAGGGGGGTAGATTGTACCATATGGTATACTTAATTAAATGTTCAGAGTCAGATCTTATATGGGTAAAAGGTACATTACAATTTTTGGTTGAAAATATGCTAAAAGAATATAATATCACCCGGTAACTACCGCATGAGGTACCAGGGCCACAGAAACCAAATAGATATAAATTTCAACCAAAAAATTGTATTTTCTTACAAACTTCGATAAATTAATGACAGTTTTGTAAAATTAAGTCCAAAAACTATTCTCTTTCAATCAGACAGTATTCTTTTTAAATTTTTGTATTTACACACAAAATCGGCATCTAAAATACGAGGTTTATTAAGACGCATTGTAGGTATAACTGACAATAATTACACCTACTTTTATCCCTACTCCTACACAGAAATGTCACAATATTGCAGTACTATTGAACCATTCATTCGCATTAACTATAGATACAGTATTCCGTGGG
Source organism: Chrysodeixis includens (assembly GCA_941860345.1). Classification (NCBI taxonomy): domain Eukaryota; kingdom Metazoa; phylum Arthropoda; class Insecta; order Lepidoptera; family Noctuidae; genus Chrysodeixis; species Chrysodeixis includens. The sequence goes on along the minus strand of OW796112.1, from coordinate 358,756 downwards.
TCATATTCATTGATTTCACGATCTATGAAACATTAATTGGATTACAACAAAGTGTGCTTTGGTATTTGTTTGAAACCTATCATTTTAATTAATTTGATCGAATCATTGTGTAAATGTAGGAATGAATGTCGTGGAAAATATGATATGTTCCACGATTTTTACATAAAGCCTGATAGTATTTATAATTCAAGCTCTGCTTAGTTTGAATTTAGGCTCAATTATGAGTACTAAACAACTGATATAAATACTTATATACTTCTGAGTACATACACATTATAGATAAATTACACCCAGATACAGAACAAATCATCGTGCTCATAACACAAAAAATTGTCTAGGGTGGGAATCAAACCCACCTCTGGTATAGCAGTCAATCTGGCATAGTTAATATTCTTTATTATTGAGTTGGCGTTGATTTATCAATTTGTTTTAAGTTAATATTAAGAAATGTGTCGTGTCGATCAATTTTAGATGTTGAGTACCTACCTATTGATAGACTTTTAAGAAGGTCTCAAACTTAAACAGTTTTTTTTTTTGTATTCGCATCGTATTTTAGATAGAATACTTCGATTTATCGCTGGCTTATATTTCGTAAAGTCGAGACCAACATATAAGTAGGTCTTAAACTTAAGCGAGGCTAAGCTTAGCTTTATTCAAGTTTAACCTTCTAAAAATAAGTATAACCTCAAATTATCCTCCTCTAAGCCTCAACTAATAATTTACTTAAAGCATGCATTTAAAACAAAATATTTTGCTTGGTAAAGATGTATAAAAGATATATGCGCGGCTTGATCTATTCATAAAGGTTTTTTAAAGTATTATTAAAACTAGCCGATAAACGTTGGGCTGGGCACAGGCCTTTTCTTATACAGGATAGGTTTGAGCATTGATGTCCACGCCAGCTCACTGCGGATTGGCGATTTCAGATTCCAATATTTGAACTCCTCACGATGTTTTTCTTCACCGTTTGTCAGTAGTATCTTAGAATAATAAAGAAAGTATATATAAAATGGAAAAAGTCACATTAGTACTTGCCTGCGCTGAGGATCGACCCTGCACCTTGTACATGTAAATCAATTTATAGATCCGCAAGATCACCATGACATCTAAAGGTATATGAACTTTTATATTAAACTAGAATACTAACAATTAAGCTTACTATAGTAATGTTCTTCATAGAATAAAAATATAGCTATTTTTATATGTATAAATAGCCTATTATTATAGAGTAAATGTATCACGAATTGCGTGTAGCCATATCATTAAATATTTCGAGCTCAGTGACCGTTAATTAATAATAATTGAATTTATTATATGAAAATATTTATTTTTGGATCAAGAAAAAATGTTTTATACAATCTTGTAATAATGTAGGTATTGCTTATCTAAATGTTAGTAGGCTAACAAGCCTATATTTCGGTGTGGGAGAGAAATTCTAGAAACGAATAAAAGGCCTTTCTTTTAACAAATAAAATTGATTAGATAACCGTGTAGTATAGGTTTAAGACGACATTTTTATTTTTCAAGCTCTAGCGACCGGATAAAAAATAATAATTCAAGTCTCAAAGTTTTGAATTAAGCACATCGTAATCATTACACAAAGATTTGTCCTGGGTGGGAATCGAACCCACGACCTCCTGTATAGCAGTCAGAGCCACTAACCACTAGACTAGAAAATTTTGATACATTTTAGTTGGGGGATCCATGGATCCATGCTCCCTGGAACAACACATCCACTTTGCAGCTATATCCGTCATACGTATGAACGAAACCGCTAAAAGCTAAGACTGAATTGAAAAAAAGCTTTATTTCTTTTTAAAAAGATAAGAATAATAATACTATACAATACCAAATGCAATTTATCGTACACCCAACAAATATGAGTATACATCAAATTTTAAATTCCATTTGTATGTAATATTCAAAACCGGTGATCTATCGACTTGAATGTCGGATTATGTAAAGTGGGTTCCGCAGCAAATATTTATGATTTCGAGATCCCCATTCATATCGCGAAAACCATCTTAAAATGTGTTAAAAATATCTCAATTTACATAATGACCGACATTTCTCTTTTGATACTTAATTTGATTTTACAAATCGTTGTAAATTATTCATTGTTATTTTTTTTTACATTTTGCGAAAGAAAACGAAAGAAAATCTCTACCTACCTTTTATTTTTTTATATAGGGAAATCTTCATTTTAGCTTTAAGCAGGGAAACCTTCAAAATGTGGCCGGATAAGACCGGGAAGTTAGCAACAAAGCGGGAGTTAGCAAAAACAAAAAAACAATATTTTACTTAGTAACTATGTAATTTGATAAAGATTCTGGATAAATACTCGTTGATACTACAGGCACTACAGTGATAGCACACTTACACGTTTTAGCACATACCTTGAAAACCGAACTTATTTGATAAAACTTGTATTCCTTTTTGGGTTTAAAATCCGATCATTGCTTTCTATCTTTAATAACCAACTAGGCAAAAAGCGAAAAATAATAATCACCTTGATTGAAAAAGAAATTTCAACAGAAAACCAGTGATTCAGTCCAAGTCATATAATTAATTGTTTATCGATGAAATGTATTACCAGGTACTGAAGTAGTTTCAGTAGCTAATTAACGAAAGAAAGGTTTCCAGCAAGTCATTAAAAGTTTCCAAGAACTTGATTTATTGAATACTTTCCATAATTATTCGAATGTTTCTTTCAATATGTGAGTTACCTGGTAAATCAAAATAAAAATCAAAAGGTTTTTATTTCGAGCATGCCTTCTCAGGCACTTTCAAAACGTTACTGACTCTAGTTGCGCGGTTCCAAAATGTCATTCTTATGGAGAAGAACCGGCGAAAAACTCCATGAGCTACTGTTTTATAAATAAAAAAATACAATTCAGCTGGGTTTTCACGATATGATTGTGGACTGGTATTCACTGTCGACCGTTAACGAACAGTCACGGGCAAAAACATGTACATAGATTTCTTAGTAGATTTCTTATGCGAAATTTCTGAAGCTGTTATGAAATATTTTTTTATTATTTTTTTATAGTTTTTTTTTTATTATACCTACGTTAACGTCTGATAGACAAGGGAAGAAAAAAAGGTGTTGCGCCGACCCCAAGTAAAATGGGATAAGGGCAGGAAGATGATGATGATGCCTATAAACGGCGGGATGATCCGCGAGGACTGGGTCGGGATGGCGCAGGACAGACAGACGTGGAAAATTCTGGGGGAGGCATTTGCCCAGCTTTGGGACACTATAGACTAGAAAAAAGAAACGGACGGTAGGCACAACCTCGCTTCTTAGATCTTTCTAACTGTTATACCGAAAATATAGTGAACTTTGTACAATAATAAGTATCATTGATTTTGCTTTAATTATTAATCTATACCTAGGTTTGCCTGACTCACAATACAATAAGCTTCGTTCCAAATGATTACTTCTGATTTATTTAAACACAACGGTCTCGTAGCACGCTATACAGGTTGTAACTCAAACCCTAATTGAATCTCGGTCTGGCCTTGTTTGACTACTTTATTGGGTCTAGCTAGAACCAACATTGGTACGTAAATACTCTATAGATTTCTTTTTTATTTAAGCCTTCTTCGATAGAATGGAAGGGCTTAGTAATGCAGTACGTAGTACTTTTATCAATGGCAAATTGGTCTGTCTTTTGTTTTTTTCTGGCATAAAGTGACAGATACGGTATTAAAGTTAACGGTGACTCCCAATTGAGTGACCTTTTTTATTCGGGTACGATTTAAAAACTTATTTTCAGTTGTGCCACAAAAGATTCTTTTGCATAGACTTCCCAATATTGGCCAAACATTAACCAGTTTTGTACGACAGTCGGTAGAGTCTGTAGATCCTTTTGACCATCATCATGCCCCTGCCCTTATCCCAATTTTTACTTGGGGTCGGCGCAACACGTCCTCTAGACATGTTGCTTAAAGTTTTGGCTATGGTTTTATAGTCGGCCGCCTGCCTGACACTAACCCTCTTTGGGAATGCGATTGTTGGTTGTTTACCCGCCACCATTCGGGTGACCCAAGGTGGTTGGTACAGGGCACTGGGTCTTAAGGTCCATTAGTTGCCTTTTACGACACCCAGTGGAGGATATGGGGTGGTGCTATTCTTTATATCCGGACACCACACGGAACCTGTAGATCCTTTTGACCAACTACAAATATTGGCTAAGTCATACCAACATTGGCCACCAACGCCAACACAGTCCAGCTTCTTTCCTTTGTCGACGAAAACCAAATTAATAATTAGAGGGCTTTAATTCTACCCTGGCTGTTGAAAGCAAGCAAATTGCATCTTTATAACAATAGATTTAACGTTCCTTTTTTGTTGTAGAGTACTTTTGTTGCGTATTTCACGTGGATAGCCGCTGGGCTAACAAATTGCATTCTTATTACAAAAGCTTAAGGTTTATTTTCCATTGTAGAAGCAGTTTTGCTGTGTATTTCTCGCGCAGGTGGAAATAAGGGTAATGACCAGATTTAATATATTAATTACTTTTTTTTTCTGTTGCGTCTTGAAATAAGGTTGAGTGGAACTGTAGGTTTCTGGCCTGGTTTAAGTCTATTTAGTATTTATTGCCAGTATATCTAGCTAACAGGAGTTGTTTTTAATTGACAGGAAGGCATATACACGGTTGAATTGAGAAACCTCCTTTTTAAAGTTGGTTATTTCTTTTTCAGTTTTCCGTACGGACGAATGTTTATCGTAAAGCAAAAAGTTTGTATGCTTTTAAACTTATCTTGATCTTATTAAATGACGTGATAATTAGCGTTTTATATATTTAGAAAAAGAAAAAATGTAAATGGCCTAAAGAAAAAAAAATGCCTTATTAATATGATTGCTAAATGGCGATTTACGGAACCGCAGGAAAATCCAGGAAATACACCTAATTTTGGTAAAAATACATGAAATTCCTCAAAATAACATAAACCCCTAACACAAGAATACAACTATTTCAGTACAAAGAGAGACATTATCACTAAATTCCATACAACATAAACTTTATTTAACAATTCTGGGACAAGATAAGCCGTTTCGGGGTAACGCAAACCCGTCTAGTCTCTATCTACGTTTCGGTACAATACAGTGAGAACGAGTTGTAACGTAACTTTATCTGTTACGTTCAGCTCCAGCGCACACGGATTGTGTTAAAAATATGGGACTTGTGATATGATATACTAGTTTTCAGCCCGGGTTTGTCTTTAAAGATATTTTTAAGGAACTAAAGTATTTTTATCAAAATTTTAAAAAATACTAGCTTAGCTGATGCTTGCAACTTTATAGGTATGTGTTAGTTATACTCACACAAAAAATAGATTTATAAAAAAACAAGGAATTCAAGGAAAAAAAAATAGATATTAGCCGATTTTCAGACACACAGAATTTGATAAAAATCGGTCAAGCCATTTCGGAGGAGTACGGTACACTGTGACACGAAAATTTCATAATATGTAAGTACATGTTATGTAAGATAATCCACTCTTTTCTTGAATTATCTTGTAAATGTTGTATTACAAATATCTTAAATTTCAGTTTATTGTAATTATACCTACCTTAAGTTATTATGAATACAAATACACCGTATACGTATTACGCCTAAAATAACAGAGAATGTGGATATTGTGTCGACTTAATTAAAGATAAATACACATTGAGAAGCAATTAATATTTTGTATCCATAATGTAATTAATCTTAATACTATGAAATAGGAGTTGACAATGACTGAACAAAAGAGTAACGAAAAATATTTGACGTTTAATCTTTAATTGTCAATCTGTTGTATAGAGCTACAAGGATCTTTTGGCACGTGGATGACATTAACATGAGGCCCTGGTGCGCTTATTCTCAATATGAATCAACCACAGGAATCAACTCAACTGTCTTCCTCAACTGTCTGTCAATAGTGATGGCTTTTATAAATCACGGCAATAGTTCCGATTTCAGCCTAATATTACTTGAAGCTGACTATGATAATGTATACAGAATGAAGTCTTCTTACAAGCAGGTGCAACGCGAGTCATGCCTACGCTATCGGATCTTGGTATGACCGTGGCATGATACAGTCCTTAGCGCGTCCCACTGACGAATGGACGGTGTGTTGTTTATGTAATTAAAATGCTGTAGATGGGCAGCCCTACCTCAGTTACGTACCGGTACCCGTATAGGTATTTATTTTTTAGAAATGCCGCTTTAAACTACTGCTTTTTTATACTATACTATTAGCATCTCTCTCTCTTTATCCATTTCTCCACGTCTACAATATAGGATTTCCACAATCCCGTTTGGCATACCGGCTCATTTTGTGGACGTTGCATATTTTGTATGGAAAGGAATAGGAGTGGATTTTACAGCGCTCTCTTAGTAAGTAATGGGTTATGAGCCTCAGTTGAACACTTAGAATTTAGTGTCGTGGGAGAGTACTAAAGACTAGGTTTCGTAGGCATAGCCGGGGTATTGAATGGTTTATGTATGACTGGATGAGGTCTATTGTTTCACTTACATTCTTTCTCGTTTTTGTTGATCGTAGATCGTAGGATGGGTCTTCCTGAAAAAAAAAATGCTGTTCGAAACGTTACTTCCTGATACTATCGTTTTGTTAAATTTATAATTTATTTTATTTGCCTAAAATGTGGTAGACATAAAAGTTGTTCCAATATTAATACACACATGTTTAGAGCAATGACACATTTAGCCAAATAAAGTTGTCAGGAAGTTGGTAAGTATAAGTTGAAATGTATGTGAAATACCTTGACGAATGAGCGTAGAATTGTATCATATTCATGGTACGTCGCCATATTTTTTCTGTTTAGTTACAACTTTTTGAAACATCTAAATTTGTGATCACTAGGTATAATGTTTAATGTTCACTCTAAACATTGGTGAAAACAGCATCAAAATTAGTGCAGTAGTTTTTGAGTCTATCGCGAACAGACAGACACAGTGAAGGACTTTGTTTTATAATATGTAGTGATAGACAATTAGTGTTAGTCAAAATACAGACAGAAAGATATTTACGTAAACCCAGACATATGGAATAGCTCAGCTAAAGTACCAGGCTATCATAACAACTAGAAGGTTTGATGTAATACGTTCTTGTTGATATAAAACCGTTTTGATATGTATCAAGACGAGATGTGATCCGTATTCAAAACAGAGATAGTTCAATATTTATGCTAATCTAGATATTGCATGCTGCCGATAAAATCTGGACCCAATCGCGATGGATGGGTGTAAGGATCATAGCAATTTTGGACTCACATAAATAAATTTCAAATGCAACAGCTAACTGTAAAGCTAAACTATTTTTCAACATTTTTATCTTCAAGATGCAATCTTATGGGTTTTTAAAATATGAGACTTTTCATCATTTAAATTATTTTCTAAAACAGTACTGTACATAAAATGAAATAAATAAGTTAAATAGACATGTAACTATCAGTTCGGGTTCGTATCTATAATCGTGTGTTCACAAATTCAGCTATAAGTAAGAAATAACTACACGGTGTAATACAGTCGCTTTCCACTGTCAGTGCCGTGCAGTCACAAGTAATAAATGTCTTTTTTTTTTCTCGAAAATGATTCGACCACCAATTATCAAATCAATCTCTGATAGTTCACAAATACTTTTTAAAATCGTATTTTAAACAAATGACTGGCTACTATTACTTAATAATGATGCCACTTGGGTGCAGTTTAAAACTTAGTACAACTGTTTGCCAAGATAAGAGCAGTATTATGGGTAACGGTGTCTTGTTAGTTCGGCAATGGATTGCGGCGAATTAATTAAGGTAAATGTTTTAATTCAATTAACATTTTGGACATGGTGTTCTGTGTTCAGTTATTGTTTTTATTGTACTTTAAATGGCAGTGTAAAAAGGTTTATTTTCTGTTAAATTTAAAGAGGTTGAGTGTTACTACGGGATTATGCAAGTCTACGATAGTCTACGATGATCTGATGGTGTATGAATATCTATGAGTTTATGTGATAGTCTACTAAAATCGTATGGTATCGGCAATTTGTATTGGTCTTTTTTTTAAGGCGGGGAATAATTTTGGACACCCACCTCCTTGAAGTAGGAAGTGGGTAGTTTCAGACTCTTACTGACTAAACCTGAACCGCCATGCAACGTCTCCCGTATTTGGTCGGTGCCTTGCAATGTATAGCAATTCACACGACTTGACACCTATCGATTCATGTGAAATTAGTAAAATCAATCTCAAACCATTGACATCACACAGACCTCAAATGGATATGATTAAACCGCTTGACTCAAACACTGATTAATTCAATCACATTATTCGTAACAGCAACTGTATCTCGTCCAAATAAAGTCGATTTTACAAAATCAATTTCACCTCATATTGACTAAAGTAAGTTCTTCTTAATCTAAGTCTTACATTATACTTATCTTGAACGTTATAATGAATGAGCGATGTTGACGCGACGTGATTTATCGATGGAGGCGAAGAGAGTGTATTTAGAAGCTCCACGCGCTTATGTACGCCTGGTACTTGTAGAAAATAATTCGGCCTGTTGTGGAAAATAAAATATATAGTTTCAAGAAATAAAAAGATGAAAATTAATATAATGAATATAGCAAGCCGACTGTAGACTACACATTGCACGAATCAATGAGTGGTATAGGTCACCACGCCAATTAAAACTGTGCGCGGCGTGTCGTGGGTTCGATCTCCGCTTAGGATGTATTTGTGCGACCCACAGATGCTTGTTCTGAGTGTCTTTGTGAATGAGAATTGAATGTCTGTGAAACCCTACTATAAAACAAAAGAGGAAAAATTTGCTACAACTCTCAAAATATTAAACCCATAAAAAAATTAACAAATATGAATTTAGCTATCTGTTTAAAGGCATATCTCCACATATTTATAAATACACATCTTAGTCGACTATTGTGACAACACTCGCCACAAAAGCATCCCTTCTATATACCAACCGCACGACCCGACACAGGGATACCATCCTAACAATACAAGGCGAAGTCAATGCCAACCCATGTCAGTTTATCTATGTGTCAAAACTGACTGTCTATGGTCTGGGAATGACAGAGTGATATGGTGGTATTCTGTTTAACATGTTCACGTGTAATAAAAAAAAGAGTTTGTCTATAGGTCGCGTTTGGTAGGTTTTAGAAAAGCATTCAAATATGTTTTCTGAGATTATATCTCGAATTATTTTTTATATCTTCTTTCTCTTATAAATCTCTGAACTGTGTCTAAAATCTTGAATGACCAATGCAGAGCAATAAAAATAGAACACAGCTAAAAAAAGCGTCGCATTTTTGAAGTAAAGATAGCAAACGTGATAGAACAAATACTTTCTGGAGTACATACCAGAAAGCATTTGTTCTATTTAAACGCTTTTTTAACAGACATCATTTATATCATACTCGAGGAAACCTAAATAAATTAAATTCGTCGTCTAACTATTCTAAATCATAACCATTTGTTTCTGAACAAAACGAAAGACATTTGTGATAATCGTAGGCCAGTATTAACATAGTAATGCTCCACTATTATTTGATTGAATTTGTTAATTCAATCTCAGTTACTCACAAAAGTTTAGAACGAAATTTGAAAATTACTTAACTTTGTCAACCATCCTTTTCACAAACTACTACGAGTTTACTAATGACCAAAACAGTTCCACACATTAGCACCAACTTTCATATAACGTATAACAATGTTTGGAATGACCAGGGGTAACAAAACAAGGTGTTAGTAAAGCAATCAAACTAATACCCATCAGAGGATCGCGTAATCACGACCTCCCAAATGTTGCGCACCCCTTCTTCCACTCCATATAGCTAACGCCTTCATTAGAACATAGTTGACAACTCCTGGTAGTGACGTAATTGCTCCGGAGGAATGTTAGGGACTTGGAGCGAGTTGCTTTATAGATCCTTGATGCATACTGCAAGTTATGAGATCCTGGTACTAAAATGTATAGAGTGTTTAGTGTTTGAGGAATTTTGATGAGAAATAATAACAAAGGATGAAAGAATTCATATTCATTCATTATTTTTGCCAAAGAGCTAGTTTAGAAACTTGAGATTTATTTGTGTGATCAATAATACTGCTAGACATAGGGCTCTTTTTGATATGATTACAAAGCGCAAAATTTGAAAAAAATGGCCGTTTCTCTGCCTTTCTACTTCAAGAGGTAATAAATACACCAGCTTATATACGTCCCACTGCTGGACGCAGGCCTATCCATACAAGTTTGAGTATTGATCACCACGCTAGCTCGCTGCAGATTGGCGATTTCAGATCGCAATATTTGAATTCCTCCAGATGTTTTCCTGTAAAAGGTAAACTTGATATTCGTTTGTGGCTTGACAATAATACATTTTACCTATTTATTCTACCTTTAGCTTGCAACCGCAAACCAAATTTAAAGTACCAGGAACTCAGGAAGACCAAAGAGCCGACAGTATACAGCCAAAAACTTTATAATTGTTTACGCAAACCAACTTTATCATCTCAAATGGCTAAGGGATTCTACCTCTTAAAGTAATACTGTTGAGAGTGCAAGCGAGATAGCACTCTACGTCGTATGACTCTGTCGCTCTTCCACAACGGCAAGAGTTCTGAATTAAAATATGGTGGTAATGTACAGTCGGCAATAGAAGTCGTTTAACATAATACAATTTACAAAGTGTCAGTTTTGCAGTGATTTTTAGGAATTGAAGTTTAGTATGTTTTGAGTATACTAAATTTTAATATCTAGCCGTCTTTGATGTGTAAAGTAGAACTATAACTCATTGAATTTGATTTTTTCTGTTGTTTTAAGAGTTTATAGGGAACTGATATTGCATTGGAATAAAAGACTGCAAATGTACACAAATATCCTCTTCGATAGATGACTTTGACTTTTTAGTTCAATATTTAAGCGATTCGTTAACGTTGGTTTTCAGAGAAATTTTGCTTATCTACAGGCCCTAGAATTTTTACGCTCAAATGTATGGCCATAACATTTCTTATCGATAATAACGCGATTTTAACCTGTCATCTTCATACATGAGCATAAATCCAACTTCTAACTTCAAATTGACTGGCCTGTTGGTCTAGTGGCCTGTAGGTCCTACCAGTGTTTGATATCAACACTAACGATTGTCAAAGTAGTACTAGTCCTGATTGTGTTAGCCTTCTGTTCCTGAGTGTACCACTACGGTACGAAGTTTCAACAATGTCGTTTGATAACGAGGGCGAGAGTTCAACCAGGTATTCAGATCAAATCGCAAGTTTGAACCGAACTACGACTTACTGCGGAGACGAAATTAATTTAGAAGATCTTTGTCCCGAGTTTTGTATTGTTAGAAAGAGTTCTGGTCTCCGCGTATAATGGTTTTGAATATAGTTTGATGATATGGTTTTAGTTGCTCCTTTTTTGCTGCTAGTTGGTTGGTTTTTATCCGACTGCCTCAGAAGGCATTTGCGTGCGCAGTTTTATTTATTGGGGACAAACAAACAGCAACATATTATTTCCGCGGAAATAATATGAACATAAATATTATAAAATTGTGAAACTCATGCCATTATCCATAGCATAATATAGTCTCACTGTTATCCACAACATATTTTGCGATTCTTTCACATGCTAATGACAAAATCTAGTAACTCTACTGCGGGATGATTGTTTTTGGTCAGAATATTGTAGTTGAATTTATGCCTTATTGGTGTTAGCGTTTCTACTGTAGATATGCGACTCATAGAAATTTATGGCTTAGGGTTTGCAAATACGGTTTCTAGGCTTTTGTTTTAAGAGGTAACAGAAACTCTGATTGTGCGAATGATGACCAAATTGATGGTTTTAGTGAGGTAAAAGTTCGACATTTTCCCAAAATCATCAAAGCGGGAGACGTTGCACAGCGGTTCAGGTTAAGTCAATAACAGTCTGACACTACACACTCCCTCCCCCGAGGAAGTGGGTGTCCATAAAGATAAAAAAAGAAAAGAAAAGGTAAAGAGTGCATCAGCTGTTGTGAAAGTTTTTCCTTTCCTTAAAACTTATTGCTACCAACTTTCTGTTACTCCGGGAGTTTACACTTTTTATATTACGTGGGCACTTTGTAACTGATGTAAAGAACTTGGAAACTCCAGGATGGATGTGTGAAAGGTAGATTGATGGCTGAAATTACGATGAGGGGATGTGTAAGCAAAATTTTGAAGTGTTATGAGAAAAAATTTGTAGAAATAATTACACTGAGAAAAAAATCGTTTCTGGTGATTCGATATCACCATTAACGATTTTTTACTCATGCTTTGATCGTGTTAATTTCGTATCATGCCTTCTTCTAATTTCAGGCACGTTTTTATGCCTAGGTTCAAGTGAGTGGAGACATATCTCAGTTATGTGCACTTGGAGAGGCCTATGTCCAGCAGTGGACTACGATAGGCTTAAGATGATGATTAATAGTAGATATTATTACAAAAAATTAATTTTACAAAAAATGAGCTTGAAACCAAAGAATAAACGTAGTTTAACTATGATATAATATCCACGCGATAAAGCCGTGAGCTAAAACTAAGTAATGTAATATTGACGATATTTCTAAAACTTGCTCTTATTCGTGTTAAAAATCGATCAAACTTTATTTCAGGCAAAGAGCTCATCTATAAAGAATATCACATTTCTTTTAAGGATTGTATGTATACGGAACCTTAAAACCTCTTTTAAAATACTTCCGTTTGAGCAAAGTATCGTGACCATGGTATGATATCTTTGTAAACTAGTTTTATAAACTTGTAATAACTTTGAAACCGTTGAATAATGTCATAGGTTGTATTAGCTCTTTTTTGGTTTGTATTCCGTGCCTGTAAACTTTTAAGACTTGTATTTTTTGGGAAATGCAGTTGTAATTAGCTTTAGCCAGCGACGTCGTCTGTATGATCGTGAAGATATAAAGTAATATAGAGCTTATTAAGATTTGAAATAATTGAAAATATATTCCGTTTAAAAATAAATTGTATATTTGAGCTCTCTTTGAAATTGTTAATTTCTATATTATATGTTTTACCCACGCGTATTTATCGGGATAGCCCGACTAGTTTCGGACCCAACCGGAGTCCTTAATCTTGAGCTGACGTGGCGGCAGGTCGCGAGTCGAACTGTCTCTAAAATGTTGATAATTTTCATGCTCAAAACATGACCATTTGTTAATCAAAAGATGACCAGGCTGTTTTTAAGCACTTTATACATTACAATATCTCAACAATTTACAAACACATCAAAATTTAACAAAACTCTCAACAAAATATCGTGCCGACACTTCCTACACAACATTCTTGCAGTTCGTACACCCAAAATTGATCTCTATCGCAAAGAACTAAAGTCTATATAGAATGTAGTTTAAACTTGGCTCTAGACCGAAGTTTGAGCTAATGGTTTTTCAACTAGCACCCGTGTTCTTACAGATATTATCTCGTATCGAGATAGAGTGAAATTGAATTGACTTTACTTTGCTCGGAAAATGGTTTTAGAAAGGAAAAATGTATTTTTTTGTATGGAAAAGCTTAAAAGATGTGAAATAAATTGTGCATTGATTAGTAAACAGGGTAAAGTATTAGCACTATAAGCTCTTGAATCAGAACTACTGAAATGAGATATAAATAGCACGCAACGCGATTTAAAAGTACTCTGGTTAGTACCTAAGTAGTTTTACACAGCGTTGCTGGAAAGCCTTTCTTGAAAAAACATAGATCCCTAGAACTGGGCAGTTTTTTCTCTTTTATCTTACTTTTTTTTCATTGTGGACTTTTACCCAAATTGTGTATGTCAGTCTCATCATATCATGAAGCGAGATCGATTCCTTAACCAATGTGTAACCTGGTAAACATAAATACTTCGTATGCAGATCCTTAAAAATTCAATACAAAATCCCTTTTGGGCAAGAATTACTAACGTTAGTACTGCGTATTGCGTGGTTGTGACGCATACTACCCCTCATGTATGATTGTTTTATTTTAGCTCTTTTTTGTTTAATGTAGCATTCATACAAGATAATGTAATCGTATCTATGCGTTATCAATTACGCGATTAAATGTATTTTCTTTCCTTTTTTTTTCTTTTTACTAAAGTCTGTTATGTCAAAAAAAAACAAAATAGCAACTTTTAAACACGATACCTCTCACTCAACAAATCAAGTTTCTCCCACCATTCTTCACACACCATTTTTCAAAATAATCATCCAAATAAAGTAGTTCCTACAACGTACAAGAAAAATAGCCAACAACATCACTTGTTGCAAATATAGTGCACCTAAGTTGGCAGTGAGCAATGGACGCGCATTGAAAGCCTGTCGCTCTGTGATGAATCGGGTTACACGAAGTTCATCTAGTTTTGGACGGGGTGTATTCCGATAGGTTGGTGTGTTTTGAAAGGAGTTTAAAGTTCAATGTAATTTGTTTTGATGCAGTTTTGGTGTTATGGGTTTTATTGTGTACCTAAGGAGATAATCTTACATTAAAAAAAGAAGATAATCTTTCATTTTTATAAAAAATACGTATTATTATTTAACATAGTTACACGAATAACAATAAAAGCTCACTTTGTTTTAGGTAAAATTTTGACTGGAATAAAATTTGGGTTTTATGCAAGAAACAAAAGGAAGTTCAATCCCTGCTGTCTATTTGTGTCAATCCAAGGCTTCAGATATTTAAGTAAGAAATTGACATCAAAATTAACTCCTTCTTTCATTAATTCCCTTGTCAGCCAAAAATTATCCCATAAACAAAGCATATAAAAAAAAAGAAACAGATAACCAACTAGCCTTTTGCCGCAGTCGGTTCAATCATACAAGGAGCAAAAAAAACACTGAAACAGTTTTCGAAGTACCAGGGCGCCAGAAACGCAAGGAGGTTATCAAGTTGTTTCAGCTCATACGGGGAGCCTGTCAAGTCGGTACACCGTAATAAATTACTTCAAACTTTGTACGTAATGTTCTAACAGTTTGAGCCAAACTTCATGTAGGTATAGCCAGCACAGCGTAATAATGTTCACTATGTATTGAATGTTGAAGGCTTCATAAGAACTACTATAAGTATATGTTGCCCTAGTACTAGGCTAGTAAGTTTGTAGTTTATTTTTGTACTAAGCCAGAAATAGTTGATTGATCGATGATGTATTAGAAGTGAAGGAAATATTCATGTAAAGAGAAATTTCTAGTTTTTTAACCTTTGACAGAAGGTTTTTTAATGCATAACGACATTTCCGTGCAAAAATGAGTATGTCATATAGCTGACTAGCCTTTTCCCGCGGTGTTAGCCGCATAGATGTTGGTTAAACTTATCAAAACGTTACCCATTATTTCGCAATCGGGTAAAAAGTAGCCTATGTGATAATTAACTCTAAGTGTTAGCTAACTTCGTACCAAAACTTTATCAAAATTGCTCCAGCTATCAAAACGTGAAACACATCCAGAAAAAACTTTCTAGTTCGTTATATTTGCTGAATAATGTACCTTTCTATTAGTAAAAGAATTTTCAAAAACCCATCTGTGGTTTAATCGTCAAAGACAATTTACTATCCACATTGTCCAAACCATTTTCAAAATCTTCTTCAAAAATATTCCAACAAATTTCAAGTCTGGTTTTTGCTCCATAATTTTTCCTACAACTTAACCCGTTCTAAAATTAGAAAGGACCACAAAGATTTAATTACGGGCCAAGAAAAACAAAGAGAGAAAAAACCGGCCAAGTGCGAGTCGGACTCGCGCACGAAGGGTTCCGTTCTATCATCTATACACAGCTACTGTTACCGTTTAAAAACGGTAATGGTTAAAATTAAAATATCGCGCAAAAAATTATGAAAAAAACACGTTTATTGTTGTTAGACCCCACTTAACATTTCTTTTAATTTTTAGTATTTGTTGTTATAGCGGTAACTGAAATGCATTATTGTGAAAATTTCAGCTTTCGAACTATTACGGTTTATGAGATACAACCTGGAGACAGACTGACCGACAGCGGAGGCTAAGTAATAGGGTTCCGTTTTACCCTCTGTGTACGGAACCCTAAAAAATACAGTCTGTCACATAAGCAGTATAAACTCCTCTTGCAAGTGCCCGCAACTTTAGTTCCTAAGTAAAGGTATTTGTTTGAGTTTTTAATTAAATTCCCTTGCATAATCTAAGCTTTGTGCATTCTGTTTTAATTGTGCAGACCGGTATTTGATTGCGGTTTATTAAGTAAAGTTGCTGTTACGTTTTGTTTAGTTTCTTTTGCTATGATTAGCCAGAAAGGTTGATCGAAGAAAAATATGGTAATTGTAGGGGTCCTAAATGTATTTGTTTGAGTTATACCTTAGTAAAATAGATGAAAAGAAGGTAGAAAGAGAGAGTTTCAATCTCTCTCTTTAAAAAAATAAGTGCAGTGCAAGAAAAAATAAGTGATAATTACGATTAATATTTTGAGATCTGAATCTGTCTCCTTCTAGAATGTATGCTAAGCTACATAAATAATAAGCAATAATATATGTAAAGCAAACAGAGCTAAGCAAAACAAATGTGTTTCCTCGTATTGCCCAAAGTGGGTGTTTTATGTAAGTCTCATATTTGTAAGTCCGCCCACGGTGCGGCTTAGAGTAACCTTATCAAATAATTAAGGGACATTCGTTTCCATTAGAAAAGTCATGCTCAGTAAAGAATATTCTATTTTAAGGATAAAAAGATTTTTATCTTACTTTTTAAACTGGCCCCACGTTGGGCGCCATTGTTTTGAACTAAAATGGCGAGTTACTCTCTTCTGTAAATTTGTTTTTATATCTATCTCCGAAATATGATATGAGTCGCATTTTTCTAGCCCATAGTGCCCACAGATAGGCATAAGCCTCCTCTTCGCGGTTACACACAATATTTATTTGAAAATGAAAATGAAAATAAGGAGTTAAACACGTCTATCTCCAATTCCATCTTAAACCCAACTGAGCCTACCCAAACAGACGCTACAATTCAAATAGAGAATTATTTTTTATAAATTACTGAGCCGAGTTTTCACAGACAATAAAACCAGTCTCCATTTAATTTTTATCTGTCGCTGCTAAGTGATGGCACAAATTAAAGAGCCTTGAACAACCGCTTTTAATGGATCAGCCTAATTTTCGTTGAAACCGCTCTTTAGAAAACCTTAAAAAGCCTTCTACAATTTCTTCAACAAATAAAGTGTTAATCGATATTGAAGCGATAACTTACTTTTTAGGCTATTAATCATTTTTGTTTTGACATTTTTTTAATTCATTGCTTTAGATAACAGTGAATTAAGTTCGGTCGTAAATTAATGGTGTGGTGTATTTGCATAAAGGGACCTCGTATTTTTAGGAATAATATATTACAAGACATGTGAATGTTACGAGTATATTTGAAAACCATTTTAAACGTTTATTTGTGTCTACTTTACATGGTGATTTATTGTATTCGGCCACTGTCTTATTTGGTTTATAAAATGTTGGCGAACAGAAAAGTTAGTTCCCCATCTTTCAAACCTCCTATCAAGCTATGTGTTTTGTTGTTCAGCTTTTGATAAACCAATCCTGATCCTTTAAATTGATTAAAACCTTTAAGAAACTCGATACCTCCCACGTAAGTTGTTGTATCTCCAAAACTGCAACTTTACAGGAGAGCGTTTTAAAGATTCAAATCAACCCACAATCTGCATTTATTGTTGCATCTTTTTAAAATTTCGTATTTAAATGTAATATAATAGTCTTCTTAACTACGTTAAAAGATATTTTAAGTAATTTGTTTATTTACGGAGATATTGTTCATACAACTGTTTACTCCGGAAAAGAAGCTATGCCAGCTGTTGTATCTGATACTTACAACATTATACCGCGGCGCCCAGATGGCATCACTTGTGGTATATGATAGTTACAACTGTATACATTGAAAAACATAAGTCTTACTCTGTTGTATGTGGTTATAATATTTACATTATTTACAGAATTCAAAGGTACAATTTGACAGTGATTAGTTTTTTAGGTTAATAAATAAAAAATAAATGTTATTAAGGTTATTTTTTTTAGAAATCACATCAGTGTTAAGACCTATTTAGAAAATCTTTGAAAATAAAATACTGAGCTTTAAAACCCTCATTAAATGACTGCTTCTATTGCTGAATAATCAAAAACGTTTCAACATGTTATAACAATCATACAAAAGACAATTATACAAAGTTATAGAATGGTAACGCTACAAACTCTTCTTGAGAACTAATAAAATAGAACTACAAAAATCAACATCAATATAAAAAATAAAAATATGAACTTAATTATATGAGATCAGCTTAAAATCAAAGTACCTAGTAATTTGGTAACCATTTATAAGTCTTGGCATGTACTTATTGGTTTTCAATAATGATAAAGAAATGTTAAAATAAAAACAATTGTTTTAAATTGTCAACCTTACATACCTAAAATTAGCTTTTACGGGAGCCTCAAAACAATATAAAACAAATTAATATTATTTTTATATGATCAATATTAAAACCTGAGATGCTTAATCAAAAACAATACAGAAAAAGAGAAATAAACGAAATATTTGGAAAAGACTAATGTCTATAATTCTAAATCAGAAAATTCAGCGTCATTATTAACGCCAGCAACGAAAGATAAATGCCTGAAAAAGTCGTGATACGTAGCTGGAATAATTTCAGTACGACACAGGTTCATTAAGTCGTCATATTTTGCCTTAGTTATGGCAAGACGGTTGGAACACAAGGGGCATAGCTCAGTCATGCTATTCCTTTAGCGTCTACGGGTATTGGTATTAAGAGCAGTTGTCATAGCATTACTATCTGCCAAATCGTACCGATACATAATTTTAAAAGGATCTTCTGCACATACTCTTACTTCTTTTATTTTATTCCATCTAACTACGTTCCCATTTACATTTTTAAACCAATTACGTTAAATCAAAAGTGTTTTATAGTTTAAAAAATCTGTATGCTTCATTTCTATGACGTTATATGGTTTTCCCTTCTGTTTCGCCCATCTAGCCAAGCTAAACCATTCAAAGGGTGTATAAATACGTTTTTTTTGGACGAACGTTCTAGTAGAGCATGTACGCTATCACCTTTTTGAAGAAATGTATGTTCGATAGTAATATTAAGCTTATGAGCAATACAAACATAAAAAGTAAACACGAAACGATTGCGATTCTGACCGGCACAATTGTAAGACCAGAATCTAAATTCTTTTGCATCTTGTTCATGCACCTTGCAGGTCACACCCAGACAAGGCGATAGCGTACATGCTTTAATAGAACATACGTCCAAAAAAAAACGTATTTATATATCCTTTGAATGGTTTAGCTCGGCTAGATGGGCGCAACAGGAGGGAAAACCATATAACGTCATAGAAATGAAGCATACAGATTTTTTATAACTATAAAACACTTTTGATTGGTCGTAATTGGTTTAAAAATGTAAATGAGAACGTAGTTAGATGGAATAAAATAAAAGAAGTAAGAGTATGTGCAGAAAATCCTTTTAAAATTATGTATCGGTACGATTTGGCAGATAGTAATGCTATGACAACTGCTCTTAATACCAATACCCGTAGACGCTAAAGGAATAGCATGAGTGAGCTATGCCCCTTGTGTTCCAACCGTCTTGCCATAACTAAAGCAAAATATGACGACTTAATGAACCTGTGTCGTACTGAAATTATTACAGCTACGTATCACGACTTTTTCAGGCATTTATCTTTCGTTGCTGGCGTTAATAATGACGCTGAATTTTCTGATTCAGAATTATAGACATTGGTCTTTTCCAAATATTTCGTTTATTTCTCTTTTTTCTATTTTGTTTTTGATTAAGCATCTCAGGTTTTAATATTGATCATATAAAAATAATATTAATTTGTTTTATATTGTTTTGAGGCTCCCATAAAAGCTCATTTTAGGTTTGTTAGGTTGACAATTAACACAGTTGTTTTTATTTTAACTCTCATTATTATAAACCAATAAGTACATGCCAAAAATTATAAATTACATTAATATCCGACTCATTAAAGCATATTGATAATGGAGACTCTGAAACAATAATAATGTTTTGTATAATAAATGGTCAGCATACTTAGGCAATCGAAACTGAGACCTCGGCGTGCTAATACAATGCACTAGGTATGCATCTGGTTCTTGAGGCAGTCGTACTTACCATTTAAAGATCGACTTTTGAACTGATGACTTGACTTACAACGTAAATTTTAAGTAAAAAGAAAAGTAAATCCAACGTAAAATATAGTATTTCACTATACAACTACATTTTAATGAACGATTTCCGAAGTAAAACGATGTATGTATTAGATACAATAAAATTATTAACTTCAACGGAAACGTAAAATGTTGTATGTATTACATACAACATTTTCGATGAATGCTCACCGGCGTATATTGTTGTAAGTAATTTATACAATAGTTTAGGTTGGTGCCACCAAGAAAAGTGTTAGTAATCCAAATCATGAGACTAAAATAGTACAAAAAGAAACTTGACATTAATATTTTGTAGGTTTGAGTCAGAAAAACTGTTTAATTCTATTTCATTTAATGAAATATTGCTCTTTTCAGTGGGTGTATCGGAGTTTTGGCTTCATAATATTCGCATTATTGAGTAAGTCACATATTCTACGCCCTCGTGATAATATAATACTTGCACGTTACAATATAACAAATAAGAAATAAACTAATTACGTCAATAAATTAGCAAATAATGTAAGCGATTGCAATGTGTGGCGGCCGGTTGAAAGTCCGGCGTAGTCTGTTGTATGTGACCAATACGTGTGATTTTACCTGCCGCGCGCCCCGCGTACACAATTGTATAGGCATATACAACGGTGTACCCCGTTCGCGTTTGAAAAATACAACATTATACGTCTGACAAATCCTTTAAAAATAGTGTTTTTGTTGTTTTTTTACTTTAAATCGATAGAATGGTTCATATTAGGATATTTTTCAGCAAAAAACCAAAATGTCATTTTTGTGGGTTACAACAACTTACGTGGGAGGTATCGAACTAGCACCGGTATTACCTAATTTGAATAAGCAAAGCGATAGCGATAATTTTACAATCTCGTTGTGAAAATGACATTTGGACAAAAATAAGTTGCTCAAAGTATGCTTTCTTTTGTTTCAGGAACATAAGTGTTGTGTGAATACGATGTATCTTATGTGACGTCATCAGAGTGCGTGTGCGCAAGTATCAGTGACGTAGTGAGTGACGTCAGCGAAGCAAGATGGCCGACCCCGACGCGTTTGATGACGAGGTATGATAACTTTTAGTTGTGGAAAATATGTTTTTATCTACAATTTATATTAAACTAGCTTTTGCCCGCGACTTCGTTCTCGTAGAATAGTGACTTCCGGCATTTTTTTGGTTTTAACCACATAGTTCCCGATCTCGCGGGATCTCTTCAAAAATGAGATGTGGAAGATATTCTAGTGAACTCTTCAAAAATCAACATAATGAGCTCTGCGTTTGAATTTAATAGATGTATACTCACTTCGCCACGCGCACACACGCCATTTATCTACGGAGTATAGGAATAGCTCGACATTTATAGTACGGAATTGAACAATAAATGGCGTTGTATGTCCGGAATATTTTTTTTTTTTGAAATTTGAAATAAAAACTATTCTATGTCCTTTCTCAAGTTCCAAACTATGTCTGTACCAAATTTCACACAAATCGGTTCAGTAGTTTAGGCGTGAAGAAAAGACAGACAGACAGAGTTACTTTCGCATTTATAATATTAGTTTGGATTTTACACACATTTCATCATCATCATCATCATCATCATTCCCCTGCCCTTATCCCAATTATTATTATTTGGGGTCGGCGCAACACGTCTTCTAGACGTGTTGCTTAAAGTTTTGGCTATGGTTTTATAGTCGGCCGCCTGCCTGACACTAACCCTCTTTGGGAATGCGATTGTTGGTGGTTTACCCGCCACCATTCGGGTGACCCAAGGTGCTTGGTACAGTGCACTGGGTCTTAAGGTCCATTAGTCGCCTTTTACGACACCCAGTGGAGGATATGGGGTGGTGCTATTCTTTATATCCGGACACCACACGGACGATTTTACACACATTTAATAATAATAATAATGCCCGGACCGATTTCGGTCTAGGAGGCTAGTGTTACTATGACACCAGCCAGCTACGCGGGATATATTATAGTGCACAAGCGTGTGCGCAAACACAGGTGCCGTCTCTATTCCTTTAGTCTCATAACCCGATGGGACAACAATCCGATACGACTGGAGAGAGATCAGGCTTAGGATCCACATTTTTAGGTGCCCTTCGAAACACGGAAAAAACAAAATATTTAATACGGTAGGTACAACAATTCATAATTAAAAAGAAGGTTTTCTTCCTAGATAGATATTTCATTTATTGCCAAATTAACAAAAAAAATGCTCTAGACGAGATACCTGCATCAAAGAATAAATATTTTCCTACATTTTGTTCTTTTAATTCACCAGCAAACGTGGGGAGACTGTACAAAAGTATTAAAAGGAATTAAACAAGTAAAATTAAAAGGAACGTAGTTAAGAATAATAAAAACTAAAAAAGCAATTATAAATATTTTATACACTCGATAATACGTGCAGAATACTAGTGCATTCAAATACAAATTAAAAATTAAAATTCAATTCTCTATGGAGTTTTAGTGAACCATTTAAAAACTCTTTACTTCTTTTTTATCCAACAATATACTCGTTCGAAGTTTGAAAAAGCGTCAATTATTATTATATTGGCAGCGTCCACTGGGTTCGCGCGTTTTTTGTTTCTGCTATAAATTGTCGTTCGAAGTTTGAAACTGCGTTTTGAACGACTTTTTTAGTTTATGTGATGAAAAAATATTTGGAAATAAAATTGGGAATAAGGCTGTATTTTTTTTTGCTTTGACCGTAATGGGCATTTGACAGTGAAATAGGAATATGAGTGTTCGTTGGCCCGGGGGACCATAATATAGCACACAAGTTAGCAAGCCATATTCTGATTCTGAAAAATTGATAGTAAATTTTGTACTGGCTGAAATATTTTGGCAAAACGGAAAAACAGTCAATTGCGTCTATTTAGGGGGAGTATGAGTTTATTTGTTAAAAATGTATTCACAATTTTACTGGCCACTTAATTAAAGTAAAAAAAATCTTGTGATAGATAATTGTTATAGATTTGAATTGGTTACATCAAAATGAATTCAATAGTAGTCTTAATAATGAGTTTTCACTATGATGCCAACTACCAACAACGTTTTTAAAATAAATCCAATTTAAAGAATACGTTCCAAAGCTGTACTATTGCTAAAACTCTTTCGTATAACTGTGAAATTCCTTTTTCACAAACGGACCAAGAAAACCTATGACTCGAATCAAGCAGTACATTTTAATCCCAAAATAACTAGTAAAACCGTAGAAAAACGGGGAAAAATCGGGAACAAATACGTGAAAAAGATACGGGTCTTTTCCCGGGAAACCAGGGTTAGTTATTTACCGGTAAATCTGATATAGCGTGATTTTATACAGCGGGAGATACAAGAGAGTTATTGGGGTAAAGATTAAGATTTAAAATATGTTGTTGTTTTCGGAACGGTAAAACGATTGTGAAAGGGTAAGAGAGTGACTGGATTTTATATATTAACTGCTTCTCTTGATGTTGCATTTTTTGGAAAGATAGTTTTTTTTGTTTTATTGTCTTTGAGCTTGATACTGATAGAGGTGTAGAAGTATAATAGTAGTACATGCCTCTTTCGATACTTTCTTTTTGGTTTCCGCGGTTAAACGCTAATGATTTCGACCCACGCTGAGGGCACGTCGTGGGAAATGTATCGGACTCCCACCGACCTATAATACACCGGGCATCTTCTACTACCTAAGCCGGTAAGCCGGAGTCACGGGATAGCTCGCACATGCTCTGCTTGACCCTGGCTGGATCTATTATTATCGAATATTCTTTATTGCACACCGCATGAATAACAGATGCGACAAAAGTCAAAGTTACATGGTGCCTCAATGGGCAGTCTTATCGCTACGAGCGATCTCTTGCAGACAACCTTGGAATGGACTTGGTACTAAAGGAGTAGCATTTGTGCAGGTAGTCCAAGCTGTAGTTAGCTATAGTCATGTTGATAACGTTATTATTGTCGACAGGCCTATTGGTCTAGTGGTTAGTGGCCCTGACTGCTATACCAGAAGTCGTGGGTTCGATCTCTATCCAGGACAAATGTTTGTGTGATGAGCACGATTATTTGTTCCGTGTCTGGGTGTAATTTATTTATAGTATGTATGTATTTAGAGGTACATATATAAGTATGTTTATCAGTTATCTAGTACTCATAATACAAGTTGCATGTTGCGTGTTGCAAAGTTGTTTTATTTGTGGCATCCACTCCATCTTAAAATAGGACTTTTCACACATGCTTAAACAACTTTTTACACATGACTTAGGACCAAAGCTTAATTAGGTACCTACATTAATTAAATATTCAAAACTAAACTTAGCTGAAGCGTTTCTAAATTCCAATTTAAACGTATCATAATTAGAAACTTGTTCAAATATTAATTAACACATATTGCATATATTTTAAATTCTACTAGGTATTTATGAAGACAATATATTGTATTCTTAGTTAAAATTGTTTTCCTTTTGTTTGAAATGTTAGTATAATTGCATTATATTCGTAGGTACACGTTTAGGTATGTTTATTCACTTTTATGGAAAAGATACATCGCCAGATAAATTCTCCTTATACGGAGATAGAGAGGCCATAATCATCACTTAAACAGTTCTAACAATATTTTCATAGTAATTATGTTACCGAGGCATAAGAAGATCTTTCGTCGAAAAGCTAACGTGGTGATCAATGCTGAAACTTTCCCTATATGGGAAAAGACCTGTGCCTAGCGATCTGACGCATGTAGGCTGGTACATTTTTTTATTATTATATAACACCTCAACAAACATTAACAAGTGATTTTTGTACATTAATAAGAAGAAAGACTAGACTATTTACCTACCAATAATTGTATAGAGAAAAGACGTCCAGATTAAATAATTGAATTTTTCATTAAATTCTTTCTTACTAGCGATGGATTAAAATAAGCTGCTTACATTCTTACAGTCTAGGAGAACTATTAATTTAATGCGTAGTTTTAAGCAAAACTAGCGTTTATTGCAAGTACGTAGAGTACCTTTTTGTAACTCATAATTATATTGTCTTAATGAAATTTTACACTCTACGCAAGTTAGTTAACAAATGAAAAGTGGTCTTCAATGCAAAATGTATTAAGTTGAGTTTTGAAGTGTGTTG
Organism: Chrysodeixis includens; assembly: GCA_941860345.1. Lineage (NCBI taxonomy): Eukaryota > Metazoa > Arthropoda > Insecta > Lepidoptera > Noctuidae > Chrysodeixis > Chrysodeixis includens. The sequence goes on along the minus strand of OW796112.1, from coordinate 333,404 downwards.
TTGTGATAATTTTATATATTAACTGAATAAGATGTGTTAACGACTGTATTTGCAGAATATTAAGAATACAGGAATGTGCAAGGTTCTGAAAATAACATATTAACAAAAGGTCACAAAGCACTGTATTGGGTAATGCCGCATGGAAATATTAATTAATTTACGTACTAGCTGTTTGCCCGTGTCTACGTCGACAAAAAAAGGAATTAGGGATAAAAAATAGATGTTGACCGATTCTCAGACCTACTGAAAGCATATAAAAAAAATCGGTAAAGCCGTTTCGGACAAGTATGGTTATTAAAACTGTGACACGAGATTTTTATACATAAGATTTACATTTTCAAATATTCAAAAAAAACAGAACAATGAATTCCATTTTCAAACTTAAAAAACCGTTACATAAAAGTTATTTCTTCATCAAGTTCTTTTCTCTGTCTTGCTGGCAAGCGCCCGTTAATAATGAGCTCGTAATGAATTCCTGGCAACCCTGAACGCTCGTTAGGGCTGGCAACACAGACAATAGTTTTAATGTCGTGTTTAAATTATTAAGTTTCGAATTAGCTGATTGGTTGGGCGCCAAGAGGTATTCATTGTTCTTTTAAATTGCGTTATTGTAGTAGCGAGAGTCTGATACCTTTTTATTTAGTTGAGAAAATTGTACGAAAACGTAAGCTTGCTAAGAAAACGTTTAAGAATAATGCTTGTTCGCATTTTATATTTAGTTCTACTTGTTACAATGTAAAAGTTTTTCATCATCAATTCAACGGCCCTTGCAAATACATATTATATCATTTATTTATTTATTTAAAACTTTTAATCTACCATTACAGGAATCTTAATCTAAAGGGAAATGGATAATTAAAATCTTAATCTAATCTACAGGAATCTTGACTCTAAATCTATCTCATCGCACGAAAGGAAGTACGAACGGTGCATTTTTTAACATAACTGAATATTATGTCATAAACTTAAGAAAATTCTAACTGGGATTAAAAAAAAATCTTCACAAACAAGAAAAAAACAACTGTTTTAAGAAAAACATTAAGCTATCCAAAAAAAAGTTTAAAAATAACCTGAAACAAAAACTCGAAAATACTATTTCTATAGCAATACAATTAAAGAGGTTATAACAATTTTGAAAAAGGTTCTAAATCCATTTGTCGGCTGCCAGTACCACGCCGTCTTACAATGTGCTTAATGAAATTTGTCAGCGAGTTCTGAACGTTTAGAAAATCGTTATTTTGAAAGCTTCTATTGCTATTAAGATGTTTAATTATTTTGAAAAATGTTTCTTGGAATTTTAAATGTTGAGTTTGTCAAAGTAGGATTTAAGGTAAAGTTGTGTGTTTATTGGTAGCCTCTGTTTAAATTGTTGGACCAATTTGTATAAAATTTGACATGGGTCTAGCTTATTCAGGTATGGCAAATAAAAAAAAATTATGGGTCAAAACTTTTAAATAACAAATTCTTGAAGAGTATAGCCTACGGATATTTTTTGGATAGCGAAATAAATATGCTATCTAATCGTTTTTTTTTATTAATTGTTGACTGATAATTGATAACTATTTGCCTGGCACACAAAACACAGATGTCATATCCGTATTTAAAACGATAAGAAAAACACCATTAACAGCAGATCATCTCAAAAAATCGTAAGCTAACCCCATCCACATTCAAAGACTTACACATAAGCACCCACACATATCAAACGAAACGTAATATCAAACCAATATTTGATGACCAACATTTGATCCAATATTTGATCCAGAATTTGATCCTGATCCAATAATCTTATGGATTTTGTACTTAGGAAGCGTGTGAGAGTGTATTGGTAAGGATTAGGTATGCAGAGGGTGTGTTGCCTTCTTGTAAATTGAAAATGAAGGCATTTTAGTGATTTTTGGAGGATTATCGCTGTGTGTATAATCATGATTATTGGTACAATGTCAAATAAATATTTGAAAGCAATAACCTTCTAGATTTTGCCGCAAGTTTTGACTATTATGGTGTTGTTCGCTGCAATTTGTATCTACTTTTATAAGTGAATAGAGTCTTTGAGTTTAACAGCCGTATCCAGATCCCATAATTTGCAAAGATATGCTTTTGAATTCACATTTGTCTCTACGTAATTTTGGTTAGTTCCGATTTCAGCCAGATTGAACAATCTTTGTTGCACTAATTATACTCATTCTTATACATAGATGCGATATTTAAAATACGCTTATATTAGTTAAGTTAATTCTTGTTGCGAATATGCACATTGTTAAAACCAGTACGGGATGGTAAATAAGTGGACTGTATATAGTGATAGGCGCGGTTTATTGCCTTTCTAATTACAATTTTAAAGATATCGCGGACAAACAATAAATTTAAATTAAAACGAGTGTCGACCGTCGTCGGTGGTGTCCGAGCGCTTCTAGTCTTCACTCCTCTCGCTCCGTCCCCCCCTCGCCGCACCGCGCTCTGTCGCGCCGCTCGCCACGATGACTCAGGGACAGTAGGCGGCTGCTAGCGCGTCAGCCGAGGATATGTTGGGTTTGATTCCCAACATGCTCCCCGGGTTGAAGGAACTTCAAAATTCTGGAAGGGGACAAATATTATTGAAGGCCCTCCTGATAGTGCCTCTTTTGGTTAGCACCTCTGCGACCCTAGATATACCGTCGCTGCCAGGGTATACTTTGGTCACTCGTCCTAGGCTCCAAAGTGAAGGAGGAAGTGCTCTCTCCTTAATCAAGACAAGGGAGCCTAACTTCAGCTCTGCCCGTGAAGAGTGCCATTTCACCTTCTGTTGAAGAAGAGCAACGTACTCCAGAGAGAAACGGTCCCAGAAATGTCGACGAATTAGTTCAATTCTCTTGAAGCGTTCCAGGCGGTGTATCTTCCCAATATCTACATCAGAATCCTGTGAATGAGGTAAAGCATTAAGTGAACGCCCAATTAAAAAGTGGGAAGGTGTAAGTGCGGAAAAGTCAAGAGGATTTGAGGAAAGAGGAGTAAGAGGACGGGAGTTTAAAACAGCTTCTATTTGAGTGAGGCAAGTAGCCATTTCCTCATAGGTGAAATGAGTGGTATGTAACAACCTTTTTAAATGGTGTTTTATCGAACGAACAGCTGCCTCAGCTAAGCCGTTGAAATGGGGACTATATGCAGGAATGAATTTAAATTCAATTCCCTCAAGAGCTAATTGACCTTCAAGGTCAGATCTGGCAAGAACCTTTGATAGTTCATTTGATGTTCCGACAAAGTTTGTGCCATTATCTGACGTAATACTATGTGGTTTTCCACGACGAGACACAAAGCGATTGAGAGCGGCTATATAAGCTTCACTAGATAGAGCCGTAACGAGCTCGATGTGACAGGCTTTAGTGGCATTGCAGACAAAGATTGCCAAAAATGATTTAATTAGTTTGCAACCTCTGCCCTTCCTGTCTGCTATCATCACTGGTCCTGCGTAATCAACGCTGCAATGTAAAAACGGATATAATAATTCGGTGCGTGAGGATGGTAATTGCCCCATGATGGGCTGAACACATTGCGCCTTGTATCTACAGCACCGAACACATTTTGCCACAGTGTTCTTGGAAAGGTTTCTACCACCCAAAGGCCAATAACTTTGTCTAATATTTGACAGTAAGAGCTGGGGACCAGCATGTAAATATTTTAAATGATAATACTCAAAAATGAGTTTTGTAAGATGATGCTTGCTACATAATAGGATGGGGTGTTTAGCATCGAAACTATATGGAGAATTATCCAGTCTACCGCCAACGCGTATAAGGTTGTTTGGATCTAGATAGGGAGACAAGGAAATAAGTTTATTCTTATTTGGCAATAACCTTTTTGCTTTGAGAATAGCATATTCTTCAGGAAACATTTCCAACTGAGCTTTGTGCAATATTAAATATAATGAATTTTTAAGTTCAGTGACTGAAAATTGACCGGTACGTTTGTTGGATTTGTTTCTAAAGTTATAAATAAATCTTTGTAAATATGCTATTGTTTTTTGTAAATAAATAAAATTAGATGTGTTATTAATTAAGTTACAAATAGGATCTACATTAGTACTACAACAGACAACAGAACATGAAATCAACTCCGGTAGATCGTGTTTCTCCTTGTGATTGGGCATTTTTGGCCACAATAGTTCGTCTTTCAATAAGAAAGTGGGACCAGACCACCACAAAGATGAATTGCTGATGGAATCGGCCTTCAGCCCGCGGGAAACAAGATCCGCCGGATTGTCTTTCGACGGTACGTAGCTCCACGAGTGACCCTCTGTACTCTCCTGAATTTCGTGAACACGGTTGCGAACGAAATGTTTAAGTTGCAATGGTGACGTTGTTAGCCACCCTAGAACAATGGTAGAGTCGCACCAAAATTGACATTTGTCAACATGGAGAGCTAAGGAAGATAATACTTTAGTGCACAACCTTGCAGCCAACAAGGCTCCGCAAAGCTCTAGACGAGGTATCGTCATGGGCTTTATAGGCGCTACCTTACATTTAGATGTAACAAGTTTAACATTTACTGACCCTGAACGCTGCACGGACCTTATATATAAACAAGCGCCGTATGCGCTCTCTGAAGCGTCTGAGAAAACATGTATCTCGTACCGTTCACAGTTATCACTGAGAACCCAACGAGGAATCTTCAGTTGATTTAGACACGGTAAGGTGTCAGCAAACGCAAGCCATGAGTCCATTATCTCTGTTGAGACTTCATCGTCCCAGTGGTATTTATTAATCCACAATTGTTGCATGAGGATCTTGGCTTCTATCACGCATGGGGAAACAAGACCTAAAGGGTCAAAAATTTGGCTTATGACAGAAAGAATGTGTCTTTTTGTAATGGGTTTGACTGGATTCTTTATATTTATTGAAAATGATAAGGTATCTGAATGACAGATCCAATTGAGACCTAAGGTTTTACACGTGCCAACTGTACTAGGGTCTGAAAGGTCTAAAATTTGATTTGAATTGTTAATTGAAGAGGGAGAGATATGATCTAAAATGGTTTGATTATTTGATTTGAATTTTCTTAAGTTAAATCCTGCAGATTTTAATACTGAAATGACACCTTTGCACATATTTATGGTTTTATTTAAAGAACTTGAACCTCCTAAATAGTCATCTACGTAAAAGTCTCTTTGAATCGACTGTTTGACGTCATCATCAGGAGCATTAGATGCTAGACTCACAAGGCACTTGGTGGCCAAGTATGGAGCAGATGCCGTGCCATAAGTCACTGTATTAAGTGTATAAGTTTTAAGAGGTTCGTTGGGAGTGAAGCGAAAAATAATTTGTTGTAAATGCCGTTGCGAAGGATTAAGCTCAATGGCTCTATACATTTTTTCTATGTCGCCAGTGACCACATATTTATGTTGGCGAAAACGTACTAAAATGGAATACAAATCATCTTGTACAGTTGGTCCTACCATTTGGATGTCATTTAAAGACAAACCCGAAGAAGTAGTGGCCGATGCATCAAAAACTGCACGAAGCTTGGTTGTGGAGCTTTCCTCACGGACTACGCCATGATGAGGTAGGAAGAAATTTACATTTTCACAACCGCTAAATGAAGAATTTTTGTTTTCAGTCATATGACCTAAACGTTCATATTCAAGTATGAAGTCCATGTATCTATTTTTAAATGCAGGGTCTCTTTGAAATTTACGCTCTAAAGACAAGAACCGACACTTCGCCTTTTGATAGGAATCGCCTAAGACTGAAGGATCTTTCTTCAGCGGCATGACAACGACGAAGCGCCCATCGTCCTTACGAAAGGTGTTTTTGATAAAGCTCTGTTCACATGCCTGCTCTTCAGGAGACAGGGAGTGCTTGGTTGCTACGGAATCTAATTCCCAGAAACGAGACAAGTCTGGATCGGCTTCTTCACTTAAAAAATTGCAAACAAGAGGAGAAGTGTGTGACTTATGGCGGGCAACGTACCCTGACACCAGCCAACCCAGTTTGGTTTCATATAATTTGGGTTGATTTCTACCCAAATCAATGGAATTATTACATAAGACGGACCAAAATACATCGGCCCCAAGTAAGATGTCAATTGCTGACGGTATATTAAATGAAGGGTCAGCCAGACTTATGCCTGAAGGGAGGGGGATGTTATCTATGTTTATAAAGGAAGACGGTAAAACTTTGGTAACATGAGGTAAAATATGACAGTCCACTGGAAGTCTATATTTCTCGTCATAATTGGAAATAATAGTAAGGCTGCAAGATTGTGAACTATGCGAAGTATTATTATTTATACCTGTCACTGTGGTGCTCGTAGCACGTCGCGACAAACCCAGCTTACCGCAAAGGAATTCTGACACGAAGTTGGCTGTGCTGCCATTATCGAGCAGTACCCGAGCTGTGTGCACCTCGCCCTTGATGTCCACCACCCTCACGAGCGCTGTGGATAGTAAAACATTCGGAGGAGTACTACTTTTCAAAACATCTGTTGAGCTAGAGAAACTATCTAGATTGCTTACTGGAATGGATGGCTCAAGAGTAGTTTCTGCTTCATGCTTATGAAGCAGCGTGCTATGCTTTTTCTTGCAATATTTGCAAGGAACCAGATTGCATCTTGATTCAATATGTCCTGGTCGTAAACAATTGAGACAGACTTTGGCTTCTTTAGCCTTTTGTCTACGATCTTCAATTGATAATGATCTAAATGCTTCACAACTGAATAAGAAATGGTTCTGATTACACATCGGACAAGTTAAAGATTTTTTATATGAATTATTATGATTTTTATTTGTGTTGTATTGTAAATATGTATTTTGAGTGTATTTAGTAGCTGTATGTTGATTATAATTAGGTTTTATGATATCTTGAGAATTTCTATTGTGTGTTTTAATTTTACTTTTATTTTCTTGTAATGTTTCCAACAAATCTGCTCTGTTACTGAGAAAGGTTATAAATATATCTAAAGATGGAGGATTATTTAAGGTGTTTCGATGTTCTTCCCATTCCCTATGTGTAACACTATCTAACTTCTCCGCCATCATATGAATGATAAGCGTGTCCCAATATTGAGTTGGTTGATCCAACGTCGACAACGCACGTAAGTTTTTATTAGTAACGTCTATAAGATGGCGTATTGCTGAACACGATTCATGTTTTATGTGTTCAACATTAAATAAAGCATGAACATGATTATTTACAAGTAACCTTTTGTTGTCGTACCTACTACACAATAAATTCCAAGCGGCTTCGTAATTTTCTGCCTTAAAATCTAAATTGTCAATGACTAATAGTGCACTACCTTTAAGTGAAGCTCGCAGATAATGCAGTTTATTTATATTGTCTATATCCGACCTTAAATGTATTAATGACAAATAAGTGTCCCTAAACTCAAGCCAGTGTTGATAGTGACCGTGAAAAGTAGGCAAATTAATTTTTGGCAATCTAACGCAATTAGATTTAAAACCACCTGATTGTCCATTCTCGCAACTCGCTACGGATCCATCCTGAAGGTGAGAAGACTGGTGAGGACGAGCACCGAGTAGTCTCCGCGCCGCCGCCACCAGCTTGTAATACTGGTTCTCGAACTGCTCACGCTCCTCACTTTCATCGTCGGGATTCTCCGACAACATCTCGATGTCGCACTGTAATTTGTCGAAATCATCGTATAAGCTATCAAATTTATTAAATCTTGTTTCTAAGTCTAAAAGCTGTAAACTACTAAGTTCATTGCAACTTTCTAAAGTATGTAGGTAATTACTAAATACGGTTAACTTAGATTTCATACAGCTACGCCGTTTAACTAATTTCGTGATCTTTTCGTCAGCCATAGCGATAGAAAATAACCGTTAGCAAAGTAAAGTTCAAAAAAATGTGCGATAAGAAGCTAATATAAAATAAAATATTGTAAGCAAGGTATATGAAAAAATATGCGATGCGCTAATGACTCGACGCCGCGAACAATAGATCAGCTGTTGCACGGCTAATGACCTTGATCACTGTTACAGATAAGCCACTAAAGATTTGCGTTATTTATAAATGTATTTGAGGAGATGATTAAGCTTTGTAAGCAGAAGCGGTGAATAAAAGATATGGAAATATATGGTTTTGAAATTGAGAAATTTACGATATAAATTATTTTGAATAAAAAATAGAAAACAGTCACTAAAATATTGCTATTTTAAACATAAAGTAGTGAAAAAAGGAAAGGAAACAATTGGAACGAACTCACAGAATGTCTAAACCATACACAGGATAAACGATGATCTGCAACTTTTCGTTCTTCTTTGTTCTCGGCGAATGATGACTTGTCACTTTCGACGGGTCCAAAGTCCGTCCAACGGTCAATCAGTTTATCGTTCCTCGAAACGTATGTATGCGGCTGCTATGCGAAAAGTCTTCGTCAGGATCGTGATGACTCCTGCAGGAACTGTCGCTGCTGAAGACCGCAGATGAAAAAGAGCTTCGAGACCGACGTAAAAGGATGATCCCGATTTCTTCAAACTTCGTAACTAGACTGGCGAGTTCCACGAAGGACCATGCTCAAGCCAGTACGGGATGGTAAATAAGTGGACTGTATATAGTGATAGGCGCGGTTTATTGCCTTTCTAATTACAATTTTAAAGATATCGCGGACAAACAATAAATTTAAATTAAAACGAGTGTCGACCGTCGTCGGTGGTGTCCGAGCGCTTCTAGTCTTCACTCCTCTCGCTCCGTCCCCCCCTCGCCGCACCGCGCTCTGTCGCGCCGCTCGCCACGATGACTCAGGGACAGTAGGCGGCTGCTAGCGCGTCAGCCGAGGATATGTTGGGTTTGATTCCCAACACACATTAACACCTCATGTTAATGTCATACACGTGCCAACTGATACTTGTAGCACTATATCGCTAAAACAGTTTAATATCTAACAGTAAACTTATCTTGAATGTCTTAAAGCAACATTAAATATCAATTATGAAACGTTACTGCAAAGGCATATTAAAAAAGAACTCCATTCCAGATCGTAATAGAAATATAACGAGATACAGAAGGCAAGAACTAAGCTCTTTTAAAATTACACCATTAACTTACAATCAGAGGAAGGCTGAGCGCTTGGAGATCACAAAACAATACGCTTATTAAAGAAATAACTCAAACATAAACAGTTTTTATACAATGGCTGGAAATCTAATATAGAAATCTATATTAATGTTTTAAGCTTTTTTTTAATCGTGGATTCGCACCCGTTGATGTTGGTCCTAAATTTTGATTCAAAGTTACGTGTCAAAGAATGTCAGCTTCGTTTTGTGTGGAAAACGTTTACGCAAAGTTTCATTTCCACACAAAATTTTATTAAAATTAGTGCAGAGGTTTGTAGAAGAAGTAACAAACATACACAAAGTCTCAAAATATCACCTATTTAGTGAGTATTAGACTAGTGATGATACGTAAGCGAGTTTAAATGTGACATAAGTGACTCTTTGTCGCGATAATCAATAGCAACGCGGGCATAGCCAAAGGCAAAAGCTAACTAGCATTAAATAAACATTACCTACTACAAAGGAAAATAGCGACTATGAATAACTTATAAACGTCAATCTGTTTTTCTTTAGCATAGAGGGACCATTAGTGGTTTACTTTTCTACAATAATTGCATTCTGCCTGACAGTTAACAATTATGGCGGAGTAAGTAGTTTTATTACGTAAATTGCTTTTGCAAATATATTTTTCATAGATGATATGGCTGCAAAGAGTGTGACTTGCAAGTTGACTGGAATGAATATGATGATTTTTCATGGATCAGTAGTTATACCTCAGTTTAATTACATAAAGAAGTTTAATTTGGCCCTTTTCGAAAAATACATGCCTACGGCCGCGTGGTACGTAACAGCAAAAGGGCTGCCTACTTAACAGCATTTTAATTACACTAATAACCGTCCTTTCGTCATTACAATGCGCACACGACTGTGTCATGCCACGATCCGATAGCGAAGGCCTAACTCCATTGCGTCCATTGATATGAAGACTTCATACTGTACTATATTATTATACTGTGGTAGTCTTATGAAAATTATTTGTTTTCTTTGTCATGTTGCCTAATAACTACCAGGACATTCGAATCGTAAATCAAACAACGAAAATATTCGTGCAAGTCAATATCGTAAACGAAAACAATAAAACCCTTTCATAATAACCGAAGAAAGATGTCAAAAGATAAACTTTCAATTAGAGTTTCCATCTTGAGGCACGCGAAGATCATAAACAAAATAAATAAGGGATTTGTACGAAGCCGTCGCGAAATAGTTTTTCGAAGTACTAGGCTGTCATGCGGCCATAAGAGGTTTTGGGTAAATCCGTCGTACGCGGGACACGTACTCGAATTTATCTTACCCAGCGCGGTTTACTCCTTCACTTCATGCGACCCTGGTACTTGCGGGTAGTTTTATCAGTTTTATGTCCCGGTTTGTCGTTTTTATGGTTACCCCATAATATAATCTGCGTTGTCATGGTATAAAATAAGGGACTTGTGAAAACTATGACGACTTCTATCGAGTTTTTATTACCGTCGTGAGTCAGTTGTTATTTGTATGGGTTTATGCCAATAAGTATATCGTCATAAAATTTATCATAATAATACTCTGTGCGCTTATAAATTTGAAAATTATCTTCTACTACAATATCTTACTATCTCAACCAAACTACATTGTACACAATAATTAAACCAATGTTATAAAATCGCATGCAAAGCATGTTTGTGTAGGTATATATATGTTTGTGTGTATATTAAAATTTGTTACCCCTTCACGATTGTGTATGTTTGTGATCAATTTAGACGAAATTTGGTATAGAATTAGCTGACAATCTAGATTAACACAGATTTTGTTGCCCGACTATGTACCTATTAGGAGGTTAACGTTATTGCCGCTATAACCAAACTCCAGGAGAACTGAAGCTGTGGAAAAACGGCATTACCAATATTTTTCAATCGAACAACACATGTTACTATTCTTAACAACGAGCTTGAATAATCGACCTTACTCACACCAACTTAAAGTTTAAACTACCTTAATCCTTTAGTTGCAACTTGATACAGGCTGATATTATAATGATTGCACACGTAAGTTGAGCGCTGTAGCTTAGGCGCCTAACGAACTAACTTAGGTTACTATAAAGTTTAATGCGCGCACTTGGAACCAGACGAAAGTTTAATGTTCTGAACTTAAGACTGCATCAGAGGATAAGTAAGTAAAGGGAAGCAGTTAGTTCTTTGTACTTCTTCAATATATTTTCTTGACATCGTGGTCGTCATCGTCGGTCATCGTTCTGGGCATGGTGATCTTGCAGTTGCAATAACGGATTTTTATTTACGTATTTAGAAAAACCAATGAAAGTAAATACAAACCTTCTGCCGGGGCTGCGAGATGTTCGTAAGAGTTACCGCGACCCTGGCACTCAAAGGGCTCCAGAACAAGGAAGAACATAGTGGGTTTTAGTAAACAGCAACCTCCTTTCTTAGTTCTTCTAAGGTACCATAGAAAACTGTAAAGGAAAGTTGGGGTCTCGCAATGAAATTTGAAATTATCAACCCGCAGTGAGGCAGCGTAAGCTGATGCCGCTACAGGTTGGTTGTATTATGCTTTTTTATTGTTTTTCTTGTAGAAGAAGCTACCCGTTATCATTATATTGTATTAATCAAATCAAAATCAAAATATACTCTATTAATCAAAGATTTATTGCGGGTATCCTATTTAAAGTTCAAGAAATCGCAAAAAATCGTCTTTAACCCCTCTAAATCGAACATTAAAAACTCCTTCTACTTCTAAATTCTCACACGCTCTATCCCGGACCATTATCGAGTAACGCGGGACCTGTTAGAGTGAGAATTGCCATTAATTCCCAGTACACACCCAGAACACGGCGTTACGCTGTTATTAATTTCCGCAGGCAATGCTGCAGTTGGTAGGGCTGTCTAATTCTAAAACGAACCTAATGTTAGAGGTTTATTCTGTGTCTGTCTTCTTAAAAACTAGAGTTGTTAAAAACGATATTATTATGTAAGTTATAAATCTCTTAAGAGAATAGTCTCGTTTAGTTATTTACGTAAAATCCTGAAAAATTGTATGTCTGCTTCTTTCCTTGCCGATGGTGCTTTCTATAAAATTGATTTGCCCTTTACCTGTGCTTTAGTAATCTGTAAATTAAAGATGAATAAGAAAAATTATGATATTCGACTAAGAAACCTTTCATACAAATATAAATAATGTCTTCCTTCTAAAACACAGATTTTTTTAAGTAATATTACAAATGTCTTCCAGTTTCGTTGGCTCCAAGTCATTACTGCATTTTAATAAATAATACAACCTGTTTTCGATACTTCTAATTCCTTCAATACTCAACACTTAGTTGCTTTCAACATTGTTCTGTACAATAATGTAGAGTGTGTGTTAGCTTAAAACTAGGCAGTTACCTACAAAGTAATTATCTAGTAGCGCGACACCCCTAGCTCTGAGTTATCGCACGTAACATGCAGGTATTTCTAATTTCCATTCATTACGGCATTTAATTACGAGTGCAACACAGGTCATGCGTGCAAACTGATTTATTAATATTCGTATACTACAATATAATAAACGTTAATGGCTATTACTATTGTCATTAAATTGCCAATTAATCAACCGTTTGCTGAATGTAGGTTAATTTTCAAATATTTATTGTTATTTGAAAGTACCGATAGAAGTTTTTCTCCAGAAAAGGATATTTTCGGACGGCGCAAAAGAATTCCTCCAGGGTACAAAAAAAATGGGGCGTTTCTCCATACGTTAGATATCTTGGTAACTATACAAAATTCTTTCTATGCCAAAGGTTTTATAGCTTCTTTTTATAACAGCTGGTATTAAGTAGATAACATTCAATTTTGACAGTGCACCTTAAGTATCCTGATTTACGAGTATCCTTTTAGTCTGTATGACGTCACAAGAAAAGGGAATAAAATATGGTTCGTACGCACTAAGTGCGTTAACGGTGTCGTCGTGAAATGTATGGGATGGTAGCAGAAGTACCATGAAGATAACTGCGAAGAACGTTGAGTGTTAGGGAATCAGACCAAAAGCGGTATAGAAGGGTAAGAAAAGTATACGTTGTTTGGTTTGTCCGTGAGATCATAAAAAACGGGAAAAATCACCGTGTTAGTTTTTAAACCTATATTTCTGCTAAATATTAATCAAGTATCGTATTAACGCTGTCAGTTGTATGTGTAATCAAAGGTAAAATAACTATATCTATATGGATTTTTGGCAATGTTTTTTGTACATCGAGGAATAACAAGGTTTTTTTTTACTGCACAACTTTCACACAACGCCATTTCTCCTGGGTGGTAATCGAACTCACAACCTCTAGCAGTCAGGGCCACTAACCACTAGACCAACAAGCCAATAATAGGTAGTGTGTAGCTTCCCGATACCGCAAAATATTTTTCAAACACACAAAGTTATACTTCTCAAAATTGCCTGTATATTGCTAGGCTTTTACCCTATTAGATGGCTGGTACATACGAGTAAGACGGCATGTTAGGAGCGCCTTAATCCAGAGATACATTGATAGAGCAGGGAGCAGGCTTCTAAGTAAATACCGATCGCTTGGAGTGACGTGGGTAATTTGAATAGTGGTCTAGGATTACTGGCGCAGAGTAACGTGTAAATATAGTATTCATACTATTTTGTATTTAATAGTTTTGAAAGCATATTTTTAGAAGCTGTAATAAATAATGTTTGGGGGCGTTGCTAATTTACTGCATATTTATGTATCATTTAAGATTTTTTACTATTTCTTAAGTCTATCAGTTTTTCGGCGTTTAAATGTAGTGTTTTTTTATTGTTTGAAAAATTACGTTATTTTAGAAAAAAAAACTGTCTTAAATAAGAACCAAAAATGAGGAATATAATAGAAAATATTGAAAATAATACTGTTTATTACCGATTAAAATGCAGTTTGTTTCTTTTGGCACTTTTGTTGGTAAGAAAAATAAACTGATTCGATTGTGTTAGTAAATAAATATCTGTACTACAAAAATCTGTATCTATCTATAACTTTCATCGTACTAAAAAAAGTCAAAACGACAATCCACAATCTACTAAAAGGTCTATTACAATTGACATAACCATCTAAAAGCTTATCCTTTTACACATACTGCTTACCCTATCTCGATAACCGGTCCAATATATTGAATTCCTAATACATTGCCTGTACTATGATACCTCTAAGAAATAAGACTGTCGTTGTGGAAGCGAGACAGTTGTCCATACACTACATAGAGCATAAGCAACGATACATCGCATTAGAATAGGAAGCGAATAGAAAACTTCAAATGTAACGGAATTGCATTCTTTTTCCATAAGTGAGGTGACTTGCTACTATAATACTATTACATTTGAGCGAATCGTAAGCGGTAGAGAAATTCTGAGAAACGTAACTTGTCTACAAGTTGCTACCTCTCTAGTCAAATGAAATTTCGACATTGATAGAGATAATAGAAAAACGCAAAGAGTCGACAGATCATAACCACATAGATTAATAGCAACCAAATGTCATTTCAATACTAGTACATTTAAGCATTTTTAGGGTTCCGTAGCTAAATAGCAAAAAAACGGAACACTTACAGATTCATCATGTCTGTCTGTAGGTATATCACAGTCACTTGTTTCTAAACTATAAGAGGTATACTGTTGATACTAACGATTGCCTAGACGGGCTGAGTGTAATACGGTATCTTGCTTTCACGACTGCTATAATTATTTGACGGGCCTGTTGGTCTAGTCGTTAGTGACCCTGACTGCTAAGCCAGAGGTCGTGGGTTCAATTCCCACCCAGGACAAATGTTTGTGTGATGAGCACGATCATTTGCTCTGTGTCTGGGTGTGATTTATCTATAATATGTATATATTTAAAAATATATAAGTATGTTTATCAGCTGTCTGATTACCATAACACAAGCTCTGCTTAGCTTGGGATCAGATGGTCGTGTGTGGATATTGTCCCAAGATATTTATTATTCCTTAGCTGAACGTAGAGTGGTATCTCGCTTTCACGACTGCTAAAGTCTCACTGTATGAGTTTCTGATTTCTTGGTAGGGGTTGATATTTCAGACATGCCGGGACTAATTTGCATAGTGAGTAATTTCAACCCTATGCTCGGATTGTATGGCCGCCATATTGGATTGGGGTCACTTCAGATTTACATACGACATATTTTTACGACAGGGTTAAATCTTTATGGTTTTCACTCAGTGATTGTTATACAGGTATGGTTTTGGAGATGGCGTTGTGTAGATTTTTTAATTCTAATTGGCAGAAATAATAGATTAAATTATGTTGTTATATATTTGAAGTCATTAGATATTTTAATGATTCAACATACCTATAATTTTAATTATATATAAAGGACAGGTTTTATTTTTTTTATTTATCTTTAACTATTTTCCAGATTTCCCAAAAATCCCCGTGCATTTGCGATTTTCTTTAGAAATAAACTTTGCAAGTTTTTCGTTTCTATGCACATATATTTTTTTAATTAAATACAACCGGATTCTAACAGAAAACGTAACTTTAATATACTAAATCATTTTCCGACCAAATTAAAATGCCATTAAAATTCAAGTCACCCTTTCAAATTCGTTTTAACAGAAAACTCTATTAGTATCGAGAATTACTGCTGGGTAAATTTTCGATTTAGTGCCTTTAACATTTCCCCGATTCTATCGAAATTCCCATTTTCATGGCGTCTTTGGTCTCTACCAGCGTACCACCACCTCTTGAACTGACACTTGCAGTTGTGGGAGCGAGACAGCGTTATACACTGCGTAGAGCGTTGTCTCTCTCCCACGCTTACTACAGTCTTACTTTAAGAGGTGATGGTAGGGAGTCCGATCATGACATGGATCTGTAATCATGACGTCACGTGACCGGAATGATAACACCCTTTAATAATGGAAATTAGATAAGAATTTGGATAAAAGTCCCATTGAGTTTTTTAGCGTTAGTAATGTAATGGTATGGTAATTGAAGACTTTAAGTGGACTTACTGAAATTATTGTAAGCAGTTTTCCTGAATGTTTAGTTTTTTAATTTGCCTACAAGGCAATAATGACGTTTTAAAGGTTAGAATGGCATTTTAAAGTAGGATTTTTGTAGTAGTGAGAGTGAGATAGAGAAAAACAATTATTTTAGTGATGTGCTCTTTCTCTTTTAAGGAATCAATGTGCAATCTTCTGAGCAAAAGTAAATACCTCATTAAATCAACATCATCAGCCTATTGCAGTCCACTCCTGGACATAGGCCTCTTCAAGTGCACGCCACTGAGATCTGTTGTCAACCACATTATATTTTTAGAGGGATTTGTTTTTTGCTAATTATGCCACAATTGGAATAGTAAAATACTGGCCGCATGTACAAATGTGTACCATACATTTTTATATTGAAAAGAAGAAGCATTTCATGTTTTTAATATGTGATTATCAAGACCAGAAAATATATTCTACTCAATCAGGTATCGATACTGTATATTTATTTCCCCTACAGTAATAATCAATAAATTCACTTACCGAGTTCTATTCATATAACATAGTCATAGAAAAATCGATTTTTCTTCGTCATTTTCTCCATGAGAATAGAGTCGTGGGCAAAGCAGTGGGTAGAGCTAGTCTTTTACGAACTTTGACCAGTCTTATCAGTTAGACAAGTTATGTACAGATCAGTTAAACTTAACTTTCCCAGTATATTTATCTATCATCACATCATATCCAAGTTTTGTGATAAATACTTTTTCGTAGTAACTTTTCAGTATGGTAAAAGTTTTATGTGTTTATTTCTGTTATATTTTTATTGGTAATATTGTGGATACAGGAAACACAATAAATATTGCTCTGCGCTGTGCGTTATGAAACTGTGCCTGTATTAAGGCATCATCATCATCTTCCTGCCTTTATAAAAAATCATCAATCATCAACCTCGGACTGGAAATACAATCATAAAAAAACTTCTTTGAAATTCAAGTTTCTTCGTGATGTTTCTCACCATACTATCCATATTACTATAGAATTACTAACTAATTATCGCAAAGTTACTCACCTATAGCTTAAAAGTTGAAATGTCATACACATAAATACGTTCATCGAACCGCTAAGCCTACACGACATACACTGTAAAAATAATTAATTACTATCGACACAACGCGATGTCGCACAAAAGCCTACATACGCTCACAAGCGTAAAATAAAATACAGCCAAGTGCGAGTCGGACTCGCGCACAAAGGGTTCCGTACTATCATCTGTAAGAGAAAATACAGTACAATAGAAAAGGTAATAAACAAGTAAATATTCTGTGAAAATTTAAAGCGTCTACCTGTTACTGTTTTTAATATTGAGCAAAAACACGTTTATTGTAAGGGGACCACTCATATTAAAAAAAAAATGTTTAATTGTGTAATTTTTGTTATAGCGGCAACGGAAATACATCATTTGTGAAAATTTCAGCTTTCTAGTTATCACGGTTTATGAGATACAGCCTAGAGACAGACAGACAGCGGAGGCTTGGTAATAGGGTCCCGTTTACCCTTTGAGTACGGAACCATATAAATACGTATACCTGTGGTAAGTCTACCATTGCTCAAAGTAGAATAATTGCAGTTGTGGAAGAGGGACGCCGCTCTACGCCGTGTAGTGCGCTGTCACGCTTCCACAACTGCAATTGTCTCACTTTATAAGGTTGTGGTGGGTTTCAGGCTGTGTATTGACAACAAAGGAAATACTTCCACATAACATGAATGCCTCGAGCTTGTTTTTCATTAACTACAGTATTGCGTCTCTTTGGTCGTAGCGAGAAATGCTGTACTGGCCGTCAAAATATATTTTTGCGAATTGTTTGTCGATGAAAAATCGGATGACAAAAATCAACAAAAAAAATGTATTTTCTTGTTTTATTGTAGCGATTTTAATTTTATGGAACGTTTTGTTTGTTGAATATGCCAAAAATTAAGAAAAAAATGTATTCCCCGGTTTTATTGTGGCGATTATAATTTTATGAAAAAAAAAACAGTAAAATAAAAAGGGCCAGGTGATTTTAGTATAGTTTTAAAATACTAAAATTAAAACATAGAGTATGCTGCTTTCCTGATATCGGTCTAAAAATATCTGACAATTTTTCATCAAAATTGGTCATATAACCATTTTAAATTATTAAAAAAAGTGTTCGTGTATATTTAAACTACTCGTACCTTTGACCAATACATTTGGTAGTAAAACATTCGCACTAAATTTATACCCTCAAGATCCTGGCCTATTATTTCGTTAATAACTTCTTAGACCTTAAGTTAGTTTTGCTTAAATTATATTGATTGATGATTGGGTTTCAATTCTGCCGACGTAACCGTGTTTTAATGGAATCTATTCATCCGTGCCGGTGTACATACATAACTATGTTATACTAATGAACTCAAAGATGGCGTACTGGTTATTGGTGAGGTAGGGTATTTTGAAATATTTGCTTTAATCCGTAAAATTTTGACTTGCTTGCAAATAAAGATTCTTATTCTTCTTAGTCTTGCGATTTTAAAGTAGTATTTTATTGAATCCAGGGTAACATCGGTAAAAACTGACTGTTATACTGGAGGTCGTGGGTTTGATTCCCAACCAGGACAAATGTTTGTGTGATGAGCATGATTATTTTTTCTGTGTTTGGGTGCATTTTATCTAAATGTTACATGTATTTAGATACATTTTACTAAGTTTATCAGTTATCTATTACTCATAACACAAGTTACTTTGTATACTTAATTTGAGGCTAGATATCGCTGTGGATGTGTGAATGTTGAGAAATATTTATGATTTATTAATACTATCGTAAACGAAACAGTATTTCATAAAGCATTCTTTCTTTATTGAAACGTAATACAATGAAGAATAATATTGAGGCTACCCCTTTGTGATATAAAACCTTTATTAACTTTATAAATAGAGTTCTGGGGGACTACTACCAACTGTAAAAGAAAAACAGATGAACGTGTGGAAGAGGGACGCCGCTCTACGTCGTGTAGCACTCTTTCTCGCTTGCACAACTACAGTTTTACTTTCAGAGGAAATGGTAGGTAGGAACGGGGTACATTATTGCCCGTCATATGAACGGAAATTATATGCCAGGGCCATCATTTTCTTCATGATATATAATGCTGGATTATTGCATTTTGTTCGCTCAGTTGGATTTATATCAAAGAGGAATATTATGCTTGTTTTTTTTATGAATCTACCTATTTATTATACAGATGTGCGTTTTGATGCTTGTGAAAGTGCTAATAGGTTCCGGATAAGAGTTTGAATATAATTAATTCAAGAAAGGAAAAAATAATTCATTAATTTTTTTAGCGATTTTCGCAATGGTAAAAGTAGCCTATGTGTTAATCCAGGGAGTCTTTTAGCTCCATATCAATTTCATCAACATTTATTCTGCCGTTTGAGTGTAAAAGATAAACAAACATCCGTTCGTATTTACAAACTTACGTTTTTACAAATATTAGAAAGAATTTTTCATGTTTTACAAAAAAAAACGAGTTTTTTTCCAGCGGCGAAATAAACCTTCATTACATTGAAAGTACCAGGAGAGCATAAAGAGAAAGAGCAACTAACAATGAATAATTACGTATATCAAACATTAACCTAATTTGTCGACCTAAGGACGTACCACGAACGCTAAGAGTGATATTATTGCAAGTGTGGAAGAGAGATAGCGCTATACAAGTTGTAGAGCGACGTCTCTTTTCCACAACTGCAATAATATTACTTTAAGTTGTGGTAAAATCTGGTTGGGTTCGAACAGCCCTTTAAAACGTCTATAACTCAGTAAATATTTGATAGAACCTACTAATAAAGTAAACGCATTTGTTACGGTATTCTGAACGTTAATTTCGTTTTAATATTAATTTGGGATCGGGTAATACATTGTTACGCTTGAATTGCTTATAAATGTACTGCGGTGTTATTAGGTAGTGGTGAAACTGTTTTGTATGTTTCGAAAGAGTCAATTGTATTTGATTAAATTATATGAATATTAGCGACCCATGCCGGCTTCGCACGAAATAAATACTGGTGTATTATGCATATAAACCTTCTTCTTGAATTCTTCTATCTATTAAAAAACCCCGCTCCAAAATCCGTTGCGTAGTTTTAAAGATTTAAGCGAACATAAAGACAGACAGCGACTTTGTTGTATACTATGCGGTGATAAACACCAATAAAGTTCAAGTAAATATTAAGAAAAAAAATACACGTCCTAGATATCATTTTTCATCTATCAACATAAAATAAAACAAAAGACACGCTTTTGTCCCTCTTTTTGTAATAAATTCGAAATTTGAAATTTATTCTGATGCGACTATAGACTTCAAACATAATTTTAATAGGACTACTAGCCTATTTTAATTGACAAATATAAGCAGAGAGAATTTGGATAGAAGCCAATTGAGCAGCGGCCCATAATACTGAATGCTAATGAGCTTTATATTACAAACAGAAATATACTGCTTGCTATGGTTGGATTAAAATGCTTTAGAGTTCAATTTAGTGGCAGATAGTATTTCAAAAGGTTGACGAAAATGTTATTCTGGAAGCTAAAGTATTAACCTTGACTTTTCATGAAAGAAAATCTTCAAACAGACATATGCGTGTATAAAAATATGGGTAAACCATACAAAATTGACATCAGCTAATCTAATTGAATGGGAGAAAATTGTCTATTGCAGGTTTAAATCCGTATGGGAAAAACAATACTTTTGGAAGAAATTGTCACGTTCTTCGACAAAATTGTGTATTTTTATGCACAGAATTGGCAATTAAAACATGAATAAAATACGTCTACATACAAATTTACGAAATAACTTTTCGGCTATTTATGAAGTCATAATTTAGACCATAGTTAAGTACCATATTTATTTCTTTTAGTATCTACTTATCCTTTTTACATCAGCTATCGGGGCATCTGTTTTCATCGGCAGGACTTTACTGAGAAATGGCCTAAGGTCTAGAATTATAGACCAATGATCCACTATAAAACTGTTACGTACAAAGGAGTATATATTTCACGACCTTTGCTTAAAGAGCTAATAAATCAGCCACCCCCCTACCAAGATATCTTAAAGTATTTTTTTTTATTTCACGATCTTCACATATCGCCATCTAGTCTCAATCATTCTTAAATGATATAACGGTTTACTCATGCGTATTTATCGGAATAGTCGGACTAGTTTCGGACCCAACCGGAGTCCTTAATTATGAGCTGACTCGCGACCACGCCGCGATACTGATAAACATACTTATATACCTACTTCTAAGTACATACATATTATAGAGAAATTACACCCAGACACAGAACAAATGATCGTGCTCATCACACAAACATTTTTCTTCTGTGGGAATCGAACCCACGACCTCTGATATAGCAGTCAGGGCCACTAACGACTAGACCAACAGTCTAATTTTATGGCACCGGTGTAAAAGAGACGCCGCTCTACCCTGTGTAGTGCGCTGTCTCGCTTCCACGACTGTAATGATATTACTTTAAGAGGTGGTGGTAGGCTTTCTAGCGATGTTGAAGTCTGGGTCTAGACTAAATTGGTTTAGATAGTTTTATAGAGGTTTCCTTTATCTGTTTCCACTCAAAGTTAACTCTTTATTGCCTTTAACGGTTTTTACGAAGACAATAATGTGTATTGTCTTGTTTTATTGAATGTTTATTTTAACTGCACGGATAGCTGAGTGGTATGGGTTATCAAGCCAATTACGTCAATGATTCGATTCCGGTGCAGGACAGGAATTTATGCATTCATAAATGCTTGTTTCGAGTCTGGTGTCTCTATGCTAGTGAATTGAATGTGTGACAAAACCTCGTGGCACTAGGATAAAATTCCTTTGTGCAAGAGCTCTTTGATAATTTTGCATTTTAGGTAACCCGATTTTCCCACTAGTATAATCTGATGGATTTTATTCGGGGATATATAACAGTATACACTGTTAAAAGTACGATGTCTTTTACGTACTACGGCAGAAAACGAGGGAAGCAAAGTTTAATGAAATGAATGAGCCGAATGTAAGCAACTTGCACAATGTTACTCGATAGCCAGTCAATGCCTATCTTGTCGAATTAAAATAGAAAGTCTCAGAACAAGCACGTAAGCTTACAAATACGTACTTACAAAGTTACATATTTAATGATTCTTTAATTTAGGCCTGCTTGAGAAACATAACGTAACTGTTGACCAGATGTCGTGGGATCGAACCCACGACCTCTGGTATAGCAGTCAGGGTCACTAACCACTAGACCAACAGGCCCGTCAATTAAACTTCTTTACTCATTATCCGTAGACAATAAATTTAAATAATAAAGTTAATATAAAATACATAACAAACTATGATAAAATACATAAATCAAAGAATTTCCTTGTATAAAAAGTCGTACTAAATTATAACTTTTGGCAAACGATACCATGCTTGTAACAGCCCGTTTACACACGGTGTCCTTTTTATTGGATCAGTTTTTATTCCGACTGATAATTTTTACCAAATTCAGCATACTGTGTCATATATAAACTTACTCTTACAACTCTATGAGCCATCAATGAAAAAAAAAAGAGAAAATAGCCCCAAAAAAAACAGCTCTTATAGTTAAGTAAGATTTAGAGTATCGTAATTCGTAAGCGATAATAGAAACTTGCCATTGTATAGTGTCAGATTTAAGTCACGTGATTTAACTATACTAAATGTCTTTTCCACTACCAAATAACATTCCTACAATCGTAAACGTCAATAGAACGTCAGTCCACCCGTGATCACGGGTGGACTGACTCAACTCGGCTGAAACGTCGGGAGAAAACAATTATCGAATTACATCGCGAAGATAGAAAACATTGATTGGCAATAGAAAATGCTCAAATGTATGGATATGACATTTCGTTTCGGCAAATCACGAGACCTGTCATTTACATCCATTTAACTGTTTCCTAAAGATGTTGACGGTCGCTCACAATTAAAATGTCTCTTTACTAGAGGGGTTGTTAACGCTATTGAGTGTAGAAATTAAACTCAGATACAGGAAGTGTAAACGTGCTGTATTCGCTTATATTAATGAGAGTCATACTCCAGAGAGAACGGGTTCGAATAAACATCTGCAATATTAAATATTGATTCGAGTGCGAGTATGATATGGGTGGAATACCATGGGAATCGGTTTTCAATATACAGGCTTATGCTAAAGGCTAAAGGCCGATCGTTGATCAATTTAAGAAGTGACGGTAGTACTGCAAAATTATTCTTCAGTTGAAACGTTTTGGAGTTTATTTGGGTTCAACTTTTAAGCATTATAAATTAAACTAACTAATAATTGGAAATCAGGATATTAAATATGTAGTAAATATTGTTGTTTAGTTTCATTGCTTATTGATATATTTCATGTTAATTTTTAATTAAAAGAAAACCTTAATAGAATCACTTAGTCGTCTGTTAGTTAAGGCCTTTTTATTTGGAAATCCAATGTTTTTTATATATACACACTTCAACATAGTCTAGGGATATTTTGTATAAAATTCATAAACTCAAAAAATACTGACTAGTTATTATTTTTTTTGAAGAAAACTTATTTTTTAAAGGTTTTTCAACGATTCCAAATTTGAATTTAAAAAATATATTTAAAATTAAAAGATTTACGCGCCATAACGGTATCGAAGTCCGAAGGTGTCATTTTTATACAGTGGTTTTTGGCTATTTTTTTGTATCAAATTTAGGTTTTATAACAATTTATCTGTTAATATCGAATTATTGTTATTGTGCGCATCACGCTGCGGCGCCATTTATCGAAGGGGGAAATTTTAAGGGCAGTAGGAATGCTCCAAGCTGGGGCTACTCAACGAAGTATTGCTGAGGAGATAGGGACACGACAAAACGTGATATCAACATTATGGTTACTTAATCGTGCTACTGGTGAAGTGGCTGAAAGACATTCAGGCGGTAAGCGCAAAACCAGTGAACGACGAGACTGATTTCTCCAAGTTGTCGCGAGAAGACAACCAAATGTTACGGCCATGCAGTTGGTTTAGAGGCTCCAGTCAGAGCACCAATTGCTTGTGAGTGACCAGATTGTGAGGAGAAGGCCGCACGAAGCTAACCTTTATGCTCGCAGATCGCTTGGAACTCCAGCATTACGTCGAGAAAATCGTGGACGACGATTAGAGAGGGTTCGTGAAGTTTTGCCCTGTGAAGCTAACCAGTGGTCTGTAGTGCTGATTATCGATGAGTCCCGGATCAGTTTCCACAGTGATATACGTAGAGTACGTGTTTGACGAGTTCTTGGTCGTGAGACCCGTCTGCAACATCCTCAGGAAGTCTATTCATACCTCAGGGGGACAATTATGGTTTGGGCGGGAATTCGTGTTCGTGGAAGAACAGATCTCGTTTGAATCAGAAACACCATGACGGCTAAAAAATAGCGTAACGAGGTGCTATTATCGATAATCTACCCCCATCGACTACAAATGGTCCCAAAAAATCACGCTCATGCACGATAACGCCCACCCGCACATAGCGAGAATGGTGACGATCTGGTTACAGGAGCACTTCCCATCGGTCTTAAACTGGTCTACTTAATCGTCCGACCTAAATCCCATCGAACACGCGTGGGACATGCTCCAAAGAAGGGCTTTGAGGAATTTTCCAGCTAACATTGCGACGGAAGATCATTTTTTTTGCATCTTAGTCGGACCTGGGACATAGACCGCAGTAGGACTTCGATAACTTAATCCTAAGCATGAAAAACCGTTGTAGGACCGTCATTAACGTCATGGGTGGTTTTACTGACCATTGATCTTTCACATTACTGTTAGAAACATTATAATTTTCCATAATTTTCACTTTTTCTCGAAAAAAACCTTAATTGTTAGTTTTACCATTATTACCCGTATTTTTCTTTATTCGAATAAAAATTTTTTTAACCAAAAAAAATATTTTTTTTTCATTCTAGACTGTAGATCGATAAATAGGCTTTATAAATATATATATATATGTTGTAGGTAAACTTCAATAAATTTCGAGTAAATTTGATAAATACAAAATATCCCTAGACTATGTTGATGTGTGTATATATTTTTTTATTGAACTTTCCTCCCAATCCCATGGTTAGCTATTATTAATAAATCAGACAAAAGTAAAAAAACTCAAAATAAAACTACAAATAAAAAATAAAACGTAAACACTTGATTTATTTGTACTTACAAAACAATTCTTAACAACTAAACTTAATGCGAAAACTAATGATAATCATAACGGTCGTACTTCCTAGGCATTCGCCTGTAAACCAGTGGGGGTTTCACCGGCTTCACAAACGGTTGCACGGGTTCGGTCTTTTGCTCCGGAATACTAGTATCTTCCGTCGTCGACGTCTTTGCCTTCGCAAGGCTCTGTAGATACGACTCGTAAAGACTCATCCTTGGTAACACTGAGTTGTCCTCTGCTGGTTCCAAAGGCACGTTAATCGGGTCGAACGGTAGCGTCAGCATGAACTTCCCAGGGTCAGCATAATAAGGTTGGTTGTTTGGTCCTTTTGTCGAGTTTTGTAGGACTGTGGTTCCTGTTGCTGGGGTGGTTGGTTCAGCTGTGGTTGGCCTCGCTTCCTCGTCCCAGATGATGGAGTCCAGCCACCGGACGAAGCTGGCCACTTTGGGGAAGGCGTGGGTCTTCGAGTAGAGGGCACAGGTGTTGATGAAGGAGGAGATGGCTACGAGGGTGTCGTTCTGGATGACTGCGCCCCCGTTGTCTCTCTGTAAAAGAAGCGAATGTTTATCAATTACGAATAATATCCGGTGTAATTAATTAAACTTGGTTTATAGGTGTTCTGTTTGAAATAAGTACGGAAGGACCAATTTTTTTGGCTTTTGGTCCTTCGATCCACAACAAAGAGGAAATATGACAAAAGATTATGGCAATTTAATGATAAACTGATGGAAAAACCTATCCAAAGCCTACAAAATAAATAAACTCGTGTTTATTTCACTTCGGTTTTATTGTTTGTTACAGTGACATTTATAAATGATCGTAAAACAATGGCTCGGAACGAGTTCCAGATGATTTATGTGCGTTCTGCGTTTGCGAGCACATCGGGTCCTTTCGTTTACTCATTATTATCGATATTAACACCACGCTGTATTTTCCCATCACTTTCATTTTATTGTGTTCTGTGTTTACCATTGTTTTTTAGAACTTTATTATCTTATTCGATACGCTTACTTTCATCTGTTATTGAGAGTGGTAATTTTGTTTTATTTTTATTTGTTGTTTTGGAATTTGTGTCAGTTCATTAGTATATTAGGTTAGTTGAATTTCGTTTTCCTGTATTTACCAGCGATTCAACGGATACGATATGTTCATATGTATTTAAGTTAAGAGGTTGTTTTTATTAAAACTTCGAACGGCTAAAATTAAAAATGGGAAATGAGTATATTGTTTTCACCAGTTTAAAATGAAAAAGCAAAAACTCTCGAAATTGAAATCCCAATTGCACAAAGAGTAAACAATGGAAAATTCTGAAATAAAATAAGTAATTACAAATTGTTAATTCACGAAATCTGCATAACAATGCTATGAAAATCGTATTTGCATACGAGTAATTTATAAAGTGATTGGAATAATTTAAAGTAAACAACATTGAAATATTTTAATGATATCGTTAAGTAAGATTAAAAGCTCATGATCAAGCATTTAATGACGGCATTAAGCTTAAAAACTTTTATTACTATAAGTGAAGAAGCACTTATTTTTTCAAATTTAATTGGTTATAACAAATTAGCTCATTAAAATGTTTGAGAGAAATATGAATATCTGTGAGAAGAGCAACAGTCTTAACACAGATTAAGTTGTTTTTTTAAACTTTAGGTAGTTCAAGGTAGTCGTAATGTGATTTTATGTTTTATAATCGACCTGCCCCAGCTTTACACGTGTGCAATACTCATGTATTATACATACATATAAACCTTTCTCTTAAAACATTGTGTATATGTAAAAAAAACTGCAACAAAATCGGTTGCGTAGTTTTCAAGATCTAAGTATACATAGAAACATTGCCACTTTGTTTTATGCTATGTAATATGTATTGATTGGCGATTAATGATGAACAACTGGGCTTTGAATGGGGTTGAAAATTATATTCGCACGAAGAAACACAATATGTTTTAGTATTGACTGTGAAAACTATATTGCAATGGTTTTCCTAATTATTTTTTAAGCTCTGGTCTCCATAGTTATTGTAACGTTAAGGTACAATATATATGTATTTTCGTTGATAGCATTCATAGTAATACCGCAACAATTTTATTAGTATCAAACACTTGACTTTTTTCTTTGAAATCATTACTCATTACTGCGGTAATCGATTGGTCATTCACTTCAAGGTTGCCACCAACCTACCACTTTTAAAGCATAACTATTATAGCTGTGGAAGCGAGACAGCGCTACACGGCGTAGAACGGCGTCTCTCTTCCACAACTCTTGGTGGAAGGACCAAAGGATCAAAGGACCAGAGTATCGTCACTTTTGTGCGTTCACAGTGATTGATTAAAGGAAGACATCATATTTCATTCTGCATCCCAGGGGGCCGTATAAGGAATAACGAACGTCTTTTCTCCTTCGAAATGCCTTTTAGCAGAATTTATCGCTCTTTGCTCGGTGATCGAGAGTAATAAATAGACTTTCGATTTTGTTTTATTGAATTAGATTAAGTGGAGCAATAGAAGAGTAAGGCTTTGCAGGGTCCTAGGGCTGATTGTCACAAGAAATTCCTAATTTATGGAAGGTACAAGTGGAGTTTAGTAGGCATGATCTGAATTTTTATTTTAGTGACACTTCAATATGAGTATGAAGTCTTGACGGATGGAATTCCTAGATGACAAATCCAAAAGACAAGTTTTAAAGACTAGCGAGATGATTAAACCTGTTTGTTGTACACTTTTCATGTATTCGTCATTTAAGGTAAACAAACACTTTTAACAGACAGGTGGATTCTTGTTGCGAATATACACACCATCGCCTTCATGTTATTGTCATCCACTTGACAATAAATTCACTGACAATAAGTCAAAGATTTTTTTGAGTTCGCTTTTAAGTATTATCCATTCTAATTTAATAAAAAAAAATGCTGTATAATTAACTGTATGTAGTCTTAAACAGACATTCTGGCTTTTATTATGATAATAAATTATAATTCAGTAGAATAATGACCGAGAGAAGAATTTCCAAGTTCCGTACACTTGAAAATTCTTCTCAAAACAAATTTTCCGAAGAGTTATCGCGAAAGTTATTC
This sequence comes from Chrysodeixis includens, assembly GCA_941860345.1. Taxonomy (NCBI): domain Eukaryota; kingdom Metazoa; phylum Arthropoda; class Insecta; order Lepidoptera; family Noctuidae; genus Chrysodeixis; species Chrysodeixis includens. The sequence goes on along the minus strand of OW796112.1, from coordinate 305,075 downwards.
ATGTTTCCTGAAAGCTGATCTTATGATCGGATTATTAATGAGATCAACATTAATACGCGATTATCAAGTTTGTAAGTTACAAAAGTATTGATTTTTTTGCTTCGTGAATTAACTGTGACCCAGTTTTGGCTTCCTTTTAATAATTGACATTTCAACCGCTATTTCTTATAAAATGATGAAGTTTCTTGCTGGTTCTTCTACATATCATCATCATCTTTCCCTTGCTCTTATCCCAATTATTACTTGAGGTCGGTGCAGCATGTCTTCTTCATAACAATGAAATTTCGGAAACCGCGCAACTAGAGTCAGTTACGTTTTGAACGTGCCTGAAAAGGCCTACTCGAAATAAAAACCTTTTAATTTTGAATATTGCAATGTGGCAGTTAACACGGTGAAGAACGGCGTCTCTGTCCCACAACCGCAATTGTTTTTCTTTAAGAGATGATGGTACATGTTTCTTGTTTACTTTCCCTGAATTATTTTGATTGTTTGAATTTGTTTTTTTTTTATCAATTTTTTAAAGGCGATTGTGTGTTTTATATCTGCTTTGGATGAGAAGGATCTTTTGCAACATATCAGCGATTTTCTTGGAAAGTTGATTCGGTAAATCTTAGCTGGAGGGCGATGAAATAAATTACATTTTATATGTATAGTGGCGGAGGTATTTGTTGAATTACATTTTACATTTGTATAAATTAGGAATATGTATGTACATTTTATATTTTATCTAAAACGACATAAATGGAGATGATGGTATAAATGATGATGAAAGTATTTAAATTACAAAGAATTTATTTATTTTATCTAACATACAGTATGTTACATAAAATAAATAAAGAAATGTGAACTCTGGGTCAAGGGATAATTTTAAAAGCGAATCGTTTTAATATGTAATAAAGCTACAAGGATCTTTTGGCACGTGGATGACATAAGATAATCATGAAGCATATTCGCAAAAACAATCAACTCAACTGCCTATCGTTAGGGATGGTTTTTCATATATGAAGGCATTAGTTCTGATTTCGACCACATGCCAAAAGATCTTTGTAATATATGTAAGGATAAACAAACAATACTTGCTGACAAGTGACGTAATTTCATCTTGATCTTCATCTTTTTTACATTATTGAGATTTTATCAATTCTATTTATCTCTTTTATTTACAATTTTACTTGCCTAGAAAGATGATCAGTTCAAATGTGAAAGTACTAGGCTAACATAACATACCCTGCAGAAGTGCCTGTTGGGGTCTTGCACGCCTCCTACGCAGACGTAGTGCCCTGGTACCATCTTGGTGTTCGCCTCGCAGATCGACGGGTCGATGACCGGAGCGTTGACTAGCCGCATGTGCTGTAAAAATATGTTCTCCTAGTACTATGATCTTATATTTACGTTATGTCTTAGGTTCTGTCTATATTTTTATTAACTTCGAAATGGAGAAATAAATATGGAGAAAAAATGCTTAATAGACAAAAAAAAATAAGACGATTCTAACTAATGTCTATTTTTCTCTATGCAACATGTTTAGGCAAACCGGTGATATTTAAAATACTGCTTTTGGGAAAGGATTTAGTAGTAACCTTTTCCATGATTCTTCGCATAAAAAAATGGTTCGGTTAAAAAAGTTTTGATCAAATGATGAACTACATACAATTTTGCTAGTTACAAATACGGCTTTGGCTTAGAACACGGCATTTACAAATTGACGTTCACATTATTTTTCTTTGTTTCATAATCATACTTCAAAATTACGTATCCAAAAATTGCACGTTGCTTTACAGCACAGCAATAAAAATGTCAAGTAACCGTGAAAAAACTGGAAATCTTAACAAACCAAAAATCAGACAGAAAAATGGAGGATAAAAATGAAAAGCGAAACAAAAAGGAAATAACGACACGTCATAAGTAAAAGTATTTCGCAAATGTGTTTGTTATGCGGTCGTTTTTAAAATACTCTTTCTTTTCATAAGTCTTCGAGCTGATTCAAACAATACGAGAAAGCAAGGCAAGTTGTCTTTACATTGCCGACAATGATCCTGTATTTTTAATACCAACGTTATACGACTACGCAATGGACTGCAACTCATACGATTTGTCGTATCGGCTGAATGGACCTTGGTACGAGTTCAGAATATGGTCCGGAAATTCTTGTGCCTAGCGCTTTCCTTCTCATTGTTGAGTAACAATTTACTATAAAAAGTATTTTGTTGTACGCATACTGGGTATAATTAGGAAATTACTTTGTTCGTCTGATACAAAAAATGCTTTTCCTGTTTTATGAAGTGTTGAATGTGATTTTATTTGGGTATCTCGTGATTTAATTTTGTATGAATATACTTTTCATTCTGGCTAAATGCTTAGGCACAGTATAAAGAAATAAGGTGCGCGCTGCATACTAACTTTGTGACTTAACTTTTAGTGATATTTTATGCGAGCAAAAATAGTAGTGTAATAATAAATTGTAGGTGTTTTAAAGTCTGATTAAGCAATAAATAAAGTAAAATACTACCTTCAACGTTTCGTAATTGATTATGTTTTACGTAGAAGGTAAGGAAAAATGTTAAGAAGTGTTCGAAATTAATAATTGAAAAGCAACATCAGTGTGAAAGACAACTTTGAACTTTTCTGTTACATAAAACCTCGTTAAAAGCAGAAGGAAACTTCTAAGTCAAAATGAATACTTAATTAATTGTGAAATAACTTGAGATAGGGGCGTGAATGTATATTTATGGATTAGTTTATTACTAATTATAAACATACTTTCACGCTTAGATATTAAAAAAAATATAGTAATAGTGTAAAATTAAAAAAACTTTATCAGTTATTCTGTCAAGAAATACAGTAGAACTATAATCAAAAAGTGAGAGTAAAGTTGGTCTTAATAGTCATTAAGACCAACGGCTCAGTTGCCAAAGTCAGTCGTTGATTTTGGCAGTCGTTTAGAAATTCAGTATTTCGGTATGCAGTAATTCGGGTAAGACTGGAAGCGACTTAAATATATTTCAAGAAAAAGATTCTGCAGAATGCTAAAGAGCCTTTCTAATTGATAATGATACATTTTTTTGTCCTGGAAATTTCATACAAAAAACCCCGCCCGCTAGTGTGCATCGGGTGGGAGTGACTTTTACTGACTATAAACCCACTATGTTCCTCCTGGAGCTCTTTGAGTGCCATGGTGGCGGTAACTCTTACGAACGTCCCGCAGCAAGTTGTTAACGAAATCATTTATAGTCTATAGTATTTTCATACAGCACACTTATTTTTATTTTGTTTTTATAAAAATCAGGGGTTGACATTTTCTTAAAAAACCTGTTTAAATTTATTCAAGAACAAAAAGCTTTTAAGAGATTATATGATGCATGCTTGATCTTAATATACATTCAAAACACGTGGATCCAAGCACGAACTCTCTCAGTATTAATAATTTATGAAGAAAAAGCAACGTTTCTTAAAAATGTCTCTTACACAAAATACAACGTGAAATTTTGTGTCACATATTATGCAAAAGCGTGGACTAAGATAAATATAGCTCGAGAGGTATTTTTTAATAAATATCTATCTATCATTTACAAAGGCCATTTTAAGGCACACGAATACATAAAAAAAGGTTTTATTGTATTTATTGTAGTTGCGGAATTCTTAAGTTGAGATAGCGAACGATTCGGAAAACTTTATACTCCATAAAGCTGTCTATCATTTATTGTAAACGATTTAATGGTTGAATAGCTAGACACGAGAGGATATAAAAACTTACATCCTACAAGTAGAATAGTAACCCGCGGCTGGTGCTTGAAGAATTGCAACGCATTGCCATGCACACAAAACGCAAATGACGTAGCAGGTCGGTTCGGGTTTAGTTGGTAAGAACTTGATAATATCCATCCAATAAAGGAATAATAATAATTAAAATGTTTATTGATTGGAAGTACAAGGTGTCCAAGAGAATTCCAAAAAGAGGTGGAATAGTAAAACCTCATTTGTAATAAGTAACATACGTGTAAAAAAAAAAATAAGCAAAGAGCCACTAGGATTTACTAGGTAACAAGAGCGAAATAGACATTGACATTCCTTCTTTCACAGTTAAATAGAAAAACACAAGTTTTGTTAAAATTATAAGTAAGAGAAAAGTACTAACCCCACCAGGAGTCCATGCGATGATGGAGGCGAGGAATCCAAGCGTGATGTCGTCTCCAGGAGCTGGGAGCCTCACGTTCTGCAGCTGTGAGCTGAAGGTCATCGGGGCCTCCAGCTTGGCAGCCGACACTCGTTGGTCGAAGTTGTTTATTAACATTTTTATCTGAAAGCACATAAATCAAGACTTAAAGAACGGGGAAAAAATGAAAGAAAGGCTAAAGAAGAAAGAAAGGCTATTTAAAATTGTTTTGATAAACTATCGTTGTTAGACTTTTTTGGCAAGTTGGTTTTGATGTTAAATTCAAAACCTTTGTTGGATGTATTAATTTGGACGAAAACGTTTTTTTTTTTGTGATATTCGCAATGTTTTCATATTTTCTCCTATATAGAGCGAAAACAAATCTATGAAAATGTTGCTCTACCCTCGATACAAAAATATAACTAACTTAACTTTGGCCTGTAACTAACCTATTACTACTGAAACCGACTAAAAGGCACACTAAAATACCACTCTGAAACTGTCACAAAACTCGATACATCCCAAACCAAAGTACCATCAAACCACACGTCAATGCATACCCGGCAGAATAATAAACGCTAACGGACTCATTACAGAGCATCGGGCCGTCATAAAAATGTTACAAGCCAAATAAAAACGCCTGATATCACCTCTTTGGTCACGTTTTGACAGCCTCGTGTTTCGAGTTAACGACAGGCTAAAGGGAATATGGATTTTGATGTCAAATTGATTTGGGATGAAGGGTTGAATAAGGATTTTGAACTGTAATTGTCTGTGATAGCTTAGCTAGTGAGGGTTGGACTACTAAGTCATAGGCTGTAGGTTCGAATTCCAGCATACACTAATGACGTTTATTAATTCATGTGTGTATAATAAAGTATTTGTAGTGTAGTAGAAAGACAGCGTGTTGCTGAGCACTTTGTTGCGCGTATCTTCTCTCGTAGCGAAAACACTAGCGAAATAAAAACGCTTGACACCTTTCATTTGGTCACGTACTTGACAGCTTCATGTTGCGATTTAACGACAGGCTAAAGGATATGGAATATGGATTTCGACATCAAATCGATTTAGGAGGTCCCAACCCTTTACTGCTCGTGAAAGGTTGGATCAAACTATAATTATTGTTTGAGGGACAGTTCCATGGGATAGTACATGTTGTGAAATATGATACCCTTGTTATATCGGAGAAAACTTTTTCAAACACCCGGATATTTACATGCCGATAATATTATGTTATAACAGCAAGATTTTTACATTTGTACATAAGTAACAAACAACTCTGGATGTTGTTAAACCTGTTTCAAATATTCGTTATTGGCGCCCAACTTGGGGTTCCAGGTAGAACTAAAATTGATTGGATCTTCAAAATAGAGTGATCTAAAATTCCATACAAACAAAGAGCTAACAATATCAAAATGAACAATAGGCAATACAGAAACTAACAAGGAAATCATTTTATTCCGTTTCGTTACTCCAATTAAGCTGAACAAGAGTTTCTGCAAAACAACACAAACTAGCTTACATTATTATCAGAACAAAAAGACAACATATATAGGATTTATTCTTGCAAAGCTACTAAAACTGAGGAAAGCATAACAAGGAAAATCTTGTATTATCCAGCTCACTGGAAAAATATAATGAGAAGAATTTAATGGCCGAGATAACTTAGTGCCGGAAAATTGTTTCAAATGTATTACGTTATTATCACATTGTGTAATTTGTGAACGTTATTAGTCATTTTATTATGTGGTAAACTCTTATGATGTATGGTGGCGGTTTGATGCGCTTTTTTATTCATAGCTCATTTCATCAGCATCAGCTTTTTATTTAAGAAAGCATAGATACGGTCGAATTGAGAAACCTCCTCCTTTTTGAAGTCGGTTAAAATATCTTTGTTTTGCGTATATTTCTTAAAGTATTAGGTAAACATATAGCTGATAGATGGGTTTAAAAAAAAACTATTTCAAAACGACTAAACCGCACAAATTATTTTTTGATACGAATGGTGTTTTTTTTTAAATTACAAGATAAGTAATATAAGCCAAAGCTGCCTCTTAACTCTATAGTAGTCTACAGAGTTACCAAAAAAAACTAAAAATTGATCACCAGACTTAGTCAAATAGAATTACTGTACAATTTTCTTTTCAGTTTTTATAACTGTAAGTGGTTGACCGTGCTAATATTAATAAATAAATTAGGAGATCATTACCTTATAAAGATTCCCGCCCTTATTATTGTAGGAGCTGCCGGCTCTCACTGTGAAGTTACCGAGATTCTTGTGCGTCACGTATGATGATATCGTTCCTCTGTGAACAAAACAATACCTTTTTAATATACTACTATATCATCATCATCTTCCTGCAATAATCCCATTTTACTTGGGATCGTCGCTACACGGTTTTGTTTTTCCATTCTCCCCTATCTGACGTCACAGTATCATTTACTCCTTTCTCATTCATATCATTGCTTATACAAGCCATCTAACTTTTCTTTGGCCTTCCCCTTCCTCTCCATCCATCAACATTCATACTCATCATTCACTTAATCTTTTCTTACTACTATCTAGATTCTAAAAAAAGGAGTGCATTTGTTTTTGTAGATGATTTCAGTGCTAATAATAATAACTAAATAATTCATTACGATGTTTCAGCTACAGTAATTTTGTATAATACATTGTACACAAAAATTACATTTAAATAGATCTTATCACTTAAAAAATGGTACTTATTTTTCACTTCAAGTTAATTACCATTTTTGATACCGCCTACACACTAGTCAACAATTATTAATGAAGCCAGCTTTCCAATCATCCCTCGAAATTAATTCCATGTTTAGATAACAATATACAAACGTAAAACTCGCGGAAAGTGGAAATGAGTTCTGAATGAGTAGTGGAAATTGAAAAATGTTTGTTGAAAGCCATGTAAATGAGGGGTCTGTGATCCTTAGGATAATGAGTGTTCTGTATGAACAATCCAGTTACGTAGGTATGCCTTTGTTAGCTTTAGGCTTCATTATAATATCAATGAATTATATACAGGTATATTCAACGACTTTTACACAACGCCATCTAGTCTCAAATTAGGTATACGAGAGTAAATTATGTCATACCTACTAGACAAATGATAATCTGACTTATATGCTTCTAAATTCAAATATATTAAGTATAAATTAACTTCAGACCGAAGAAATGATCGTGACCACTACATAAACCTTTTTCCTGGGTTGCAATCGGACCCACGACCTCCGGTATATTCAGAAACTGTCACTTATTGTAACGAAAAATTGTACTAGATGATGTTTCGTACGATTTATCCTTATAGCCTATGATTAAATAAGCCAACATGGTCAAATTCTGGTCGTCTACTGGGTGAGTAGTAGTAGACTAGTAACTATAAATAGTCGTATATTACTTTTTTGTTAGGCACAAAATGTATGAAATTTCCTTTTTCATGGGTGCATTTTCTTTCGTAAAATATAACGTGCTTGTCTCGAAGCCAAAACAAACATTTGCTTGTTATACAACATGAGCATGCGGGGTTCGAACATTGCCCGCAGTTTGCTGCTTTGTCCACTCACATATTTTACGTAGTATAGTATTTCGGATATGTCTGCTACATACTGTGTTTTGTATAGTTTATAGAACTATTAAAAAAAACAATGATGTCTCTAAGACCTGAAGGTTTTGGTACCCTCACTTACGGACAATCGGACATAAACGCCTACATATTTAGTACCCTTGTGCAACTCTTTCCAATTTATTTTTTATTTCTGTACTGAATCGTTAAATAAATAAATGTTTTGGCTGCGTAAATTTAGAGTTCTATTTTCTGATATCAAGTGGACGCAGTTCTTAGTATTCAGTAATAATTTCAATTTATGTATTTAAAGGAACATAGAGAATAAACAAACAATGCCGGTCAACATCTTACCACTAATTCAATCCCTTATTAATCACCCAATGTTTGCTCTAAGTTTGCATTTGCTGTACATTAATTTAGTGATTATTTTTAATTTACGTATAACAATGTGGGAACTAAAACTATACTAGACAAAAATATTTACATACATGTAAAACTAAACATGTAAAGCTAAACATATACCTATAAAAGCACATTTATTTATAACGTTATTTTGAATGTTTGTAAAACAACACAAGGATTAAATTCCCTAGTTCGGGCGTCATAAAAAAAGAATGGAAAGTATTTTCGGCCCTGTTTGTTTAAGATACGAGGACTTAAATGTTTAGCGACCCTTCTCAAAGCATAGTTCGTACGGAAGGACCGCGGTATCTTCCGTTTATTTCGGTCCTTCGTCCTTAGGTCCTTTTGCCCTACATTAGCGAGTTCTAACATAAACCGAGATGTTTAGTATGACGGTAAAAATGTTAGATTTATGTTCCGCTTGTTAGTAATAGGATTACAAGTGAAAGACTGGAATATTTTTCTAGATATTGCGAGAGGATTTTTTTTCTTTAGTTATTAGTGATATTGTTGTTACTTATTAACCTTAAATTCTATTTGTAATAAATAGTCTGTTACTTCTTTGCCAGATCTTTATAAAACAGTACAGGAACCTCATTTTATATTACTTAACTAAACTAATTAATTTATATGTGTATGATAAGTGTGTTAGGGTGTTTGATAACGTTAAACCACAAAACCGATTTTAAAAATGTTTTTGGATAAGAAAGATACTTCAAAAGAAACAGAATACATTTTATCCCCATATTATTAAAGGCACTAAACGGGTACAACCGTGTTTCTTAGTTAATATTATGAACAAAATAAATAGCATTTATCCAAATAAATATCTAATAGCAACGATTCCTGTAAAAGCAAATAGCGAAGAGGCATATTCGTAAACAAATTTATACAGCAAAGCCAAAAGGCAAGGGTCTTACGAATGTTAATAAGACGTTCACCACTGAATCTATCTCTTTCCCTCTTGCTTACGTAAGTGTATGTGAGAGAGAGATGGGGATAACCCTTTAATTATCCCTGAATCGAGTTTTCCGAGAGGTTTCGTAATTTGGAATTAATTTGTAAACAATATTGGGAATGGCAGGATTAGTATGTGCATTTAGAATTAAAGTAAAGTTGGTAATTGGAATAAGTAGGTTACAAATTAATTGAGCATCGTATTTTTGTTTGAGCTTAAACATAGGCCTTGATAACTTAACAAATATATTTTTTACAATACGTAACACTAGCCTATAAACGTCCTACTACTGGGCACAGGCCTCTTCCCATATAGGGAAGGTTTGAGCATTAATCGCCACGCTAGCTCACTGCGGGTTATTTCAGATTTCAATATTTGTAATCCAAGTTTTCTCAGGACGTTCTTCTTCACCGTTGGTAAATAGTGTAAAAAATAACTTGAATTCTTTCTTACGATTACGCTACTTTGCCTATAATTCGAAGCAATATACAACGCAGAAAAGTTTTTGTATAATAAATTATGAATGCGTCAAAAAGATAAAAGCATGGAACTGAGTGTGGAAAGAAAAATATGAAGTGTTTCGGGCCCCTTCAGAAACCATAATTATGTCCGCAAAAGGACCGTGTTCACCGCAGCGTCGGTCCTTTCGTCCGAATATTGTATTTTAATTTTGAAATAAAAAAATATGTATAGTCTCTTATTAAGAATAACTGTGTTGTTTCTTTCTTTAAGAGATACTGTTAGGATTTTATGCGGGACTCGTTATTTTGCGGTATGATTTCTTTTTCGTTTTTTTATATCATATTTGATGTATTCGGCGAATCGAAGGTCTATTTTAAATAGTAATTATTTGTTTGAGCCCTTTGGGCTTGAAACGCTTAGACCACGGGGCCCAAGTGCCAAGTCGCTTTATAAAGACCCTGCGAAGCGACTTTTTGACATTTCTCATGACCCAAAGGCTGGCTTTTACCTCGCACAGAGGATAAGTATTACCATCCAACGTGGCAATGCCGCCAGTTTTTTGGGCACACCAACATGACTTGACATGAAGACGAATTTTATTATTTGACATGACAATTTTATTGTTATCTATATAAGTTTGTAAATGTATACAAATAATCGAGTAACATTTAGTGATAGCAGGATCGATAATTAATAAGCATTCCTAGCCGTCATCTAAATATGCAATCTGTTTCTGAGATAGCCAGATGTGTCCGAAGTTCTGCGTTTAATTAACATTGCTATCCTATTTTATTGTTCCATTCAATCTATTATCATGAAAATACTGGTTTGTAAGAATCCCATAGATGGGCAAAGGTTTGTTTTCAAATAGAAAATTAAGAAGAAAAACTGAGTCTTTTTCCAAAAAAAATGCCAATCTAAGGACCAGTGATATAAAAATGATTGCCCATACTATTTTCAATTAAATAAATTGAAAACATAGTTCCTATATATTGTTCCTTAACAATACGACATAATCTTTCAAACTACCAACAAAATAGTTCCTATACAGTTTCAAACAATACCGTATAATAATCTTCTAAACTGTACAAACTTTTTCGTTATAAAAGCTTACTTTTAAATTGTATAAAATAAGGCTTCCTTTTAACTATATCGCATTAACCAGAGCGCAGTAACTTTTCTTAAGAATATCCTCAACAATTCCTTGCTTCAGATTTTCCAAGTTACAGTGAGGTAACTAATTAATATAACAAATGGGACTGTCGGGACAATGGAAATAGAATTCTTTTTAAAAACGTAAGACCTGTATTATGTCTAAGTTAAAGAGTTTTTCTTGTATTTTGGACTTAGAATATTCATACACTCGCTATTATAATCACCTACGTGAGGCGTTTTCCTAGTTGTTAAAGTTGTTGGTTTACTCAGGCGTATTTATCGGGTATGTCCGATTAGTTTCAGTCCTAAACGGAGTCTTTAATCATGAGCTGACGCGGTAGCAGGGTTGGAAGTGAAATATACTCGTGAGTAAACCGTATTTATCCATTAGAATATACACGGTTTATATACAGCTTAAGGGCCGATGAGATGACCGAAAATGTGTGTTTTAAATGTTACGTGTGAATCATTTGAAACCCATTTGAAGGTTGTTCAAATTAGACTGTCAGACATCATTGAGCTATAAATCCCAGTATGTTTGACAAACCTTTGAAACCCGCGTAAAGAGCTACAAAAAGCACTAGCCTAAAACTCTTTGTTCAAGCAACCATGTTAAGCCAAGCTTAAGAGAGATATTTATAGGAAAATCTCAGAAATACTATAAAAGAAGACTTTTCTCTCATTTTCTTAAAAGTCTTGCAGTATAAAAAATCCCCTTGTATATGAATTTTATGCTTAAAGACACTGCTGGCTTAATGTATGCACTCAGTTAGTTTTGATCGTCTAGCCAGTTAATTTTTTGATCTTCATAAAGCTTTTTATTCTTAACAGTAATGGGTAACGTTCATTTTTAATAGGTTGTGTTACGGTTTTTATGGCTGTGAGAATAGCTTTCGCGTACGCATGTACGCCATCTAGTCTCAAATTAAGTATACGATAGTAAAGTTGTATTATGAATACTAGACAACTGATAAACATACTTATATACTTTCAAATACCTATATACCATACATAAATTACACCCAGACACAAAACAAAAAATCGTGCTCATCGCACCAACATTTATTCTGGTTAGGGAACGAACCCATGACCTCTAGTATAACCACTCAGGGTCAGGACCACTAACCACTAGACCAACAGACCAGTCAATATTTAAAGTTAAGCCGCGTTTGTCAAGGCTTGAACAAAAGTCATCCTTGTACAAACAAGGATGACTTTCCGTGCCTTGGAAAGATTATTAATTCAATTTCAATACATTCAACATTTAGGCACTATTGTCTCATTGTACGAGAAAGCCCTTTCCAACTTATAAAAATCCCGACATATATAATATCAAAATAGATTTTACATAATAATATACTTACGCATCAAAACATTTAGACAGCGTGAGTAGCCAGTAGGTGTTGAGCACGATGGCGCTGCAGACGTAGGTACCATTGCTGTTGAGTGTAGCGGCGTACGGGTGCTGGTATATCGTACTGACGGTGGCGCCGATCTTCTCCATACTATCGTCCAAGTCATGCTCTCCTGGTAGATTGAAATACGTTTATTAGTATCTAGAAGTTATTTGCGGTTTTTGTTGTGAATGTGAAAAGGAAATATGTATTATTTTGTATATTAAACTAAATATGGTTTACGGTTTACTAAAGTGTTACAGAAAAAGGACTAAATATTAAGAGATTAGTTCCATAAAATTTCATCCATTTCATAAAATTTGTGGAAGAGAGTGCACTACTAAATAAAAACAATAAAAAATCCTCGAATTTCACACAACACCATCTCCTAGTCTGAAACTAAACAGAGCTTGTACTATGAGTACTGTCTAGTCTATTACTTGTAGAGCCGAGGAATATTTATTTATTTTAGACGACAAACGGGACATATTCGTGATATAATTCGATATTTCTTGTATCCCGACGTTTTGATCGAATTGCACCGACCGTGGTCACGGATGGACTCTAATAAGTCCCGTTCGTCGTCGAAAGTATATGTACGAGTCGCAATAGTTTAAAAACATTGAATATTTATTTGTTTGTAAAGGTAATAACTGGCACTCTGATCTTGTTAACTATAGAACGAAGAAGAACTTGTTAATGAATAGTTTCTTTAAAAATCTCATAGCTATTTGTGACAAAATGAACGTACTATCTTTTGCAGCGAACGAAAATAACTAACGAAACCCATTTGTTACCAATTATATTCCCGTGTAGTGAATCTACGGGAATTCGTTTTCCTTCCTCCTGCACAAAAAGTATAAGATTTTCCTCATTCTATATGCGTCATCAGAAAAACGTTATGCCTGCTAACTCTCATTAGCTTTTTCTTGTGTATCTTAAACGTATTGTTGCTTTGTTGTGTTATTTTTGGAACTAGTTATATTTATGTGTATGTTATAGAAAATGATTAATGATAATAAATCTTTGTGTAGTTTTAAGGCATGTTTTGTGGGTATTATTGTTTTTAGTGCTCTCTTTACACTCACTTGACGCTACACAAATGAAATGTTTGGGAGCTTGATCTCTATGCGTTTCTAAATCGCATTGGGTTAATGGTTATTCCTATTATTTTAAGAAATTTTCAAGTTTCTTTTGACCCCTGACTTGAAACGTACAAAGTCTAGATGTAGGAATAGTTAACAAGGCTAAAAATATAGCGTGTGTATTTTCATATTACTTATTTGTAAATTCCTGGTATTTCGATACATGCTTTATACATTAAATTACAAAATAAACATTCACCTTAACTATTTTTAACATACCTTACATATAGAATACCAGTATAAATTACTCGTTCAAGTCTGTATAAACTTCAAACTAAGCACTATCGTACCAGGAGCACAGATGTTAGCTTAAGGATTTGACAGCGGAGAAAGTTATGATAATCGATTAGTTTCAACTTCACCTTGTGAAAGGACCCTGTCTGTTATGCAGCCCTGGTACCCGTGAAGAGATTTGATAAGGATGAAGTTTGAGATATTTAACGATGATAGGGGGTAAAACTGATTTAACTTTACTATTTACGTATGAATTTTGTGATGTATGAATGATTCCGTGTGGTGTCCGGATATAAAGAATAGCACCATCCCATATCCTCCACTAGGTGTCGTAAAAGGCGACTAATGGACCTTAAGACCCAGTGCACTGTACCAAGCACCTTGGGTCACCCGAATGGTGGCGGGTAAACAACCAACAATCGCATTCCCAAAGAGGGTTAGTGTCAGGCAGGCGGCCGACTATAAAACCATAGCCAAAACTTTAAGCAACACGTCTAGAAGACGTGTTGCTTAAAGTTTTGGCTTTGGCTCTGGCGCCGACCCCAAATCATAATAATTGGGAAAAGGGCAGGGGAATGATGATTTACGTATGAATTTATTTACAAATAGAGAATAGAAGAAGAAAAAAACATATATTGGAGTCGAACCTATTGGTTAAAAGTAAAAATGCAAATTTTCAAATAGTAGTAATTTCATTTTTTTAAATAGTTAAATGTAAAAAAAAAATAGGAATAAAAGTTATCCACTGATCCTAGTGTCCTAATATTGTTAGAGATCTAAAAAGGCCTGTCAATGTCCTACTGCTAGGTAAAAGCCTTTTAAAAGGACAAACATGAAGTTTTAAATATCGATGACCCCTGAGTTTGGTTTGACCTTTCTTCTAAGAATAGCCTAGTCGACACCAGGGAGCTTATATTTATTTTTACAAATTGACATGTAAACTAAGCAGTGATAACCTAGTGGTATGACCATTGGGCTGCCATCAATGTCGTTTAAAACGCGTGAATAAGTTACATCATTTAAATACAATGCGTTATGTTCCATTTTAAACAAGCATCCTATTTTCACAGGTTTCTCAAAATTTATCATCCTAACACAAGCTTGTAAAAGTCATTTTTCATTAAGTTCAACTGCAATATATTCTACTCGTACCAAATTCATTCTTCCAAGCGACGATAGTTACATTACAAGTATACAATGACGTCGTGCCAAAGCAAGCGAGCGAAGAACGTTTGCAAATGTCAAAGACCAAATGGTAGTTTAAAACTATGGGTGTTGACTGCGACTGTACTTTCCACATTTACATTTGTGATTCCACAAACGAGGCGTCGAATAGCTTTTATATAAGAAGAAAATTGTGGAAATAAAGGGAAAATTTCCTCAGAACTTGTTTCTATTTTTATTTCTGTTGGACACTCTTGAATGTTGATTTTGTAAGCCAGTGTTGTAAACGTAATTGGTTTTGAGGTAACAGAACTGAAAAGAGGTTTCAAGGGATACTTAACTTTTACTTGAATAAATTAAATGTGCATTTAGCGAAAACGCAGATTTCGAGGGCAATATTTTATGGAAGCATCCTGTAGGTTTCCTAGACGTATCGACCATTATATTTAGGTAAATAGCAAGAAAGGGGGATAGAGAAAAACAGAGAGAGAAATCGAAGTTTAATTATCCTTTACCACCAGTTTTAGTCAAGTTTAGAATACTAATCAAAATATTTCACATTATCCTTCTAATAAATTATCAGCAGGGCCACCAAATATTGTCTACAAGTGACAAAATCAGGCACCAAAAAGATGGAAATTCTATTACACAAACATACCTAACCAACTTATCGTATAACTTAACGTATCATAACTCAAATCCTAATTAATCTAGACCGAAATCTAGCTTAGTTTATCTCCACAGGCATCCATACATTGTTATCGGCAGGTACTAGGGCAGCATGTTCGTAGATAAGTGGATTGCTCGCCTGAATAGCCTATACTAGCCTAACCGACGCAACTGCCTGGCTTATGGCACTGCGATTTTCGTTTACATGAATTGGGTAATTCCTAACTACGAGAACTCAATTTGCGTTGTGGATTATACGGATTTTCGGACTAGGAGCACAGTTGTTTCGTTTTGTGCTTCGAAATGAGTGTAACCCAGTTTTTGGTGATAGTTTTTCGACGTAAATGTAATTTTCTTTATTGCAGATGTGCTTTTTCTTGATTAAAATTGCTTTTTTCATACGTAACATGAATATAAACTATATAAAGTTAGGTCTCTGTTTTATGCAAAGTTAGCTTAAAATTTATTGTGAACTGTGCGTCTAAAAGGACCACTAAAAAAATAACACTTGGTATCCATATTCAAAAGTTTATTCAAAATTTCTGGGACAAACCAAACATAGAGAATAAAGTTTATTACAAACATAACAGTTTTTGCCAAAACTTTTCACAAAAGCAACGGACTTGTACAAAAAACGTCTAAAACAATTTAGTACTCGCACTCCGGCCATCCGGAACGGTTAACGGTGAGGGTACATGAAAAGCAGTAGTTTTCTGAACTCCACAATGTATGTGGTCGCAACAGCTGTTACGGACCGAAAAACTCTGGAGTAGGTATATTGTTTGATAAACGCCACGAATGTTACTAAAGTGGGCAATGTGAGAAAATAAATGGTGAGCTTAAAGGTTTTTTTTTGACACGAAGTTGGTACAAAAGTTTGACCGCAATTCGGACTGAAATCCAAAAGTTGGAAATTAAATTTAACTGTACGGATAGCTGAGTGGTATAGATCACCACGCCAATTAACACTGTACACGACGTGTCGCGAGTTCGATCCCCGCGGAGGCTTGAATTTATGCGATCCACTTATGCGTTTTCTTAGTCTGACTGTCTCTGTGCGTATGAATTGAATGTCTGTGAAACCCCCCACGATAAAAGAATTAATAAGCTTAATGTGAGTCGTTTTTCTAAAAGAGAGAGAATCGCAAAATCACTTGTAAGTAATTTTAGTTCCAGAAAAAGCTATTTGACGTGTGATTTGTAATTGTACGGTATTTTATTTAATGTGCTGGATGATAAGAAATGTCTTTGTCTGCAAGCTTTCCGATGGGATAATAGCCATGGGACGTATAAAGGTGATGGGTACCTTAATGTCTTTTTTTGTGCACACAATTTGGAGGACTGCAAGAATATGGACTAGAACGGTAACTTTTCCTTATATTTAAATTATCGTATTGGAAAATAAAGTAGTTTTTAACCTTTATTTACGCTGTATTTTGTCACAAAATTAAATCTGAAGAAAGTGCACAAATATCTATGACATAGATACATAGGTACTCATAATACCTATATCAAAACGTGTCGTTCGTGTCGGATTACCGTCCCATCGGGCTATGAGAGTAAAAGGAACAGAGAGTGCACCTGTGTTTGCGCACACGCTTGTGCACTATAATATGTCCTGCGTAGCTGGCTGGTGTCATAGTAACACTGGCCGCCGTGGCCGAAATCGGTCAGGACCGCTATTATATCAAAACTAATTTTAAACTTAAGTACTCCAGTACCACTTTATATTAAAATAAACTAAAAGAACGGTATCACAAAAAAATACTTGCAATTTAAAATAATCTGGTCTTTCAGTACACAATTACCTAAAGGACCAATTCTTTTTCGATAATACGCCTCAAGCTCCAATAATGGTCCTATCGTTTTACAAAACATAAAACGTCGAGCCCAAAGATTAAAACCTTGAACGAAAATACGTGAAGATAAAAGACTCTCCTTAATTCCCATCCGTTGATAAAACGTTCAAAGTTGAAACAAAAGAGCAGTAATTTAAAAAGTTAACTGTTTAGGGATAAACTACGTTAAAATTTACATCGATCAATCAAATGACTTGCTTTAGAAAACAGCTTGCTCGCTTGGTGGGGTTTCAAAAGTTTTGTATACTAACGTAACTAAAGGCGAAGGACAAAGGTCCTGAATTTAAGGGCTGACAAAGTTTGGGCATAGACAATAGCGATTAATAGACATTATGATTACATTAACTTGTTTACTAAGTTGATACTAGGCAGCTAGTTTTGCGATGATTTATAATTACTTGCAAATTATTAAACACACTTTCATTTACTGAAAACGTAGGTATTATTTTATTGAATTGTATTTGTACACATAATAATATAGTAATAAACCTACATACGTCCCACTGCTGGGAACAGGCCTCTTTGAGTATAATTATTACGCACATTTTTAAGAAATCCCTGAGTTTTCGAACACTGATAAACACAAAACATATAATATATTATTAAGTATAAAGGAACCTCACTACAATTGGTTTTGAATTTCGTGATTTCGTCCCAATAACAATCGTTATTAATCTATGATTTGCTAACAAAATTAGTAATTTAATATTTTATAACAGTTAAAAAGGTCATACGCGGGGTTAATTTATAATAAAAAATACAAACAACCAATTTGACCAATACGCAGAATTATGTAGTTAATACCCATGTATTCCAATTTAAAATTCTATTGAAATTGCTCAATAATGAGTTAATTTTAACGCTTCAAAATGCTAAATGAATTGACCGCTAGCCGGTTGCTGATTAATTAATTTTATGAATAAATAAACACTAGGTTTATTATCAGTTTTAGCTAATATAAACGAAACAGTGATTTACTATACTTCCATATAGAGTTGATTATTCCTATGTAGAGTTGCTGCCCATTTAAAGATAGAATGAGCATCAAATATAATAATATGGTCTTTCTATAACAACGCAAGTGACAATTAACAAAAGTAATGTTTCAAGATATGTCACCTATCCCATACCAGATTTTTAAGCACATTAATAAAGGTAGCTTAAAGTCAAACGATCGTGTAAAATCGTGTTGCGTGTTGTGTCTTAAACCTAGGTTATAATCGGCTTGATTCTTTTAAATACCATATTCACTTGATAATTACTAATGGCACTAATTATTTACAAGCGTTAATGGATTCAATACGTACCAGAGGACCCTTGGTCTTCATCTTCGTCCAGTTTTCCATTCGTGGCACTTGCACAAAGGGCCAACAGTATCACTGCCCGCGTATTCATAGCTACTGATCTCAAAATAATGTTGGTTTCGATCGCCCGCCGCACAGACTTACTAACGAATAGAGACGGATGGAGGCTCCTTTTTTTGTAAGAAATTTACGATGTGTTTGATTAGAAATTAAGTGAAAATTTGTGATAAGAATGTTTTAATAGATGTCTCGATGTAAACAATGATAACGTTAGATGTTATGCAATTTTTGTTTTACACTTTTAGCCGTTACATTTGCTATTTCTAATCAATTGATGGTCTTTATCTTTTAAATAATTGGTAGGATATTTTATAAATTGAATGCGTACCGAAGGACTAATTTCATAATTATAATTTTGGTCCTAAATTATCCTTGTATAGTTTTGATATTTAATACAAATTTAGTTACTGAATTAAATAACTTTTTTATTGCACGTAACAAAAAAAAAACAATCATTTAATACTTAACAAAAAGTCTATTACTAAACTGTTTAAAAGTGTACTAGGGCGTCAGAATTCACAGGATGTTTTCATTTCGTTTACAATGTTTGTGTCAACAAGCAGCAGTAGGGAAATGGTGTCGCGGCATAGTGTTTCCTTTACTATGGCACTGCTTAATCACTGATAGAACCACTTTAAATACCGACTTATTACTTATATTATTCTGTGTATATTGTAAAAGAAATGATTTGGCTTTAGTATATTTACTTAACGGACAATGATTGATAATATTGGTGAGGTGAGTTGATTTGATCAATAATTGGACCTTGTATTTGCTATGATGGCGTTAGGTGCGTAGTATTTTTATAAATTGAAGGTTATATTTTTAGTAGATGTATTGTGTTGATGAAATTATAAATGATATTTTTTGGTTGTAGACTCAAAATCTGATGTTTAATAGGCTGTGCTGAATATAAGAGATTAAATTAAATGAAAATCAATCAATGAATTATTATTTTTTTACACATTAAATTTTAATAATTACTAAATTAATTTTTAGTTATAGTATTTTTAGTTACAGTAATAGATATCATTTTCAGCTTTACATTCAACAATATTTCCAACATCAATATCTCATAAAAAAAAAAGGTTTGGTCCTTTGATCCGCAAAACACAACCTTTAACCAATCACCTAAAATTTTAAACACAAGCGGCTAAACCAAAGGGGGATGTCGTAGTACCACTCAAGTGCCACTTGTTAAGATAACTGCCCATTAACGGCTCGAGTGGCAGTTAAGATGAAGGAGTTCAGCAGGTTTCCTCTTTCAACTTAATATTATGTCAAACATGTATAGGCTATTTTAGGGAGTAATAATTGGTGTATTGGTGTCCCATTTTATGGGTTATTTGGAAGTCAATTGAGATTTGGTTGCAGGGTAATTTTATAGAAGTTATTTATGGTTCAGGTAGGTTTTGGTTATGTTTTATTTGTTTATTTTAAAATAATGCAAATGATGTAAAATACAAATTATACACAATGGCGGCCTGAGGCATTCTCTACCAGTCAACCATAAGGTAGCGTAATGTGTAAATTTTAATGTAATGTTTTATAAAAAAATGTTTTATAATGAATATTTTCGTCTTTGTTTATCTTCGTCTGGTAAGACTAGAAGCTGGAGATGATATGACTTGGAGAAAGGACCAGTAGATAAAATATAATAATAATGGCTGAAATCGGTTCCAGTTCCGAGCTCTACCAGCCAACATAACATAGTGCACAAGCATGTGCGCAAACGCAGGTGCACTCTCTGTTCCTTTTACTTTCGTAGCCCGGAGAGAGATCAGGTGCAAGACCTACATTTACGTGCCTTCCGAAACACAGCAGTGACATTTATTTCTTAAACACACACAACATTCGAAAAGTCCGTACGCACCGTGGGAATCTCTCGAGGCCTTTGACTTGGCACTCCTACGGTCTTACCACTAGTCTTACATTATAATCGGCCGTGTGGTTGTCGGCAGAGTAGAATAACACCACCCCATATCTTCCCGTGGGTATCGTAAAAGGCGATTAAAGGAGTGTGTGAAAAAAGTGTTGGCCCCCTGTACCTTTTCTTGCACCGAAATACTATTTCATCTGTCTTAGTCTTCCTCCGGTCGTAACGGTCTCCGTTCCACTGGACACAGAAAGACAAAGACGAGTAAGTGCACCTGTGTTTTGCGCGTACTCTTGTGCACGTTAATATATCCTGCGCAACTGACCGCTTCCGTATAAGGACTCCGCAATTCAGTTTAGTCCTGCGGCGATAGGGGGAGGTAGAGAGGCTTGACGTGATGCTCGTTGAGCTTTGTCTGACTCCTGCACGTAGGCGGCCTTGGGGGTGTAGTATTACATCGTGGTCGCTTCTGCTCTGCATCGGGGTGACAGGGCGGATTCGGCAACACCCGAGGTGACAAAGCAGCCCTATTTAGGGTGGCACTGCTTTCCCCGCTCAGCCGGGGAGGGGGCTAGAAAAGGTGCCCTAAACAAATGCTCATCCCAACCTACAAAGAGGGTAGCAACCGCGGCTGCCTCTGCATCCCAAATTCGCGGTCGACGTTACAAAAATATAAAGAATATAAAATCAACACCAGCATTAATGACCTTTGGCGCGTGGAATGTGCGTACACTTCTAGATCGCGAAGCAAACATTTGTCCGGAACGAAAGACTGCCATCGTAGCAAGAGAACTTCATCGCTATAATATTGATGTGGCTGCGCTCAGCGAAACACATCTCCCCGATGAAGGAGAGCTGACAGAACACGTGGGTGGATACACTTTTTATTGGAAGGGACTTGCTGCCAACGAACCGCGAAGGTCAGGTGTAGCTTTTGCAGTCAAGAATAAGCTTGTCAAACACCTAGAAGAATACCCTGTACACATTTCCGACCGTATTACTACACTACGCCTTCACATGGAACATAACAATTACCTTAATATCATCAGTGTCTATGCCCCAACGCTAGACAAGTCTGATGAGATTAAAGACAAATTTTATGAGGAGCTAACGCAGTGCTTAGATCGTATTCAGACAAGAGAGCAGATCCTACTCTTGGGTGACTTTAATGCTCGGGTGGGTCGGGATTATGAAGCCTGGCCTAAAGTTCTAGGCAGACATGGTCTTGGAAATATGAACAGCAACGGACAGCTGTTGCTTAGTCTCTGCGCACAATTCGATCTTGCGATTACAAACACCATGTTCAGATTACGAGCTAAATATAAGACCACGTGGATGCACCCTAGATCAAAGCACTGGCATCTTATTGACTACGCTATAGTGCGTCAGAAAGATGTGTCACAGGTTCAGGTTACCCGTGCCATGCGCGGCGCTCACTGTTGGACTGATCATCGGCTTCTGGTTCTTAAGATACGTTTTCGACATCAACATCCCCGTAGATCAGACAGACCGAAACAAAAGCATCTGAACCTTGAACGACTTCAAGATAATGACACGAGAAAGGAATATGCCGAAAACTTGAGTTCTGTTTTGCAGCCTCTTGATCTAGAATCCGGTGAAGTCGGCAAAATGTGGGAGTCCCTTTCGTCTCAAATTCTCGGAACTGCTACATCAACTTTAGGTCCGAGGGTCCGAAAACACGAGGACTGGTTTGATGAAAATAATGGGGTACTAACGGACGCTATTGATAGACACCGTCGACTTTTGAGGCGGCACAGCAGAACACATAGAGGTGAAACTGTTACGGAAGTACGTCATAGTGAAATGGAGCTTCGTAAGCTCACACGAAAGGCGAAAGAGAATTGGTGGTTGGAGAAGGCTCGTCACATACAATGGCTTGCTGATACCAACCAGCTAGGCAATTTTTACAATGAGGTAAGAAGCCTGCTTGGTATATCCTCTACAGCAAAAGTCCCACTCAGGCCGACCAATGGTAAAGGGCTTCTTAAAGATAGGAAAGAAATACTCGAGCGATGGGCGGAGCATTTTCAGAAGCTACTTAACGTGGATCATTCTGTCAACATAGACCACGTTCGCTCGCTACCTCAACAGTCTCATGCCTTCGAGCTTGACGAGCCAGTGTCCCTAGAGGAGGTTACTCTGGCCATTAAACAGCAGAAAAATAATCGTGCAGTTGGAGTGGACTCTATACCGGGAGAGTTATTGAAGTACGGTGGGGAGGACCTGCACTTTGCGATTTGGAAACTTTTTGCCGTTATATGGGAACAAGAACAAGTCCCATACACTTTTAAAGTGTCTCTCATTCGGGCTCTATATAAAGGCAAAGGTGATCGAGCCGATTGCGGTTCTTACCGCGGTATTTCCTTACTCTCAGTTCCGGGAAAAGTCTTCGCTAGAGTTCTAATGAATCGACTTAGAAATTTATCGGAAAAGATCCTGCCAGAATCCCAGTTTGGTTTCCGACCCGACCGTGGTACCTGTGAGGCCATTTTCTCATTGCGTCAACTACAAGAAAAAAGCAGAGAACAGGGTCGCAATATGTATCTCTGTTTTGTTGACCTTGAGAAGGCTTTTGATAGTATACCGCGAGAAGCCCTTTGGTTAGTTCTGCAGAAACTAGGATGCACAGAGAAATTTGTTAGACTTTTAAGATTGCTTCATGACGATATGCAGAGCTGTGTCGCTGTAAACGCAGATCAGTCAGAGTTTTTCCCCGTTACCTGTGGGGTAAAACAAGGTTGTGTCCTTGCGCCCACACTGTTCGCGTTATATTTTGCAGTTATGGTTCAGGAAGTTTTACAGACAACTCCTGAAGGAATTCGCATACGTTTCCGTAATGTTGGCAATATTTTTAACTTAGCCAGGCTCAAGGCTCGTACCAAAGTTTCTTACGCACTGATCACTGAGATTGTCTATGCAGATGATCTGTGTTTTGTAACTGATTCCCCAGAAGGCCTGCAACGACTTATGGCCAATCTACACAAATCCTGTCGAAATTTCGGTCTGAAGATTAATGTCAAAAAGACGGAAGTGATGTCTTTAGATGTCCGTGGTCAAGAGACACTGACCATTAAACTCGGTGAGGACGTACTAAAGCAGGTGAATACATTTCGCTACCTGGGGAGCACTATAACATCAAAGTGCGACCTTGATGCTGAAATCAACAGTCGGATCGGTGCCGCAGCCGCGGTATTCGGCAAACTGGATCGCAAGGTTTTCAGCTCACATGACCTGAAGCTGGCTACTAAAATAGACATATATAGGGCTGTAGTATTGCCGAGCCTGCTGTACTCATCGGAGTCATGGACGGTTTACTGCCGCCATATTCGAGCTCTGGATCGTTTCCATATAAAATGTCTGCGCAAAATATTGAACATCCGTTGGTCTGACCGCATCCGAAATACGGAAGTGTTGCGAAGAGCTAACATTATGGGGATCGAGGCCTACCTCATGCGCAGACAGCTCCGCTGGTGTGGACATCTATCACGAATGGCGAATAAGCGTACAGCAAAGTGCATCTTTTTTTCTGAACTTGAGGAGGGCAAGCGTAAGCATGGCGGGCAACTCCTCAGGTATAAAGATGTGCTGAAGCGCCATATGAAAAAGTGCGATATTGAGCCTTCAGAATGGGAACAAATGGCTATTCGACGACCAGAATGGAGGACGTTGGTAAAGACCAGAGTCAAAGACTTTGAGGACAAACGCTGTTCCGAACTGGATGCTAGACGCGATGAATTAAAAGCACGCCCACCTTGTGCCATACCATACAATTTTTGCAATGGTGTACTGACCTGCCCACATTGTGCGCGAACATTTAGTAATAAGATCGGCTATGTGAGCCATGCACGAGCACATCAACGACAAATGGAAGTGTAAAACGGAGAGTGAAGAGGTCGCCGTGGCCGAAATCGGTCGAGGAACATATATATACATTATAATATCAATCTATAAATATCTTAATTAAAGAGTTAGCTCATAAAACACGACTCCTAGCTCAATATTTACCACATTCACCATTGATAATTAGTGCGATAAGGAAAGATACTAAATAACTATCTCATCTAACTTAATCTCCTACCAATCACTCAAGTTGTTTATTATCGACACTTACCTGAAATGTTAGACAATCAGTGCTAATGTCCTGACATCGTTGGGTCCTAAGGTACGCGCCTAAAAGCTAGCCTAATTGATAACATGGTCTGTAATGATAAGTTGTGGTTATAAATCTTAATTCTATAGTTTGGTTCATAGATAATTAGTAAATAAAATTTTGAATCATTTAGAACAGCGTTGATATAACAACATTACTGTTGTGACAAAGACAATTTTATGTACCTAATTGTCTGTCAATGAAAATCAAAAGGTTTATTATTTCGAGTAGGCCTTTTCAGGCACTTTCAAAACGGTACTGACTCTAGTTGCGCGGTCCAAAATGTCATTCTTATGGGGAAGAAACTCCATTATGTCTTATCATGTCATACTATATTATAACAAAATTATTTTAATACATACCTACTCTACCTACGAAAACTCTTTTTATACGGTATATTGTACCAATACATCTATATTATTATAACACTATCACAACCAAAATACACAATCAGAAAATACATTAAGCCGTTTAAGAAAATACATCCGTCCATCAATAACATAATTTCCTTCGGAAAATGCTTTTACCTCGAGATCTCGCGAATCATGAATTCATGAAACATATTTTAGCTGTCTGGGCGTCATCACTCCACCTGATTCACGTAACAGATTACCTTCTATTATCCTCAATCTATTGCTTGGTAACCATGGTTACGAGGTAGGGTGAGACAGAAGTATAACTTGCTATATTCTTTGAGATATTCGTTTAAGAAAGTGAGTTTTAAATTTATTAATGTGATCTAAATGAGAATAGGAAAATGGAAGACGTCTTGTCAAGTGTAATTGTAAAGTTTTACCTCAAAATTTTGTATTATCACCAAGACAAAAAAAGCATTTTACATTTCCACGCTGGGTGATCATTGCGTTTACATTTAAAACACTCAAGCGGTTAAGGAATAAAAACCTGTAATTTTCGTATCTAGTGATCAATAATATTTATGTAATTTGTGTATTCTTCAAAAAAGGTCACAAAGAAGCAGGTTCTTAATTCGATCATGCTTTTTTTGATGATGATTCCTCCATGATTCCTTAGGTGCATGGAAATACGTCTTTGTTTTGCTGTGGAATATTTGTAGTTTGCGACTATATTTTCCCTAACCTCAAAAAAATGCAAAATAAATTCAATTACCTACTTTTAATCCGCAAAACAATATCAAGTTCAAAGAAACCTGATTAAAACGTTTAACAAAGCGAGTATCCTTCAGCGTATGTTCCATTTACCGGTAAGTAATTGCCGCTATTAATACAACGATCAAAGGAGCCGTCGAGACATCGTTGAACTCGCGACCTCTTTAACAAGAGCAGCTAACTGCCGCACTTCAGTAAAAATAGAACTCTACGGTACAATGGTGTACTGGTTAAGTGACGATTGGTGTTAAATGCAGGCGTTGTGTGAGAGGAAAATGTGTTTCTCTGTAGCTGAAGGTTTTTATATTTGTGGAAAACCTTTTTATACAAGGTATGGGTATTAAACCTATTATTATATTTGGTATCTCTTTTAATTCATGGGAAAGCAAAGAAGAAGTCTGGGCTTTTTTAAAAAGCTTAAACGAGGATACAGGTTCAATATGCAGAGGACTTTTTGAGAACTTAAATTTAACATGACTGTGATCTACCAAATATTGTTGTATGTGCAAACGTTTTACAGACCCCTGACGGTAAAAATAACTGTAGATCATCTTTCTACTGGGAGTCAAAATTAGGAAAAACATTTTCAATATACCATGATTTTATTCTTTTAGATATTTCAGCACCCTAGACCCTCGTTTACCCCCTGACAGAGAAATGAGATTTATGAGATTTTCCACAAGGATTGAAAAAGACAATATATCTTTTCCGTCAATTTAAATTCTGTACCATCACTGGAACTTCTGCCGAACCTTCCATATTCCTATAACCCTGTAACATTAGGTACATGCACAGAGAGTAGGTACCTACGCATGTGAGACCGCCGTACGTGCCGGGCCGCTGTCAAAGCAATTGATCATTTTACATCGACGCCGAAACCCGTTATTACCAAAACGTGACGATGCTAAAATTTTATCCATTTTGGGGGCCAGTGGGGTAAAATTTTGAGTTAGAGTGAAATATTGAAGAATAAACTAATATACTAAACTTTCTTTTTTTAATCTCATAGTTGTGTTGTCCTTTACGGCTAGATTTATTTGTAACTGTTTGGATTTGTAAGTATTTGTATGCCTCTAATGGCTAAACATAGCGGTCAATTTTATACATCAATTTATTGATTTAGAGGAAAGTATTTCGGAGGGACATTTTTAGTATCTTTTCAATCTATACTCATGATTTATTGGAGGCCGAAGCTGTTGGTAAACTTTATTAAATAAATAGGGTGGAGCAAAGACAACAAGAAGTAAGTACATAGGTAAGATAATAATATCCAACCAGAGTCGCCTATATACAGCATGCGCGAGCGATCTCGTAACTCTGGCTTAGGTAGTAGAAGAAGCCTAGGGTATTTTTAGTCAATGAGAGTCCGATATATCCTTACACGTGGGTTGAAGTCATTATCGTTTCACCCCGAGAAAAAAAAAGTAAGGTCAGGAGAAAAAAACAAGTCAAAAGTCAACAGCATTTTCCCTCATTTGTAGCGAAAGTCAAAAATTCATCAAATGAAATATTTCTGTAACAACACCGCTCTTGCTATTCTAATTCGACTTAAACCAGTCAAACACCAAAATTATAAAGTAAATCTAACTTTGAACTGTCTCTGTGCAAATCCCTGTAAGATTGGCTCAGTTATGTTTTTGTTGGCTAATAAGCTTAACTGGGATCACTGCTATTCCGCTGTGGCCGGCGGCTTAATAATTCAGCGAGAGTTCCCATTTTGGACGCCATTTTGTTGTAGCGGTTGGAATGTATAAAATTATTGTGGTGGTACTATAAGTTGGAACGTGCATTTTTTAAATGTGAATCTTTATATAGAAATGGTGACAAAAAGTATATTGGAGTCGCTGATGTATTAAATTAGACGATGATACAGCAATAGTAATATCAGGGTAAGTAAGCAAACAATGACAACGGACCTACATCTCTTAAAGCAATGCTAGTAAATTGTGCAAACAGTTACGTCTCGTTCCATAATTGAACCAGCATTGCAAGAAAAATTGCACTACACAAGGCGGAGCTACAGCTCTACCTTGTGTAGTGCTTTATCTTGTTTCCTCAGATGTTACAGTACCGTTTTATGATATAGTAGTACACCTTTAGAGGTCTTGTATCGATCAACAAATAGATCCCTCTCAAACGGATTACGATATCAGTATTGCCTTTAGACACTATTAATAAACCTGACCTGAATCGGTATAAAACCTTCCTACACAAGTATCTTGAAAACCCCACTCATTCCTCAAAAGTCAACAAGATTGCTGCCATTTCGAATCGCCGACTTCCAAGTTCGTTTCCATACAGTTTAGCAGTTTATTTCATTTTCCTCGCACATAACGGCATGCGAACGTCTGACTCCAACTTATTCATGAGCTCCTAGTACTTCGGAGCGAGGTCGGAACATTCTTTTATTTCACATGAACTATTTACTTGAAAACTGCAGTTTCTTAGCACTTCAATAACTCTTAGGTCTTTTAGAATTTAAGATTTCTTGGTTAATGACTTTTGTTGAGGGTCTTGGTTTTGCAACGTTTTATGAGAAGTCGGGATACTTGACATACTATCGTCTCGTTTGGCAAGCTCAAGACTACAACCATTTTATACTATAAATAGAAATAGTTCTTAGAATTTCGCTAATTCCATATGGTTTTCCATATACTTTGAAGAAAAATACAAGAACATGAAGAAGTATATAGGGGAGAAGGATTACTTTTGAAAATGAGATTGATAGATGGCTTTTATATTTTTTTAGTTGTGTATTTTTTAATAGTTATGGAAAGCGTTTGGAAAAACATGTACGACCTATGACCGCATAATAAGTTGATATGGAATCAATAACAATTTTTGATTTTTAAAAAATAAATTCGTGAGAAAACCTAAATTTCTAGAGATTATGATCTTTGAAATCTTGCTTGAAATCTTTACCTGCAAATGAACAGGTGTATCGATAGGACTGCACGCCATCCCAAAAAGGAAAAAAAACATGGTTTCTTTTACAGTAAAAGAAACATGTTCAAGCGCAAATATTACAACAATAACTCTACATCACAAAAAATACAGCGCCCAAACCAAGTCATTAGAACATTTGGGCAATTCCACATAATTTACATAGCGTCTAGCTTTAACGATGGCGTGACGTCACAACTTTAGCTATATCGCCGCGGTTAACGATGCCTAATGTCAGGATGTAGGCTTGTAATATCGTAGAGATAAGCTGTGATTGAGTGGCTATGTAGAGCTAGTTGTAAAATATGTTTTATTAGGACGCCGTAAAGTTTAAATTGTATTACGCTTTTTTAGAAGAGCCTATGTTTGAGTATGTAGAGCTCATAACTATGTAGTTGTAAAAGGAGCTTTTTCATATTAGTATAAAGTCTAAATTGTATTAGAGATTTTTAGAGATTGACCGCCTACGTAAATATGTATGTAGAGCTCATAACAGCAGTTATGGTAAAATTAGTTTTATAGCATTAGTATAAAGTCAAAATTGTATTAAAGATGTTTTATTACAATATTGTTTTTTTTTTATTTTAGTGATATTATACATTGAAAGCATACCCTATTTAAACGAATTCATCGTAAAACGCAAAAATAACAGTAGAAGCAGCTCATCCATCGCCTGATTTCTCTTTACTATTTGCTTTATCTGAAAATGTATTACAAATCAGACAACCTCATATTATTATCTAGCCAACCGGGTTCATATGCACGTTTAAGTTTTCAAGCTGAATATCTTAAAGAAACCAATAAAAAATATGGTCAAAATCCGATTATAAAGTGGCTATGTTATGTTAAGAAATGCGGGTAAAACTGCAAGTCGCAACTAGTCTTAACTAAAAAGAATCAATTAACTGTTCACCACACCACATAACTGAAAACTCTATCAACAAATATAGAACAAACTAGAAAAACTATTACTTAGAGGAAACTTTCTAAGCCAGCATTAATCCTGCGGTACCAGGATTACATAACTTCAAGAAGACCTTTGAAACTTTAATTGAAAAGATCAAAGTATTTGTCCTAAGATTTGCTAGATTTCAGAGAACTTGTCTCTTAAGTTTTTATATCCCAACGTAAAAAGTGTACCCGTACCACGATATCCTAAAACTCTTTTTTTGTAAGACTTCTGTCGTTGTGGGAGAGAGACGCCGCTCTACGATGTATATAGCGCTGTCTCGCTCTCGCAATGGAAGAAGGATTAAAGGAGGTTTTTAGTCAGAGGTTTAAGTCGTAATACGGATTTGAGGTCACGTTATTAAGTCTGATTGGTATTGAGAGATTTGGTTTCGACTCTGAAACAAAATGAGTTAGGTTTAAGCTTAATAGCAGTATTAGAGCAGATTGCTAGTACCTTTTTAGGGTTCCATAGCTAAACGGCAAAAACGTGAACATAAATTCGTCATGTCTGTTTTTCTGTCTGTCAGGCCGTTGAATCCTTCATGTGTGTCTACTGTCTAACATTGGCCGCTTTATAACCAACTTCAAAAAGGAGGAGGTTTCTCAATTCGACCGTACATATGCTTCTATTTTATTAACGACTCAACGACTGGGTAGCTGCTGTATATTGGGGGATTCAAAACCATTGTAGGAAATAATGTTTAGAAGTGTAAGAATTATTTGTAAATAATAAAAGTGTTAAACTTGCATCTAGTACTGACCCTAACATAACCTTTTATCAATCATATTATTATCAACTGTATACTAACTGCAATTATTTTTGCTAACACAGCCAAATCTTAAAAATAATAAAAATCTTCATATAATATTAAAAAGACAAGGTAACCTCTAAAAACTTACGTAGCGTTAAAGCAAATTGTCTATGGTAGGACCATATAAACTAAATAAGTACATCCTTACCTCCTTACGGCCGGAACAACACTAACTCGGCAAAATGGCGGTCATTTTGGCGGGATAACGGTTACACGCACCATATTCTGTGGAAATCAACTGTGTATGTAGATATTATTTTATTATATTTGTCTTAAAATGTTATTTTAATGGTAATTAGTGAAATTGGTTGTGTGGATAGAAGTTGATACGTTTATTTGTTTTTTAAGTGCACCCAAAAGAAATTTAATGAACTGTTTTATAAAATATCAGACAAATATTAAGTTAAAAATACAAATTCCTAATAGAATTCCATAAAATAATTACGCAACATGATTAAAATTCGAGAAAACACTTACTTCAATAATTACTACGAAAAAAATTCGTGTATGTCTAAAATGAATCAAAACTACTCACTATACTCTTTGATTTAAAACACCTACTGGATAGGATCGGATAGTAAAGTCATTCCATCGGACGAAAAGAAAAAGAAGAATATTTCAGATTTTCTTTTAGTAGGGTCACCATAAATATTTTATTTTTAAATATGAATAGGTATTTGTTTTTAGACATACAACTTTTATAAATACTGAAATATCTATTGGTAGGTATTATCGTCAAGTGAAATTACCATAAATGGCGACTTACGAGCGTTTCACAATAAAATTGCCTTGTAACATACAAGAAAAAAAATCAAAACTACTCACTATACTCTTCGATTTAAAACACCTACTCGATAGGATCACATAAATCGCGATGTTGTCAGACTGATCGGACTGGCCGCCATGAATCAATCATGTTCGGCACACGCTGTATACAACCTTTTTGTGACCAATACGCGGTATCGTGGCGGAGAGTGCTTTATCAAATAGATTTTTTTATTCTTTTTTATTTAGTATTTGGGGTTTGAGTGACAGTTTTTTTTCTGTTTTTGCAATATTAAATTAGTAAATTAAGAAAAAATACAAATGAACCGTCGAATAAATATTTTTCAAACGAATGTTTCGTTCCATATTGTTTAAAAGTATGCTGAAGGTTGCTAAATACTCGCTGCAACAAATTAAGTAAAGCCGTACCATCGAAACAAACAAAAAATGAAGAATAAGTAAAAGTTTTTTTTTAATATGAGTACACTATTTACATTTTTTACGTCACTTTCTAGACACAAAACTATAATAAATACTGAAATATCTGTTTGTTTTATTTGTCATTAAGCCTTTTCCTATCCTTGTCGATTGGAATTACTATAAATAGTATGGTATGGTGGTATAAGGTAAATTTGGCCACATTACAAAAAATCTAGTTACTTTATTGCAAGTGCCAATCATAATTACACGACGCCGCGACGTCTGTACTACCGTATTCGGCATAACCACATGTAATACATAAGTTCTATCATAAAAGCAAATATTTATTTGTTTGTTATTCCGCCGCGGTGACGACAACCGCTAATTAACGTCGTGACCGAGTGCTTTCAACCCTGCCTCGCAAATACTTACTAGAGCCACTGCATGAGGAATGAAAGTAGTAATTTATACCTGAAAAATAATAGGAGCTGTTAAAGTTAAAATTTATGACATTAAAACATAAATCGCGGCTCAAGCTTGCGTAGATGATAGATGATTTGTCATTGCGGGAAATAATTGAAATAAACTAAGTTGAAATAAACTAATAAACTATGATTCAACTTTACTTAAGAAAGATTTTTTGGTTTAAACGGACGGTAACGAGTAGATAGACATAAATTCATCCTATTTTATTATTCGGAACTACTTTTTATACTGCTTCAGCTGTCTCAGTCAAACATAATTCATTATAATATTGTTTTATTTGAGCTGGTATTCTGGTCGAAATCAACTTGCCAAATAACCTAAATTGTTACCACAGACAGAACCAGCCTTGACCCTTTACCACGAAACTTGCCCCTGTACCAATAAACAAACTTCGAAGTACTTGGAGCTCTAAACATATTGTAAGGTGGCAAGGTGCCTTACCTTACATATCCAAAAAAAAAACGCCTCCGTGCCACTTAACACATTTCAAGCTCCCCTAAATTTAAAATTATGTCCAAAATATTTGATACCCTTGTACCACTAATCGCCACCGAAACTAAAATCTTGTCAAGAAAATCTATTTAGTTTTTCTCTAGAAAAGCCTCTTTACCACAATACGTTTGACGCTCTTAACAATTATGTACCTGTACCATTAGCTGATATACTTGAAGCTCGCCCAAAAATGTTCAAAAAATGAAGCACTTGGAGCTCTAAACATGTCCCAAAAATGTTTACCCCGTACCATTAAATGAATTTGGAGCTCCTCTATACACGCCCATGGAATATTCCATATGGCAGCTTCCTTGTTTCGGAAGATACGTATAAATGTGGGTCCGGTCGTGTCGGATTGCCGTCCCATCGGGCTATGAGAGTAAAGGAACAGAGAGTGCACCTGTGTTTGGGCACACGCTAGTGCACTATAATACGTCCCGCGTTGCTGTCTGGTGTCATAGTAACCCTAGCCGCCGTGGCCGAAATCGGTTCGGACACATTATTATTATGCGTGCCCAAAAATGTATGCCCCTTGTACCATAAAACCCATTTTTAGTTACTCAAAACTCGTCTTAACATGTCCAAATTGTTTTCAGAAGTTGGTTGTCGGGGGTCCGAACCAGCGGAACTGGCGTGGGATCCTCATCGCCCTGCTGGTGATAGTAGCGGTGCTGGCGCTGATCGTGACGTCAGTCGTGCTGCTGACGCCGCCCGATGAAGGGCCCAGGGTCAAAGGAAGACGGTTGAGGATCCAGGATCTGTTGACTGAGGAGTTGTCGCCAGTGAGGTGGAATGGGACTTGGATTTCTGGTAAGTGGAGTTTTTATGCCGTTTATTTACGTATTTCTTGGAAAAAGCTTTGAGTATAATTAGGAAAAAATGTAGATCAGAATTAATAAGTGGATGAAACTAGTGGAGATTTAGAACAAACTGATCCTTGTAGACATTTTTTATAATTATTTTATTTATGACAAATCAAATTGTCAGAGAGTAATCATAAAAATGACGTATTAACTTTAATATTTTTTTTTATTATTATAAGTTTTTTTGAGACACGGTACAATAATAAACTCACATCGATAATTGATTTCTTCAAAGGAAAAATTGACAATTTCAGCAAAGACTTAAGGTAACATCGAAAAATGAAACAAATATTTTACCTACATTTTCATAACATAAATAAATTATCAGTACAAAAACCTTTCGTCAAAAGAAATAATAAAACCTTTTACAGAAAGGTCTTATTTATAACGAAAACTAAAGATCAAATAAATAATATATTCAGTACATTTGAAGATTCTCATTAATATTAAAACGATTTCCTTTAAGGAAGCCTGATGTTTGGATTAAATTACAAATTATTTATCCGACTTATGTTTTGTTGAACGAATACTTAGAAGGGACTTAATTGTAAGACGTTGGTAAATGTCTATCTGTCGCTATTTTCCATTTTGAAGTAATAGAGAGAGCAAATGTCTAGAAACACTTTCATAAAACTTCGCCAAAGGATTGCCCTTTAATTTAGCCTAATTAAAAAACTGAATTGTGCAAATATTTAAAAAAATCGACCGAAAAATGTAACTAACGTAATAATACATATTATGCGTTTTAATTACCCCAAAAATAATATCTTCAAAGATTTGAAATCATTAGTTATGGATTCCGTGTATATTTATTTCGTGGATCATTTAAATAACAAGCAAAACAATTTTTTTGTAATTCTAAAAAGAATTTAGTTACAAGAGAATATTATCATTCATCGTTATATTTATGTTCTTAAACACTACCTTCCCTGTTTATCTGTGGTATGTTGTTTAGAAATAGACGAAGACATTTTATATTACTACAAAGGCTTACTTATCTTAAGTAAAGACTAATGCACAAACATTTATTATACAAACAAAAGCATAACTCATAATGATGAAGAGAGTACATCAAGAGATACGGGGACAAAAACGTTACATTTCCTTACATTGTTCTAATAAAGTTGCACTTTACTAAGCCATGTACAGTCACAAGCGAAAACATGTATGATAGGATTGTACAATTGAAGTTTAAGTCTTAGTCCAATGATTTATGAAGTTGTGAAATTTTGGTTTGAAATGAAATCTATACTAATATTATAAAGCTGAAGAGTTTGTTTGTTTGTTTGTTTGTTTGAACGCGCTAATCTCAGAAACTACTGGTTCGAATCGAAAAATTCTTTTTGTGTTGAGTAGACCATTTATCGAGGAAGGCTTTAGGCTATATAATATTACGTTGCAACTATTAGGAGCGAAGAAATAATGGAAAATGTAAAAAAAAACGGGGAAAATTGTTCACCCTTGAGGGCTTCCGTTGCGTGCGCTGCGAAAACGGTTCAAGATACACACAATATAATATGTATGTAAGAATTATTCCTATTGAAATGGCCTAAAAAAATGTCCGCGACAGTATATGTCTATCTTTTAAGATTAACTCACTAGAACCGTTTTTATGGTAATCAAATTCGATCGAAATTAATGCATCAACGCACAGCCCAAACTACTGGACGGATCGAGCTGAAATTTGGCATGCAGGTAGATGTTATGACGTAGGTATCCGCTAAGAAAGGATTTTGATAAATTCTACCCCCAAGGGGATAAAATAGGGGATGAAATTTTTTATGAAACTTTGTCAAAATTAAACCGATCGGGCTGAGACTTTACATGCACATAGGTACTATAACGTAGGCATCCGCTAAGATAGATTTTGATAAATTCCACACATAAGGGGATGAAATAGGTGATGTTTGTAGAAATCTTCTTAGATTTTTGACTAGCCATGACTATAAACAAGTCTCAGGGTCAAACTCTCAAATTTGCGGGTATTGACTTGAGAGAACATTGCTTCTCTCATGGGCAGTTCTATGTTGCTTCCTCACGAGTAAGTTCTCCCAGTAGCTTGATAGGTTTAGCGCCAAAAGACAAATTAGTTAAGAATATTGTGTACAGGGAAGTTTTGTAGGCCCTAATTTTTTACACTAACTTGCTAAACAATAATACTTCTTAACGCGTGCGAAGCCGCGGGCAAAAGCTAGTATTTTATATTTAGCTTACAATATCAGGAATTTTGAACAACAGCTTCCGAAACTTCATATTATAAGGAATCTACTGCAACTATTTGGTCGTGTACACCTACTTTTGCTCGTCATTGTACTTAGCACGTACAT
This sequence comes from Chrysodeixis includens, assembly GCA_941860345.1. Classification (NCBI taxonomy): domain Eukaryota; kingdom Metazoa; phylum Arthropoda; class Insecta; order Lepidoptera; family Noctuidae; genus Chrysodeixis; species Chrysodeixis includens. The sequence continues at coordinate 269,302 of OW796112.1, read as the reverse complement.
ATTATCGTTATAAAGAGTAGTGAGTTTGTAGTCGTTGTAAGAGGTAATCTCAAGAACTAAATCGATTTTGGAAGCTTATTGGCTGTCTAGTACTCATAACACAAGCTACTTAACATGCTTAACTTGAGTCTAGATTGCGTTGTGTGTTGAAGTATATTCATTTATTTTATTTTTTACTATACACAAACATTCAACACAGTTATCTAAAATACAATTCGATGTACACAGGCGCGTTTAACCCAAAAAATGATTTTTCTAACATCAAACATTTTTAAAGTACAAAAATGAAATATGAACTCTAGTGAAAGGTATGCCAAGAGTGGCACGTATAAGGACAGCGAGCCAGACAGTCCACCTGTAGTATTAATGCGACAATTTATTTGAAGAAGAATTGTCTCACGTCCTAAATAAACAGTATATTATGACCGTTAATACAATAATGTGCAAAAAATAATTTGTATAGCATTGACTTCAAGCTATATAACTTTCACACAATGCACTAGACTCATACTAAACTGAGCGTGTATTATGATTACTAAACAACTGATAAAAATACGTATATACTTCTAAATACATACATATTATAAATAAATTACACCTAGACACAGAACAAATGGTCGTGTTCATCACACAAACATTTGTCCTGAGTAGGAATCGATACAACTACAGTTAATTTACAATTTTTAAAATTACCTATACAAAATAATTGTCCGATACAAAATACGATACAAAATCAATCAGACAAGCTATGACGTACCTACCTAAAAATAGCTTGGAAAAAGACCAATTTTCCTCTATTATACCTGCAGTATTCGCATATAACTTCGCCTAGTCCCGTTTTATACGTCGTTGACATAGAAACGTCATTTTGCGCACGTGTAGTGCCCCTTTACCTCGAGAAGTTACAAGTACTGGCGAGCAGGGCCAGTAACATTAGTTAAGGTTTAGTTTACAAGATGTAAACTTCATTTTTAGAGAGGTTGAAGCAAGTTGTACTTTTAAAGTACTCTTATATGAGTATGTAAGTGTTTAAGATAATAAATACAATTGATAATTAAGATCGATTTGGTTACAGAAAAGCTATAAAGGTGAGTGTGTTTGTATGTTCGTGTGTTGTATTATTACAGCACGGTTTTGTAATAAAAACATTACAAAAAACAATATTGGAACCCACACAAATTTCGATGAACTAACTAATCTTAATTTTGAACGGTTAGCCCGTATTATTAGACATTTGACTTGTTTCTACTAGATAATTAAAATTCACATTCACATTGATTGCATAAAAACATTTACCTTAACACGTAGTTATATGAGCAATTAAGCAAGACATGACAGTTCTAGTAATACCTTTTCTTTTTTTTTCTGGCACTTCACGGAGTAACTTTTCTTACAAAAACTTCAAACTTCTCAGTACTACGGACCTCCTTAGTGAACTTCACAGTTAAAATTGTAAGGTGGAAATTCTTTTTAGATGTGTTTTACGTATGCGGCGGGTCCGTGCGCCGCATCGCAACGGTTCGTGCAGTCCTGCATACATAATGTGCGGTGGAACGAATGTTGAGTGCATTTTGGTACATATTTGGTAGAAATATTCAGTTTTCAGGTATATGTCGGTAGGTTTTAGTATGTCTTTTGAGAGTGAAGGGTATATTTAAAAAGGAAATGTTTTTTATATGTTTTTGGGAGAGTTAAATTATTGTAAGTCTTCTTTTGACAGTGTACTCGGTATATTTTAATACATAACAGATGTTTTAATAGAAGTAAAATATGTTTGAATGTGGTCTAATTCAGTCTTTATTAACGTAACCTCTTTGAAAGCTATGATTTGATCAGCAGAATACCGTTCATACTTTTACATTAAACGACTATCTATGTATGGGTAAAGCAGTGTGTTTTTAATTCTTTAGACAATTTCAGACTCAGAACAAGCATTTGTCTAACGCACAAATTCTTGACCTGCGCAGGGATCGAGCCCGCGACAGGTTGCGCACAGTGGTTCTTGGCACTGGCATGATGACCTGTACCACTTGACTATCCGTGCATTTAAAATTATAAAAAAAGTATTGCGATTTTAAACTAGAAGCGTTGAGGCAGATTGATTTGCTAACGTATAAAACTGAAAATTAAAATTCGCGTGTTTTGTCGAAAATACATGTCATTTTAATACATTTATGGCAGAAATTCAATCAACGCTATACACATTTATGAAAATGTCAATTACATAATTTCAGAAACTGGAATGTGTATTGCAAGATTAGGGTCAAAACGGAACTTTAAATTAAAATAACAAGTATATATCTCATCATAACGTTACAACCCAACTAATAAAGGTTTATTAATATAAAGGTTGTGTTCACGTAACTACAACCTTTTTGAATAAAGGGCTCAGTTTAGCAAACATTGTTATCACTTTAGCTTTATAATAACTCCAACCTACTATCTCCTCTGAAAGTAAAATTAATATAATAATAATATTCCACTACTTTCACACAACGCCATCTAGTCTCAAACTAAACAAAGCTTGTATTATGAGTACTGGACAACTGATAAACATGCTTATATACTTCCATACACATATTATAGATAATTTACACCCAGACACAAAACAAGTTATCATGCTCATCACATAAACATTTGTTCTGGGTGGGAATCGAACCCACGACCTCTAGTATAGCAGTCAGAGCCACTAACCACTAGACCAACAGGCCAGTTATTATGCTGAAGGAGCTATATAATACATACATAAACGTCACGCCTCTTTCCCTTGGGAGTAGGCAGAGATCACATCATCATAGAAGCTAGAATTTTACTTTAAAAACTAGTGTTAGGCCTTCTGGAGTCAGTGTTAGGTTACGCAGCAACAGGGACAAAATTAGCCGAATTTTTGGGTAACTCCCACTAACTAACGAGGGATAATCAGTACAGATTAGACTTCATGAACTTTAACGGTAAAGTTCGGTAATGTTAATTAGGACACGATTATAGTTAACTTTTATATAGGGATGTCTAGATAAGTAACACTTTTACCTATTTGTCATGAAACGAGATTGGCATCGCTTAAATGTATGGAAATGACATTTTGAAAATTGACAAGCTTAGATAGATTTGCTTTTTATTAAATTTGAGTATTTCAATGATTCTTAATAATGCAGAAATATCAGTTACCATCCCTTTTCAACATTGGTGTTATAGCAAAGAATAAACACACTTTACTAAAGCAATATGCCGCGTCACTACATAGCATAAAATAAAGCCGATTCCCTTATCTGTCTGCCCTTATGTATGCTTAGATTTTTTTAAATCAGGCCACGGTTTTGTTCAATAAACATTGATTCAAGAGGAATGTTTATATGCACTATACATCTGCACTGCACTAGTGCAAAATCGGGGCAGATCGTTAGTTTAGTACCTAAATATAGCACTATTTTAATTCTTATTTCTCCAAAAATACTTCTAAACCATGAACTCACAACGACTAAAGCTTCAAGATTCGCTAATTAGCTAAGTTTGCTTTTATTTCGGTTTGTCACGCACACGAACAATTTGGTCACTTTGTGAATAGTCTCTGGAAAGTGCTGAAGTCAAATATGAGGGACAAACGTTTCAGGAATGTGTTCTCCTGCTATTTTGAACGCTAGTTTAACTGACATAAGATTCATTTTAGATTAATTAAAACATATTTATTAGGATAAGTGAACTTTAGACTGTGGGCATCATGGTTTGCGAATGTGTATGTGACGAGAGTAGTTAAGCTGCGCAGGCCGCGGTTAGCCCGTAGATGGGTAAGCATTTGCTTATGCACCAATGGTTCAGCACTTCGAAAAGCAAAAAATACGATTAAATATTGGGCACATTCATTTGTTTGATTACCTATTTAATTGAGAGCTCGTCTTTACAACTCTAATGAAGTCAGGACTGTTAAGATTAGTCCCTAACCTTTAGTCTGCGTTTTTGGATACTTACCTATAGTATAAAGTTATTATACCTAAAGGACATCCCCACTTCGCGAACTAAAATGATGAGATTTCAGAAAACACACTATTTGTTTTTTGACGCGTCTGTTGGTCTAGTGGTTAGAGAACCATACCGGAGGTCGTGGGTTTGATACTTACACAGGGCGAATGTTTGTGTGATGAGCACGATCATTTGTTCTGTTTGTAATTTAATTAATTAATAATTATACAAGTATGTTTATCAGTTGTCTAGTACTAACAAAGCAAGCTCTGCTTAGTTTGAGACTAGATGGCGTTGTGGAAATGTTGAGGTATATTTGAGGAACTTTTATACTATAATTCAAGCTTTCGAAAGTTTTTTGACTATTTAAACAGATTAAAATGTCTTCTAAACCCTCTTTAACCCGTCTAGACTATTATTTAAAACCTAATTTAATAGCTTTTCTTACTTCCAATGATTAATGTGCAGCGGTAATTCGGTAATCCATCTCGTCTGTAATGCGAACAATTTATCCTGACGCGTTTACGTTTAGCTAGAACATTTGAGAAATTTATTGCTTATTGCGGAAATATTACGGTTTTCATTTGTTTTTGCCTGGTAATCGTAGGTATTTTTAGATCTACTTTTAGTGTTATTTTAGAATAGGTAAATGTTGCCTGTCAGTTGGGTTGAATGTTATTCGCTTTATTTCTTGCTTTTCTTAGGAGAGAAATTGTTACGCAACGGGTATTAGTTTATATTTATTTTTTAGTTAACAATAGTCTTGAATTCGTTTGTGAATATTAAAATTAGATTTTATTAATTGTTTTTTGATACTTAAACATATTTTAGTTGATAGTAGTATACGGTCATTTCAATAAGCCAATTTTGTTATAATTTAAAATATATTTCATCTAATTATTGAAAAATCTTACGCAGAATTCGTTAATTTTACAAGATGAGACAAAAACTTGTTCTTAAACTTTACTTTCATTAAAAACTTATTCGTAACAAGCTCTTTGTAAAGTTCGCTTAAATATTAAATGTCGAACGTTTTCTACGAAGTACGAGTTTTGTGTTCTGACAATTGTTAACAAGTTTGTATGGGTAATTAAAAAAAAGTAAGTACTGTATAGTCAAAGTAATAATGTATAATTGTATATAGGCCGCGATAGGACCCAAGCACTCTCAGTGCTTTAAAACCATTTATATAGCCACTCATACATACATATATGTATACATGTTAGCTAACGTACAATAAAAATTCAATAACAAATGAATGTGTAGCTAAGAAACCAGCTTAGTATACGCCGAGTGAGCCTGCCGGGGCTGCGGGATGTTCGTGAGAGTTACCGCGACCCCGACACCCAAAGGGCTCCAGGAGGAACATAGTGAGTTTTACTCAGTAAAAGTCTGACACTCCCTCCCGCTGCACCCACAGTGAGCGGGTCATTTGATGATTTCCCACGAAAAAAAAGTATACGCCGAGCGAGGTGGACACTGATTTTCAGCTGATCCGTGTCACTTGCAATAAACATTAAATTTAGTTCTGTCGCGGCCTTTTAAAGTAAAATTATTGCAGTTGTGGAAGCGTGACAGGGCACTACACGGCGTAGAGCGGCGTTTCTCTTCCACAACTGAAGTTATATTATTACTTTAAGAGGTGATGATGAAGTAGGCCTTCGAGATATTTAAGCGATTAGGACTTTAAAACAACGACTACCACACTAAAGACATTAATGCCTATGCCGTGAAGAGTTTCACAGACATTTAATTCACATGCACAAAGACACCCAGACTCAAAACAAGCATTTGTGGATTGCACAAATTGTTGCCCTACGCGAGGATCGAACCCACGACACGTCGCGCACTGTGGCAATTGGCTTGGTAATCTAGTCCACTCGGCTATCCGTGCAGACGACTTCTTCTCATAAGTCAAATTAACTTTGAAAAAACAAATATACATTGGTTACAAACTATTTATCTCCACTGATTTGGACCTTAGTTCCACCTGTAACAAAAATTAAAAAAAGTAACTTATCAAAATCAGTTCATAAACGACGAAGTTATCCACGGAAAAACATAAAAAAGCTTGTAAACGGTCGACTTGAGAAACCTTCTCCTTTTTGAAGTCGGTTAAATAGCTAGGATTCTAAGCTTTCATGGACCCGCAAGGCCAGCACGATTTCTTTGTGTGTTCTGTTCTATTATTTTTAATAAGTTTCCTCATACAATTTCAAACTTATACTACAATAATAATTACCAAGCTTCATGGTAATGCTGCAAAAAGTTTGTATACCTACAAGTTTACAATACAAATGGCCAAGTTAAGAAAGGAGGTTCTAGTTTACTTCTTTTCAACTTGTGCATTTACATTTTAATTATTTTTCTTGGTGCTTTGGTTACTTTTTGTGATTGTAATTGGATATTAAGGTAACAGTTTGGTATGATAGTCACGCTGTCAGTAATTAATATATAAATGTTTATACATGAGCCAGAAAAGTACTATCATGATGATTCATTCATTCCCCTGCCCTCATCCCAATTATTATTTGGGTTCGGCGCAGCATGTCTTCTTCTTCCACACGTCCCTATCTGACGTCATCTCGCAAGCAACACTCTTTGCAGCCATATCATCTTACAATCCGTCCATCGTTTCTTTGGTCTTCCTCTTCCCCTATATCCATCCACATTCAGGACTAGTCAGAAAAACCAATAGAATCAAAACAGTGCTCGTCATTCGATGTCTTGCGTCATACGAATGTAATACAAATTAGCATTCAGAAATAAGCTTTTTATTCATAACATCGGCGCGAACTTCTCGACGCTTTTTTAGGGTTCCGTACCCAAAGGGTAAAACGGGACCCTATTACTAAGCCTCCGTTGTCTGTCTGTCTGTCTATCTCCTGGCTGTATCTCATAAACCGTGATAGGTAGAAAGCAAAAATTTTCACAAATTGTAAATAACACAGGTATTTCCATTTCCGCTATAACAATGAATACTAAAAATTTAAAAAAAAAACATATTAAAGGGGTCCCTATACAACAAACGTAATTTTTAAGCAACTTTTACACGATCTTAATAAACAGATAAAAACGGTTTTTGTAAACGTGATTTTCTATTATACATGACAGATAAAAACGGTTTTTATAAACGTGATTTTCTATTACCTGTAGATGTACGGAACGCTGTGTGCACGTGTCAGTCTCGCACTTGGCCGGTTTTATTTAAAAGCTTTCCGTCTTTGTTTACAAGCATTAATGGTTTCTCATAAACTTTCTGCGTTGGAATAATTTCACGGTACTTTTTCAGCCATTGGTTACGAAAGAATGGTGAATAAATAAACAGCTGAGGATTGCTGATTGATAAAAGGTATTTTGTGTTGGAAGATTTTTTAGAGGTATTTACTATTATTTGTTGAATATTAAATGTTTTTTGTTATATGATAGTTAACAATGCATAATTATAGATTAAATAGATAATACAGTTACTACTTATCAGTTGAAGTAGGTGGCTGTTCTCAAACAATTAATTGCAAAAGATAATTATTATACAACGTAAATCTTTCAGGGTTAAATGGAGCCCTTTTCTCATATATATAGTGAGTTAATGTTGATCATCAAGATCGCGGGTCAGTTATTCCAACCTCTTCTTAATTTTGTTCAAAGACACATTGTGAAAGAGCAGAATCTCCGATCACAACCTTTTGCTTAAAAGATGATTCCACAATTATGTAGTACTAAGTAGTAGTAGGTACTGCAACTAAGCTTATGAAATAATCATTTTTTTTATTATTTGTAGCTTCTCTAGCGTCGTCTTGTATTTGAACTAAGAATAAATTCAAATAAAGTTAACAAAATAATAACCAATTTAAAAACTACAGTAAACAAGACAACCACAGCAAAAACTATTTACAGCACAAAAGAGATCCAAACACTCAACAACAAGAATAGATAAACAACAAAACAAATGATACATCTTGTTGTAATTACAACGCTGCTCTTCCATTAAGGGAACAGGTGTGTTCCTTAAGACCACAATACGTCAGATTCCCGGGACAATTACAAAGGAAATGCAATTATTCCTTGGAAAAGGTTGTAATCTCTAGGGATAGACGGAGATTTGCCGGGAACATATGAATCTAATGTATTATGGTCAAGATTTTTGTTCTTTCTTTCTTTTATATCGACTCCCGCACTAAGGAATTTAATTCTTGTATCGTGTGGGTTCATTAAATTCACATGCACAAAGACACCCAGACTCAGAATCTAATCGAACAAATTCTTGTCCTACGTGGGGATCGAACCCGAAACACGTCGCAGTAGTCAGTCCTAATTAAAAAAATTGGTACGAAACAATCATAACCTGAAATAAATACTAACAGTATTAAATTGATAGCCGCATATTACACATCCATAAATAGGTACTCGTACGACCAATGCATTTAATGCTCTATACCGTTACAAACAAGATTGAATTTCACTTACCGTATTCTCAAAACTCAATTACGTAGCACTCGTCATAATATAAAAATATACTAACTTATACATAATAATGTGTATTTCGAATGCACAAGAGAAAATATAAAATAAAATAGTGTTTCCGACTTTAATTTCGTTTTATGAAAATGAAGTGCCCCTCGCATGGCCCACGTTGGTACCAGGCGCTCATAACATCGTGGGATATAATTTATAGCAGCATTACTACTATGCTGACGTAAGTTGGTTCAGGATAGGGTATTTTATCAGTATTTTTGTATGTAGGTTTTATTAGATGTTAAGGAATTTAACTCAAAGAGTACAATAATACAGTTAATTTTAATACTTTTTTATTAAACACACTGAAAAATCGAATATTTATGTGTTAAGTTTAAGTGTGTGTGTGTGTCTCTCGACGATAAAACGGATCGACCTTTTTAATATAATTTTGTATGGATTTGTCGACTAGGCGCATTGCATTCAAAAGCTAGTTTAGTTATCAAAAGAAGAAAGAGCCCTAATCTCCCCAAGGTTTTTCATCTCTTGTTTTCTTTTCAGAAAATTATTCTGACCAATTTAAAAATATCACATTGGTACTTGTAAAGCAAATATATAAAAGTCTAAATAACAATATCTACAACAGTGAAAAGAACTTTTAAATTGAAAACATTTTCACTCTACGATTCACAATTTTGAATATTTTTTAATAAACAAGATTAGACTTTAAAGCTTTCGAGTCGGCGCCAAAATGAAAGTTTTTATTTCACAATGCCTAGCAAACGTGCTTATGAAAAGTTTTAAGAATTTGATTTTATAGAAAAGTATGAAAAGTCTTTTTGTCCTTTTGTACGGTAAACTATTATCAAGTTTTAATTAAGAGCATGAGAAAAGAATTTTTATTTTTTGCACGATTAAAGAAAATCAAAATTAAATCTTGCTACGATCTTTTAGTTTTTGTACTTATTTTTTTATAAATACCTACAGAGGTACATACAATATACAAACTATAGAGAATAACAAAGGTACCTAAAAATACGATTAAAAACCTATAGAAAAAAAACAAAATTCGAAATGAAATCTTGCTAATTTATATTTAAAAAAACACACTTAGTTACATTTAATATACATACTGTACATATCATACGTTTAAAAAAAGCAATAACTTTACAAAAATATCCTACAATTCAACCCTTTACATTGTACATACAAACTAAGCCTATACATTTGGTTGCTATGACAACGAGAAACAAATACCGTCATTTTATCCATTAATTTAAGTGTCCATACACCCTCTACTCCCATTAGTACCACGAGCTGATAAAATAACAAAAGAGTAAGTAGTTAGACAGGGGTTAATAAAAATGATAGATTATATTTTTTTACACTAACTTTTTTTACACTGTATAATTTTTGGAACGGAATAAAGCCTTTATATGACACTACAATGTGACATTATTCGTATATCCACGGCTTGTGTCGATTTGTTGTCAATACTCTTTGCGACTGTTATTTGTTGATACCATGACTGAAAACCACAAAAAACCTTACTAGCTTATTTAGCTTTTAAATATCCTGTGGTTTTTGACACATATTTTCTTTAAACCACATATTTTCTACAATTATGTAACTTCTTTAATATAAAGGAGTTAGCTATGGAGTTTCTTGCCGGTTTTAATGTTGCGCTTGACCGCAACATACAATTTCAATTTGATTAAAAAAAATGACATAGCAGTCTTCATCAGCCATAAGACCAATTCCTTTAGACTCTAACCATTTATTTATTTATGTACACACAATTAACAGACAGAAAACAAATTATACATAGAAAAACAATAGGTACAAAGGTACTTTTTTTTTCGCTCGCACATGCTCTATGTGACCCTGGCTTTCTTATTTCTTAAGAAATTTCTGCCAGCAGACCTGCGACAGGAGAAAACAAGAAAAAACAGACACACCATTATGGACAATTTGGGAAATTCGACAAAATTCTCGCTGAGTTTTTTTAGCATACTTTGAAACAACTCTACCATAATTCTAGAAGTCAACTTTCCTAATACTTAACACGCTACACAAAATACTCATCCCCTATAAAAAAAAAAACATGACTTCAAATGGTAACGCAAACACAAATTACTCTTTTAATATAGCAGAGTTGAAATCAATTGGTTCACGCGCTCTCTGGAGCACAAACGGATATCACTGGGCAAATAGGTCACTCGGACTAAAGGACCGCTGCACTTGGTCCTTTGCTACGGATAATAATATAAAGCTGGGAAATTTATTTTGACTTTTCGCTGTAGTTAAGTAATGAATAACGTTGGAGTATAAATTTTAGTATGGATAAATTTTGTATTTTAAACTTTTGGTAACTAAAGTGATGGTCGTTTCTATAAGAACTAGCAAAGTGTCAAGTCTGAGTCGTGCGACTTATCGACATATTATTATGATGACGACGGGGTACGAAAAGTAAAAAACTAATTAGGCCGTCAGATAGGTAATAAAAAACACGTATTTTTTCCTTAATCTTAGCAATAATATGTAGTTGCTAAAGATATAATATTAAGTATGTTTGTCATTTATCTAGTACTCATAACAAGTTACTTACGCTTACGTAAAGTGGAACATTTATTTATTTATTACACTTCTTCCCAATACATTTTATTTAAATAAAAGCTAGTTCAAGAAGTTTTCTACACAAGTTTACCTTTGTATACACCAGGTATAACGTACCTGTGTTTTACATAATGGCTCCCAAAGGCACCGGCAAGATGTGTGCATACGAGCAAGATAAATGCAGGCGAATATATGCTTTATGCTTGTTATTTTACAGGCTATTATTGTATGAATATCATTTGCTGTGGAGATAGTTTAGATGGAAAAGGATGTATATGTATAGTAAATTATTGATGTGTTTTTAATATTAAAATTATGTAAATTGACATAATGAAAGTATTATTTTGTAATCGGTAATTCTACATTTTGCTAATTTACGTTGTTGTTGCATACTTATTGTATAAGTATAAATTGTATTTATCTATTTTTAAGAGTAACTTCTGCGAATGTCATTTTGGAGCCGTGCAACCAGAGTTAGTAACGATGTGAAAGTGCCTGAGGAGGCCTATTCGAAATATAAACCTTTTGATTTTTCTTATTTTGGTGGTCATAATATAACTAAATCAATATCTAGCATGCTCTCTGATATTTCAAAGAAAGACTGAGCATTGTACACCCCGCTAGCTCACAGCGACTTGACAACCGAATCTTTTGGCGTGTATGAAAAGGAGTATAAATACTAAACCACACAATTATGCGATGCTATAAAGAAAACAAATAAAATACACTCTTTTGTTTTCTAAAAGTAAAATTAATGTAGAATTCTGACGTACAAATTAGTGTTGCTGTCAGGCGCGCGTCAAGTTTCCTTTCTTATTACATTCTTTGTGCAAATGTCTTTTATAGTACATTTCATTGTTATTACACTGGCTGGTTTAAGGTGAACGTACACTTAGCCCACCCGAGCGCGTTGAACTAGTCTATCAAAACTAATTTTAAAATTCTACCAGAATTATTCCAACCGTACTCCTCCGAAACGGCTGGACCGATTCTCTTTAAATTAAGTACATGCATTCAGTAACCTGTCTGAGAATCGGTCAACATCAATTTTTCATCCCAATTTTGTTTTTTCGTAAGTATCATGACATGTAACCTTGCACACTTCTCCGTATCAAATCGTTCAAATACGAAGGAGATGGGCAGTACAGAATTCTTAGTCTTTTCGTTCGACGCGTTTGGCCCGGATAAGTATGCGTTTACCATTAAGGCGACATTTAATAAAAATATTTAGTATTTCGCTCGGTTTCTTTAGAATCTATGTAGCGCGAATAGCTTTCTGAATTGTACTGAAAACTGAAAAAGGTTGTATTGTCAATTTAAATTTTCTGGGGTAATGAAAATAAATAAGTTTTATAACTACAGTGTCGGTGCTAGTACAGTAACTAGACTGTTGAATATTTTACAAAATACGATGTACTTAAATATAGTAAAACCCCTGTTTTAACACATGTTTAAGTACTAATAGTTAATACTATTAAAATAATGTATATGCTAGTGTATACTATTATAATGGTGTGTATACTAATAATAATATAGTAGTTTCTTTCCCTAATGACACTATTATCATTTAATTTAGTAGTATTAGACTGGCTTAGACATACTGAAGTAAATAAAGAAGGATATGTTTAGATTAATGTTGGGCTAGTCGGTGTGGTTATCATGTGGTTTAAAAGTAGGACTGTTGCCATTGGGAGGGAGACAGTCTACTACAATGTACATAGCATCATCTTGCTTTCATAATTGCAACAGTTCTACATTGGGAGATTATTCTACAGCCATTAGTCCAATCAGAAAATTACAACACGCGATATAAAATTGTGGAACGTCAATTTTAGAAAAATCTCTATTGCTTTACCAAAATTACAGCCAACTCTAAAATAACTCTCTTTAAAATTTTACAAATATTACATCACATATGTTTCCTCTTTTTACTTTACGAAACGTGCGACATTTAGCATCAAGTTCCACTTTTGTACGTCGCTGTACCTTTTCAGTTGGTCCGGTTTCCACTCAAATAGGGTCAAGTATAAAATTACTGAGGTTTCAAGAGTTTTCACACTGGGACGCGTGTTAAATTTAAAATATAACAGCGTAAAAACATTATTTATAAAGACTGGCTAAATATAGAATGTGTTTTACGTACCACAGTAATTTTTTTAAATACCGTTATTAACAATTTTGTTTAAGATAATTGTTAAATTATAAAGTTTATTCACACGTATTTATCGGGAATGCTCGACTAGTTTAGGACCTAACCGGAGTTTTTAATCATGACCTGACGCAGCGGCGGGGTCGAGAGTGCACCCATTCTGAATTCTTCTTCTTCGTTCAAGATTATAATTGTTGTTCATTTCACTAAAATAAGATACACCGATCAAGATATTCTTATTGTATAATTGCTACCGCTATTTTATGATACCACTCTATGAATGTTCCACAGCTGGGCACATGTGTTTTACCATTTTAGAAGGCTGAATGATCACATTGATCATCACTTGCTCACTGCGGGCGTATCCAGATTCCAATATTTGGAATTTCCTTGCGATTTTTTCTCCCACCATTTTCCAAAAATGTCCTTGAACATAGAAAGTACATATTAAAAAAATCCCTACAGTCTGTGAAGACAAATTCGTAATTGCAACCGCAAGACCAGTACATAATGATATTTTCAATTTCCACCCAAAATACACCAACACAACACCCTATACTTCTAGTAGACTAGTATCAAATACTATGGGTATTTGGCATTGCCAGCACCTCTCCAGCCTTATTGGTCTTAGAGTCCACAATCGTGGGAACCAATAAAACCAATATCGCCAGTAATTGTCAATAAAACCGCAGCCTGTATTACTTCCACTGGACTGTGCACGGAGATAGAGAGGCTAGATGAGGCATGTAACATTTTAAGGAATGGAATGGTTAAAGATTGTTTATAATATTAACTGGAAGCTCTTTTTCACAATAGCAACAATTTAATATTAAGAAGCAGGTCTCTCTGAATAATGTAAGATTTTATTTGATTTCTGCTAGTTTTGTAATATTTTGAGTAGGTATTTGATTTGCAGCATCTTTACTATATTAAAAGGTTTATAAGCATGAGTTTAGTTAAACTTAAATTTAAACTTTAAAACCGAAACCATCATACATTATGATCATATTCACAACTATTTTTTTCATCACATTACCAGTCCAAATATATAAATAAGCTTCCATAACCAAATGACGTAAAAGTAATAAACTAGATAGTTAATTAAATAATTACTGTTGACCTTATTCCATAACAGGGGGAAATTCTTAATTTTTTGTTCTATATATAAGCTTACGAATGACGGTTAAAATTACAAGACCTTTTATTTTAATATCCCTAAAAACAGTCCCTGTCACTTCCAGTGCCTCTACATCTTCGTTTCTAATTTTACAACTAGAAGAGAGAGCTTAGCAATTTATTGCCGACGCTCCGTGCTAAAGATTTATGCTAGAGCTCTATACACGGCTTGCATATGTTAAGGTTGAATGCAGTGCTGAATTTTACATGTTACTACATGTGCGCTTAAATTTATTGATAATTGAAGTTGTTAATTTGATTGCGTTTGTTTTAATTTTATTCGGTAATCGTGTATTATAAACCCCGTCAAGTGTGAGTCGGACTCGCGCACGAAAGGTTCCGTACTATCATCTCATCTCCCATTTTTTAAATTAATAGAAAAACTAACGATATTGGTAATCTAAATAATGGCTTAAATGTATTATCGGATTGGTTTTCAGCGAACAACTTACTTTTGAACGCGTCCAAAACAAAATGTTTGAAATTTTCTCTTACAAATGTTCGGTCGCATATAGATTTGGATGTAATGCTTTATGGCAATAATCTTGAATTTATTGACAAACCCGTATTTCTAGGCATAACCATAGACTCAAAGTTGCAGTGGGGCGCGCACATCTCAGCCCTGTCTCGAAGGTTAAGTTCTGCCGCTTTCGCGGTCCGAAGAATAAGACAGCTTACAGATGTCCCCACTGCTAAATTAGTTTACTACGCGTATTTCCACAGCATTATGTCATATGGCATTTTGCTGTGGGGCTCTGCTGCCGATGCAGAGTCTGTTTTTATTCTACAGAAACGCGCTATTAGGGCAATTTACTGCATGGGGCCCCGTGAGTCCCTGAGAAATACGTTTAAAGAGATTAATGTTTTAACAATGCCCTCACTATACATAATGGAGAATATATTGTATGTTCGTAAAAACCTTGATAAATTCAGTACAAATAGTGATTTTCATAGTATTAACACGAGAAGTAAAAATAAACTGGCAGTTCCAAGATTTAGACTAACTAAAACAAATACTAAATCTTTCCTAGGAAATTCTATCCGTTTTTATAACAAACTGCCTGATAGTATTATTAAATTACCAAGCAATAAGTTTAAAAATGCCATGAGAGCCAAGCTGATAAGTAAAGCGTACTATTCAATTATTGATTACGTAGATGATAGGCGCGCGTGGATGTAGTATCTCTGCACATGTCGTCTCCCTGGCAGTCGGCTAGCCTTTTATTATAATTTATTATTTCCTTAGCTTTCCCTTAGCGTCTACTTGAGGAGCTTTGACATGCCTTGACATTCCTGTTAGGGTTTGATTAGGACTACATATTTTTTGTATGTAAAACTATTATTATTTTATTTCCTTGTAAGCTATGCTTTGTACATGTATCAACATCGTAAACTTGGTAAAATAGTCGGGTTCCTATTTTTTGGTAATCATTTCTATTTTCTTTATTCAAAGAATACTTTATCCTATATTTGTCTGTAATCTGCATATTTTACTAATTTGCGTTGTTGCTGCATAACTATTATTGTAAAACTTGTATTTTCTATATTTTAAAAGAGTAACTTATGGAGTTTCTTGCCGGTTCTTCTCCATAAGAACGACATTTTGGAACCGCGCAACTAGAGTCAGTAACGTTTTGAAAGTGCCTGAGAAGGCCTACTCGAAATAAAAACCTTTTGATTTTGATTTTGATTTTGATCTAAGATAGTAAATCACGTTTGTTGTAGATATACTAACTTTTAGTCTGTTATTCTACCTGTTTATTAAGATCGAGTAAAATTACGTTTGTTGGACTTTGATATTTTTTTTATTTTTAGTATTTGTTGTTATAGCGGTAACGGAAATCATTTGTGGAAATTTTAGCTTTCTAGCTATCACGGTTTATGAGATACAGCCTGGCGATAGACAGACAGACAGCGGAGGCTTAGTAATAGGGTTCCGTTTTGCCCTTTGGGTACGGAACCCTTAACATGCTATTAATACGGGTTTTTTTACTAGCCTGTAGTGTCCTACTGTTAGGAAAAGGTTATACGGGGATTTAATAGGCAATAGAAAGCAGTAACACGGGTCTCCTACAAGACCCGTGTAACTGCTAGATGGCATACTTCTACCCAGAAGTATGCCATCTTGAGACTGTTGTTGTAGTGTAAGCTCTAGTAGTATCTGATGTAATGAGAAGTAACTAAAGCTACTTTTACTTCAAAAAAAATATTTTTGATTTAGAATATAAACGAAATAACTTTTTTGTTAGATGGCACAGCTGCTAGTAAACAATAAAACCTCTCTTATTGAATTAAATATAAAAGTAAACAGCATAATTCTCTGACATACTGGAAAAATGGTATGAATTAAAAAAAACATTCTTTTTTTTTCTACAATTTACTTTCCTAACTGTCTTTCAGCTGAATGTATTGAAAAAAAGGAATAGTATTTCCCCGGCTTTCATAATCCGTGAAAATACAATATTTTCGTTTCATATTCTTTATTTCATCTATTTATCAACTTGTTTTGCTAACAAACATCGTAGATTCGTAGCGATATTGCTACGGGCGTAGCAATTTGCTACGAGTTTCATAATATTTTTTGTTAGGATGAATCATTCTATTTAATCAGGTAGTAGTTGAGTAAAAACAAATATAATTCACTTCAGTGAGGATTTAACTTTTCTTACGGTGTATGCTGAAGAAATGAGTATTTTATTTTCTTAATAAACACGTATGTTTGTACTGCAATATCGATTTAAGTAAACAGATTTTGATATTTTAATTAAAAGCTTGTTTTTGAAGCGTTTATTTGCTTTTTTGTTTTAAATTTGTTATTTGGTAGTTAGTATAAATACAAACGTTAATTAAAAAGATATCCTAAGATATAGATTTTGCTTACTTTAGAAATACAAAAATTTAATTTAGCCTCACTATCGATTTAATATTCAATCGTCTTACACCTCATTCCCACAGAAATTTCCTTTGAAATGCAACCTCTTTCAGAAATATCCTGACACAGCAACTAGCGCCATCTACCTGACTAATTACCGCAATCCCACGCTTTCATCGGTTGCATCTTACATTAATAGCTGTAATTTATAGCTGAAGTAGAGCAAGGAAACTCAAGATTTTAGATTTTAATTCTAATGACGCGCCTGTTGGACTAGTGGTTAGTGAACCTGACTGCTATACTTGAGGTTGTGGGTTCGGTTCCCAACCAGGGTTATGTTTGTATGATGAGCACGATTATTTGTTCTGTGTCTGGGTGTAATTTATCTATAATGTGTGTGTATTTAGAAGTATATAGTTATGTTTATCAGTTGTCTAGTTATCGTTGATGAGTACAAACTGGTCTATAGGAATATGATTTACGGTCAGCGTGACCGAGTACAGAGTACTATTCTAATAAAGTATGATGCAATAGCATTGATCGACTAGTTAAGAACAAAAAATAATCATTTCAGAGATAAAAGATATATAAAAGGATTGTCAAAATAAAAAATGTGATATTTTTCATTTAATATTGCTGTATGCAAATGATTAAAACTTATTAAATATCTCTACATCTTTTTAGAATACGAAAACAAAAACAATAATGAAGTTAACAGTTAATAAACATTTATTAACTTAAAAATTCTTGTGTTAAAGAAAAATACAATTTTAGTTACTAACGAAGTACTTGAAGCCAACACTGTAATCCCACGCAAATTCCGCTTTTATCTCATTTACTTTTTATCTAAAAACCCCTCTAGTATTAAAAGAATACAGTGTGTTGAATACTAAATAAAAAAAAGTGTTTAATCAGATTCTTAGCTTTTGTGTAAACCAGCAGTTGCATTGTGTTTGCGAAACTTTTCTTTTTTTCTCTACGATAGTCCACTGTTTTTTATTTCATATGTTTACATAAGAAAGAAGTGATTCTTAACTTTGTTACTATCATCACTACATAGTAAAAAGCAAAGTCGCTGTCTTTGTCTGTGTGACTGTTAGCTTAAATCTTTTAAACTACAAACCAGAATTAAAATTGATTTAAATTTATTTTTTTGATTTAGCAAGCTCTTATGATATTAATTTTTGATTTTATATCTAAAACTACTAAAACTAAACTAAATAACGTTGTTTATTCTAAAAATATCACAATCTTAGTAACACATTTTCTAAGGCCATAAAATCAACTGCTATGTACTTAGATTGATAAACAATTTTCCTCGTCCAATTATACCTATCTAAGTAATATACTTAATTCCAATCGTAGCGCTGTTTAAGCGGCAAAGATCAGCATAATTAAACGTAGTACCAATCCCGGTATTCCGGGAATCGAACCGAGAGCCCGGCCCCGGTTAACTAATCTAGTGTTGCGGCGTCCAGCGGATGTGACTCTTCCGGCTGTAGTTGGCTATCCGTTTTTAAATTAGGGTTGTCACTTGCTAGTAATATATTTTATTTGCATTAACTCTTTTGTGTATTCTTTTTGTATTTTACATAAAAGTTAAATAGAGCTAGAGAGTTTTTATAGAAACGAAAAGGAATTCATTGGCTTGTCTTTTTTTAGGATTTCGGATTATCTTTTGCATTTCAAATTATAGAAAAATAACGCACTTTATTTAAATACCAGCGCGAATTAACACTATTCATTGCCCAATTAAACTCCACACCTCACATCAATATCGGATGAAAAGCTAAACATATTATTTCTGCTATCATTGAATACTAGTCATAGCAAATATCAAAGCCAGGAAAATAGCCCAATGCAAGCCTCGTGATTGGTTTAAATCAAGCTCTCTTGAAGCGAGCTCTCCTCGTTCAACAAACGTTGCCTATAACGTTATTATGTTAATTTATATCAAGTCTCAGTTTGCGAGGAACATGCTCTGAACTAGGATTATACAGTTTAATTACTAGCACGATATTGCGGGATAGAGTTGCTTAGATGTATGTTAGGATAAGCGAGAAGAGTGCTTTATAGTTTTATTTTTTAATAAACGCCCCCCGAACTACTAATTTAATCCCTGTATCGCGGGGGGTTTCACAGACATTCAATGCACATGCGCAAAGACACTCAGACTCAGAACAAGCTTTTGTGGATCGCACGAATTCTTGAACCCGCGACATCTCGAGCACAGTGGTAATTGGCGTAGTCACCTATACCACTCGGCTGTCCGTGTAGTCGTGTCATTACGATGAAGTATTAATAAACAGATAAATAATAAAGTTCAATAAACGATTGTACTGGGCGAAAACCTTTTTCTGTAAAGAAAAGAAAGGACCCTTAATCATCATGCTTGCTCACTTGTAGGTTGTCAATTTCAAACTAAATTACGAAATTCGATTTTCTTCATAATTTCTCATCTCTTGCCATCTAAAAATCAGACATCGCTCTACATTTGTCCTCAGCTTGCATGAAAGCATAAAATTTCCCGTTTTATTAAGTGCTAACCCTAACGAAGTACCCGTTATTTGTAATACATAGTTTCCTCATAAATCCCGCAGTTTATCGCTCAAGTTCTTTTTATTATCGCCATCTGGCTAATAGGGGTGTCACAAATGAGCATAATGTGTCCCAAACTATAAGTTTTTAAAAGTTTTAAGAGCATAATAGCTTTATCGGGTAACTTATCATTTTTTTTGTTTCAAACTATTTGGACTTCTTGAACTTTAAAAGTTATGCTTTTAAGATTTTTTTTAATTTTTTTAGTTTAGAGAAAAGTTTTAGGTAGGTTACATATTGCCAGTATTGATTACGTAGGTATAAAGTTATTTTAAACTGTTTTAATAGTCGCTCTTTGCTGTTTAGTGTGACACAAATGCAACAGAATTATTTCAAGAGGTGGTAACCTTCTTATAACATTCTAAATGATATAGTCATTGATTATAATATCAATCAAACATCTTAGAAATGTTTGAATATATAAGTCTTTCTTTTTTGATTTCCTAGGTGAAACTGTAATGGGGTGTGATATGTCGGAATCCCACAGGCTAAAAAACACCTCGGGCCCCTGCTATTGCCAAAGCTACACAGGTCTTAGATACCTGACGTTTTTTGATCGCTGCTAAAGTGTTTGTCGCTCATTTTCCTCTACATAACAAAAACGGAGCGACAGCCGATACGATAGAGCATCAAATGTGAAAGGTTGAATGTTTTATTACACATTTCTCTGTTCTGTCAATACAAGCATTTTCCATCAAATATGTACCAAGCCTTAATAGGTCAAGAGCAGTATACAACCTACATGGTAACTAACTACCAACATTAAAACATAAATAAAACACACAACCATTAAATGAGAAAGCTTTTAAATATGCTCGTTACCAACATTTCAAAATTAAGGTTTCCGCCTGCAAGCAGAAAATAGCCTATGTTTAACGAAACCCAGTTGAATAATTAAAAGTGGTTAGCGAGCGGAGGGTTAACTCGTGCGTTGGTAACTCGTTCGTGGGTAAGGGGTATGTTACACCGGAGGTTAAGGAGTAGGTATTGTGGAAATACTTTTATAGGTATCCATTGTATATGACGAATTAAGTCTAGACTCTACATTACTCTACTCAGGCAATATATTTGGAGAGTCCGGTCTTATATGAAATACTAGGACAATGCAAGGTAACCTTTGTTTGAAATGGATAATAAATTCTTAACAGGAAGTTGATGATGATGGTACAAAATGTTTATTTGCTGATTAAACGTTAATATGGAAGGTTCACTTTGCACTTTTCACACTATAATTTTAATACAGTAATTAAATAAAGACTCATCTAGTAAGAAATTTTGGAGGTCGGATTTTTTGCACATCAAAAGCTAATCTTTCTTAAATCATTCTCTTTTACATATAAATTGATACCTACATAATCATACTTGCATAATCTTTCTTCAAAAACATTAATCCATCTCTTTCTTTGGCACCGTAATATAATCTAAAGCATCTTTGTTAAGCCTAAATTGTTACTCAAAAGAACAAAAGACGATTGTTCTCAACATTTAGGAGTAAGTGGTTGTGATGTAAAGAAAGGCTTGTGAATACAATAATGATTATAAATCAAAATTTACAGAGAGAAAAAGACGATAAGACGTGTTGGTTTGTTGGTTGAAACCGTTTGATGCCCGTTTTGCGATCCGGTACAAAATGGCACATAACCAACTATCTTTAAATGATATTCTAACTGGCAAATGTATGACAAACCAGACAAAACAGCTGCGAGAACAATCTTAGCTAGTAAAAAACTTCGTGTTTGTCCGCTACTATGTATGAACCTATTTGTCAATAATGTAATAATAATTACACCCCTTTTCTTTTGATAACATGTGAAGCAATGAATTCAAGCTTTTTTTTAGCAAATTACATATAATACAAATACTTATTTTTAGCAGGGAAATCCTCACCCGCATCAGGGGAGAAAGCGGGTAGTGTCAGATTCTAACTGACTAAATCTGAACCGCCATGCAACGTCTTCCGTCTTTGGTCTATGTGTGGCAATACGTTGCACTTCATCAAGCTTCATAATACATATGCTTCCAAAAATATATACTCAAAGCTAAATTGAAAAAGTTTTTAAGTCAAATGAAAAGAAATTTCGTTTACGATTTCATTTGTAATCATTTTACGCTTACAGAGACGCTAATAGACCTACATATACAGGGTGTTACAGAAGTCTTTAATAATAAATCGGCGGTTTATTCTGTCATCAGTAATGTTCTTATTAAATAAATAAATGTTGTAAAAATATTGACTTCTAAGTACAATATACAGACCTTAAATGTAAGTTGAAGCGTGAGTAAAATGGGAGAGAAATAAGTGATATTAGAACTCAATTAAAAACAACCTAAACGGTTTAAAAAACTGTATATGCAACTGAGGAGTCCTACAAACTATGGTTGCCTACAATTTAAATGGAGTCCATCATTTTGTCCTGATTTGTATTTATAATCAACGCAACACATATTTCACATCCATTTACCTTCGTCTATCATAATTCTTCTATAAATCTTATCATCACTAGAATAATAACAAAATTCAACCCTTAAAAGCCGGCCGTTGACTGGTAGAAAATGCCCCAGACATTAAGTCCGCCATAGTGCATTATTTGTATAAGAAGCATAAATAAATATCCCGCTATTTCAACAACACCCTGTACAAAAAATCCATACCTCCTGCCTTCAATCAGGAAATACGTAGAATTGAATGAGATCCATCTTCCCGCTCTGTGCTTCGTGTATCTGTGCCATTCATCCCTTTTCCGTGCCTTTGCCTTTTAAAAACAAAAGAAAAATCTCGTCTTCGTTCATTTTGCAATTGGAAGAATAACTGGCTGGAAGGTTTTGGGTGGAGAAACAGGATGGAATTTGACAGGGACTTATATTTTTAGATGTTCGTGAGGAGTGTTTAATGTATATGGAGTAACTAAATAGTGTTTAATTGATATGTACAGTTACTGGTTGCTTTACAATGTATTTAAATAACAAAAGCAAAATTCTATATGCATTTCAGCATTTGTCAAGCGGTCTTTGGATCTGTTTTCTGTCGCACGAGATTCAACTTCGTTTATGGAAAAAAATAATTTATAAAACCACCAGTACAAAATTATATCATACTAACGACCCGCCTTAGCTTCTCACGGGTGCAATAATAATGTATTCATATGAACCGTCCTCCGAAAACATTATCTTTCTCAAAAAACAGCACAAAAATCCATTGTTTAATTTTAAAGATCTAGCATACATAAGGACAAACAGACGCGGAAGCGACTTTGTTTTGTTTTATAATAAGTATTAATTCTTTGACTCACAATCTAAACAATATACCAAGGCACAATAACAACCAAAGACTCAAAAATCCAAATCGACTCGCGGTCTGTTTCATCAACAAGCCAACTCCGGTTAACTCCAACACAATCTGGCAAGCCCTCGGAACTCTAACCGCAACACCCAAAGGGAATAACAACTAAACTAAATTTCCCTTTGACAACACTTCAAATATTTGGCCCTAAACTTACTAATAACTTCTTGACACCCAATCTAAGTCAATTTCTCGTACACCGCGCCCTTTCCTATAGGGAATTTTAGGTATATAATGTAAACCGCTTGTTTTTTGTTTTAGAAGGCCAAGCACTATTTTCTAAAGTAAAGCTTTTCCAGTGGTTGAAGAGAGTCGCTGCTCTACGCCGTGTTCTAAGCCGTCTCGCTTCTACATCTGGAACAGTCTTACTTCTTTACTTAAGTTTTTATTCTATAAAACCAGCCTAGCTAAGAATCTACATCACAAGCGGTTTCATCCGACTCCGTAAACGTTTTCCCGCAAAAAAAGTGGCAATGAAAAGTAGATTTGTGCTGATTCTCAGACCAACCCGATTTGTGAAATTTTGTAAAACCAGTCAAGCCGTTTCAGCAATAGTAGCAATTAAATAGTTAAATTTAATATAAGATTATCTAAAATCAGTACAAAAGAAACACCAAATCTTCAAAAACCAGCTGAAAATTCAACTAAAAAGTTAAAATTATATCCAGTTGAGTTTATTTACATTTCAATACCGACTTACAATTGACTTCCGATTCGCTCGTAATTGAATTGAAACCGTTAATATTCCACGTATTTGAACGTTCCTACCAATTTAATGGGATTCAACGGAATGTAGAGACTTAATGAAATTTTCGAATAGCAAGACTTCAACAGAAATATAGTGGAATAGATTCGGACTCGGGATTTCAATAGTCTTTTTTGTTACTATTTATTAGATTTCTTTTTCGTGGCCTAGATATATAATTAATGGATTCGTATACACGTTTTTGTTATTTTTGAGGTTTTCGAAATACGCTATCGCTCACCTTCAATACAAAGGAGGTCTCAGTTATGTCCTAAAATAGGCAACCCAAAGGGCCACGTGCGTAAGAGTTCTTCATAATAGTATGTTGATTGCAAAATTTTCCATGAAAATTCAAAAGGTCAAACTACTTTTTCATTCCCCTAATCTTATCCCAATTATTATTTGGTGTCGGCACAGCATGTCTTCCTCTTCCACACGTTCCTATATGTAATCGTCATCTTGCAAGTAAGCTCAAACTAATTTATTGACCAAACCAAAACAAATATTTACAACTCATTCATTATCAATGCACTACTTAGTACTTACTAGTTTTTCAATGTACAATATTCTACCTTTTACCTAAATACTGCATTTAATAAGTCAAAGATCAACCAATTCAACCCACACAACACCGACCCACCTCAGGACTACACGAGATATGTAAATGTATGCATTTATGTACATTTATACATTATCTATTTAAGCATACACAGGTATACATTTCCTGTACCGCTTAAATGTATGAGAGATACTCTTAATGGCATTTAAATGTGATTTTCTTCCTGTATGATAGTTACAAAGTGAATGTATAATAAGTTGAAATTGTGTAAATGTTTTGAAAGGGTTTTGTGGAATGTATCATTTAATCGTAATACAGTACAATGTGTTAAACATATCTAATGTAAAACTAAACTTATGTAACTGTAAAATAAATTATTTACAAAGCGTCAAAAAATATGTCGTCATCTCCGTCAATGGTGGGAAACTTGCCCAGGAGACTGGAATGATTTAATTTTAATATACCTATTTATATTTTTGTAACCATTTACGCGGCTTCTACCGCGTGAATATCGGTTTTAGCTGCAAACTATTTTGTGTCTTATGTATTAATTCAGTTTGTTACCTAACTCCATACCAAATTTCATCAAAGTATAGATCCCCTGATCTCTCTCCGGTTGTATCGGATTGCCGTCCTATCGGGCTATGAGAGTAAGGAAACAGAGACTATATTTGGGTTTGCGCACACGCTTGTGCACTATAATATGTCCCGCTTAGCTGGCTGGTGTTATAGTAGCACTTGCCACCGTGGCCGAAATCAGTCAGGACATATTACAACCTATATCAATCTAATAATCATAGTTACCTACTCGTACCTTCGTTCTAACTCATAAAATATGATAAAAGAAATTATGAAGATGAAAAAACTATGGATGAAACTGTCAGTTCAATCAGAACACACATCAAACCCAAGAGTTTGTCCGTCAAAGCAACAAAGTTTCTTTCTAAAATATTGGTATAACAAAAAACCGGCCAAGTGCGAGTTGGACTTGCGCGCGAAGGGTTCTGTACTATAATAGATAAACACGTTTGTTGTCGGTATAGAAATTTTTAGTCTGTTAATCTACCTGTTTTTTTAAGATCGAGTAAAAATTGCGTTTGTTGGACCCCTTTAGTATTTTATATTGTTGTTATAGCGGCAACGAAAATACATCATTAGTGAAAATTTCAGCTTTCTAGCCATCACAGTTTATGAGACTCAGCCTGGAGACAGACAGATAGACAGTTAGTCAACTTAGTAATAGGGTTCCGTTTTACCCTTTGGGTACAGAACCCTAAAAAACTAGGAGAAAAGGTATTACCTACGTCATTTCACTTCAGTAACTTAGTAAAAGAATATTTTCTTTGACGTTCTCAGAATAAGAAACTGTGTTTTTTTACGTCACGTAAGAAAAATAGAAATAATGTGTTTATTGGAGCTAATTTTTGTTAGGACTTACGAGTTAATTGCAAAGTTATATACTTTGACATTGTTATATTAGTGCTCAAAACTATCACAACAATCTATCTGTTTATATAATTTACTTGATATTTCATATTAATATGTTTTAATGCAAGTCAAATTCCTAAAAAATGTACTGTCAGTGACCAGTAAAACACAATTTAAACAAAACACAACTAGCATTGTACTAAAAAGTTTAATTTACCTTTTTTTGTCGGAAATCATCAAATGACCCCGTTCGCTGTGGGTGCAGCGGAAGGGAGTGTCAGACTTTTACTGACTGAAACCCACTATGTTCCTCCTGGAGCCCTTTGAGTACCAGGGTCGCGGTAACTCTTACGAACATCCCGCGGCATTGTACAATTCACCTTCCCGAAAAATATGTCAAGAAAACAAGATTACAATTTACAACTGCACAATAAATCGGCGCTGATGCTTAATGTTCCATAAAACATATCTTTATGCGAGTCGCTGCCGTTAAGTCTTTATATATAGCAATGTTTTTGCATTGAATTTAAGCTGCCGTTTAGAATAGAGTTTATTGCGTTATTTTCTGTAGCTACCTGAAAGATACCCAGGTGTTTGGTGGGTTTAGGTATGTCAACTAAAATACCCCATTTTAAACATAAGAATGCAAAAATATTATTTAAGAATTAGTATTTATTACATATTCAGTTTGTATTATAAAATTCAATTACATTGTAATATTTAAAAATGTTCATTTATGATATTTACCTACAATAAATTTGACTGGCCTGTTGGTCTTGTGGTTGTCTGGCATACAGCCATTACCGGAACGTGTTTTACTATTATTACAAATTCAAGACTTCAGAAAACGTTGAGTATCAAACAAGTGCATCATTTGTTCGGAAGACTGTTTGAGTTTAGTTTAAACTGGCGTGCAGATCTGAATCTGAATATTGATCTTTGTGAACAGAACTGTCGTGGGTCGAAGTTTAGCTCATCTTACACAGTGGAGTAAAAAGTAGCCTATGTTTTAGCCAAAGTGCTATCAAAGCTAAAAAGCATCTATACAAATCGTACGAATCGACCCTAATTGATATCGTTGTTGGCATTCAAGTTTAATTGTAACAATCGATACATTTGTATTCATTACGCGATGCCAGATTGTCGATAAAAACTGTATAACGTTTGTGAAGGGCGGAATGGTGGCATCACTATGCAGGAAAATAACAGTAGAATGTGTTATTATTTCAACCCTGTTCCTCGATCCAAACTTTTGCTTGCTCAATTGGAATATTGATCTTAACTTGTTTTATTTTTTACGATCTCTGTATAAATGAAATGTAATAAATAATTGAGTAATAATATCCGGACCGATTTCGGCCACAGCGGCTATATTTATATATTTTACTATATTTTATTTTAATTTAAAGTGTTGGTGGCTGACCCTAAGTTCGTCTCGAGATCTCATTTAAAGCATACTCGTCGTCAAATTATAAATAACAAACAATATTCTACTACGTTCGGTTTAATACACATTTTATCTTAAGTTAAAATATATTTTTAGCCAGGACAAAAGTTCAAGCGTGCGTATCCAGGTCAAATTGAGCTGACATTGCGTGATGTACATTCATGTTAAATATTCATTATCTTTTGAAATACACAATCATATATCTGAATAATTAGATCTACAGTTATTGACTAAATAAAGGCTTTTTATCTGATATTGCTTTGACCACGAAGGTCTTGCGTTTTTGATTTAAAAAATATGAAATATCTTTTGGTTTTTTGCTACGCATAAAAAAATTGAGGTCAGGTTTTAAGAATAGAATAGAAAAAAAAATCTTTTTTTGTAGGAATATGGTACAGAAGATCACGAGATCCTCTTTATTGTATAGTATTCGTTGGTTTTATAGTTAATTCTGGATTACAGGACAGGGAACGATGGCATGTGTATTAAGCTTGTCCATTAAAACGAAATACTATTGAATAAGTAAATTAAATAGAATTACAAAATGACACGTAAAATATACATTACTAAGTACTAAGAAGGTCTCGTCCTTATTTTTTCTTTTTGTGGGAAATTACCAAATAGAATGACCCCTCCCGCTGTGGTTGCAGCGGGAGGGAGTGTCAGGCTTCTACTGACTAAGACCCACTATGTTCCTCTTGGAGCCTTTTGAGTGCCAGGGTCGCGGTAACTCTCACGAACATCCCGCAGCGACGGCCTCGCCTTCTCGTAAAGACTATACAAAATTGGCCCCACTTATAAAACGATACGTCTTTCAATGTTCTGACGCAATCAATCAAATAAAATAAAAATTAATAAACATGAATAAACAATACCTTTACAATAAAATACATTTACAATTTACAAATAACCCTCATCTACCGCAGTCTAAAAACGTTACCATTAATATCCTAAAAGGGGCTTAAACATGAAATGTACAATAAATGCAAATTATATTCCAAGTCTTAGTATTGACGTCTGTTTTGAGCCGGGTCGGTTTGATCAGTCAGGTAATTGACGAGTAAGCCTTTGATAGCGGTATTTAGGGGGTCGTATGACATGTGTTCAGGGGTATTATAATACCAGGCGATGGAGGGTTAAATAATAAAATTGTTTTGTTTTTTTTTTGTTATTGTTTTTTGCTAAATGTGAGTGTGTTTGTTAAATATGTATTTATTTTTGTTAGATAGGATCAAAATCAACTTAGTCTATAAAGGTAGCTCACAGTTAAGATGATTCCAAAATGGCACTATGTTACCCGGTCTATTATAAACTCAAAAGAAAACAAACATCATTTTTACTTATCGAATGAAAAAAAAGTGTGAATACTAAAATGTGAGAAACGGTTAAAATCAACTCAACATTCAAATGCACATTCTAAAATTCAATCTTTCAATTTGGAACACTAGATTTCTTTAAACACATTTTAAATTCGATTTACCTAATAAATTTTTTATCTATTTGTCTACCTCTTGTCGCCAAATCCAACTAAAAATATAATTTGGAAAACGACTGTTGTTCAAGAGTTTCAGATCGTTTTGCAATTTAAAATTATCAATTCGAAAAGTTTACAAATACTCCTCTATATATTAAAAGGTATTTACCCTGCAATTGACCATACAGATATTAAATTATAATGAAAAACAAAATAAACTCAAATCCAATAAATACTCATTTCAAAATAATTACCGTGATTGCGATAATTTTCAGCTGGCACTGGCCGCCTATGACACCGTTATCGATTTTAATCGTTTGGCTCGCGTGCGTTTCGCAATAAACAAATACCGTTCGCCGCGCACATAAGTGCGTCGTTATATTTTATTGGAAACATTAACATGTACGGTGTAATAGACGGTTCTATTAGGGTTCCGTACTGAAAGAGTAAAACGGAACCCTATTACTAAGCCTCCGCTGTCTGTCTGTCGGTCTCCAGGCTGTATCTTATAAACCGTGATAGCTAGAAAGCTGAAATTTTGATGTATTTCCGTTGCCGCTATAACAACAAATACTACAAATTAAAAAGAAATGTTAGGGGTGTCCAAATACGATAAATTGTTTTTTCGTATTTTTTAACAGGTAGTCACTCCAAATTTTCGCTGTGTATAGATGATAGTACGGAACCCTTCGTGCGCGAGTCTGACTCGCATTTGGCCAGTTTTATTTTATTGGAAACATTAACATGTACGGTGTAATAGACGGTTCTATTTGGAGTTCATTTGGCCAGTTATGTTAGTTATTGCCTCGTTAAAAAGTTTCGTATTAGGTTTTTGAGTGAATTGTAAAGATTATTTAGGTTTATGATTTAATTTAGAGATGGTTAAAAGTTTTATTGCAATTAGGCTATTTTGAGGTACTTTCAGACTCTTATGACTTTAATTGTGTAAATAATATAGTTTTCTTTAATGTCGGTTTTCATTACTCCAACTGCAAATATAAATACTACGTACAGAATCAGGTTATAGTTTAACGAAATTATAATATACAATATACAAATTTATATTATGAAAAAACACAACATTACAACAAATCATCCAAGCCTCGTCTTAATTGATTAAGAAAAACTCAATACCAAATAACACTCCTATGCCTCATTCAGGAGGTAGATTAAAACTAAATTTCAAATTTCAACACAATTTCGCCCAACCATCTCCCAATAAGCTACCCACAGCATCCAGTTTCACCGAATATTTTCTATCAATATGCAAACCCTATCCACTGGTACTCGTAATCCGAGCGACGTTATCGCAACGAATATTACTTTGCGTTACATCGACGGCTGGGATTTACTTACTCCGTGAAGCTTGCATTCGCAGCGAGAAATGGATAACCATTTATTTCTGGTAAGGAAATAGACTACTTTATTATCAATTTTCGAAGTGAAATGTATTTTGAATTCATATTTCTGTGTAAAGAGGGTTCTTTGGGAGATTTGTGTTTTCGTTTAGTGTTATTTCATTTTAGGATGTTGTATTTATTTAACACTACTAATACAATTTGTTTACCAATTAATAAACAAAACTTTACCTTAATTTAAGGCCTTTTACCTTAAATTAAATTGGCAGTACTTACATATAATTTGAAAATTGAAAGACGTGGTGGTAGACAGGTATAAGGCCGGCCTCATACACTCTGGAATTCAGAATCTGAAAGTCTGTTCTTTATTTCAGTTCAAATCATTTTTAAGTTACAGGTAAGTAATAATAACCTACTTTTTTATATTTGCGATAAAGAACCAACTCACAGATTCTGAATTCAGTACTGAATGGCGCCGGCCTAACAAGTCGATAAGAGATAGGTACTTATGAAACTAACGGTTAGTTTGACTGACATTAAACTGTCATTAACTGAACGCGGTTTAATTAACCCGGGTAATGGTTAACTGGCTTTAATATTACAGTAATGGAGGGTCACTCGTCAATATTTAACTTCGATTTTAATGATTTATCGTGAACACGATATTTGTAAATTAATGTGTTTTCAGGTAGGTACAGGTCTTTGCCAATTTATGTCTGTATATCGTCTTTATAAAGTTGTTTTCCCTTTCCATCCTATCTTGCTACTCGGTATACTATACTTTCACATTTACTATTTATTTTCTCCAAATTATCACAAAGTTTTTCATATACACTGTCATGAAATCCATGTTTTTAACTTTTATGTAGCTAAACGAAATTTGTGTCCGTGTGGTGTCCGGATATAAAGAATAGCACCACCCCATATCCTCCACTGAGTGTCGTAAAAGGTGACTAATGGACCTTAAGACCCAGTGCACTGTACCAAGCACCTTGGGTCACCCGAATGGTGGCGGGTAAACAACCAACAATCGTATTCCCAAAGAGGGTTAGTGTCAGGCAGGCGACCGACTATAAAACCATAGCCAAAACTTTAAGCAACATGTCTAAAAGACGTGTTGCGCCGACCCCAAGTAAAAATTGGGATAAGGGCAGGGGAATGATGATGTAGCTAAACGAAATTTAATAAACAAGTTACAAACATACTTTATGCATTTTACTAATCAAAATCACATGAATAAAGTCCCTTAAAATCTTCTCCAATGTAACACTATCCCACAATTTGTCTTACCCATTCCATTAAATGATTAAACTATCAGACGCAATCCACCGAAAGGGCACAACAAAAACAAGTGACTGACTAAGCGAATAGCCAGGCCATGTACCCGAAGATTTATCACACACCAGTAGTATTACAATTAGCACCCCCCCCTTCCCCCCAAGGGTTAAGTTTGAGGGGTAAGCGGTCGCGTTAATGCCTTAAGAATCATTACTTTGGGGGCCTGTATGGAGCTATGTATGTGTGTAGGTTGACAGCTGAGAGATTAGTGCTTGGATGGCTAATAGTATATTGGTTGCAGCTTTTGGACACACTATTATTTAATTTTGTTTGACTATTTAGCTCGTTGATCGAAGTTTTCACTAAATGTAACGCGTTTTGTCTAAAGAATGAGCTTGAAAGCCATCCTTCAGCCGAAAGATCCCGTTTTTTGTTTTTATTCGTTGTACCAGGTTAAATAGTGGATTAAAAGTACAGTGTAACGCTGATAATAATTGTCCAATCCGGTCCTAAGCCTAATTTAAAAAATTAAACCAAGTCATTTTTGTTTTGTTGCATGTCAATAGATTGAAATCCTCAAAACAATTGATACTACTTCATATTTAAATTCCATTAAAACCAACACCAGCGTACTCAAACCTTGAAAGTACAATAAAACTATTAATAATCGTGAAAACAAAACCAATAAGTCAGACTTTGTCATGTTTATACACGCTATAGTTTTGTAACGAGAATAATTTGGAACAGACAAAAATTTCATTAAAAATACCTTTAGGCCTTCGTTTTGAAATGTTATGTCGTTAAAAACGTGGCCTGGGCATAACACTCAAATATCTTTTTATCCGTAAAAAAAAAAACAAAAGCTATAAATATTTTTATAGTACTTAAATGATACAACGGTATTACGATATTTAAGTAAAAAGTTAAAACAAATGAATGTAGAAAATAAATTATCTACCTAAGTACCGCTGTTCGATATCGACTCAATTGATTATAATAACTAAATGTTAATATTGATGGTATACATTTTTAATATTTATGGCATAATTAAAAGTATTAATTTTCAATTGCTCTACTTTTTTATTAAGAATAGAACCTTTTTAAACCTTGTAACGATATTTTAGTAATATAAACTGGAGTAAGTAAATTGGTGGACAAAGCTCACCTCTTACGGCGATTGCTCTGAATATTTTATTGAACACATTCGATTAGGGAACGAGTTAGAAATGAATGGAACTGAAATAAATATGAAGGTTACTTCAAAACTTTGATGGTATCTTCCAAATCATGTTTGTAGATAGAATCTTCTTTTGTTTAAACTGTGTAAACTTTTCTTTATTCTCTTTAATGTCGGGATCCAGTTTACTAACGGCCAGTTTTATTAAATTCATCGAAATATCGTTGTTCCTCTTTTTAAAACGACTTCTGCAGCATTGAAGAAAATCCTTTTGTTACTGGGGTTTTTACAATTTATTTACAAGCACAAAGACACCCAGACTCAGAACAACCATTTGTGGATTACAATTAAATTACTTTTCCCAAGCTATAGGAAAAATTACTCCCCCCCCCCCCTAAAACGAGTTTTCAACAGCTAAGCAAAAGCATATCGTGCTCATCACACAAACATTTGTCCTGGGTGTGAATCGAACCCACGACCTCTACTAACCACTAACTAAAAGGCTGTCAAAATTTACTTTTGAGGAATGTCTTCTAGAAAAAAGAGGTTCTATTCTTTACAAAAAATCGATCAAAATATACCTAGTACCTACAAA
This sequence comes from Chrysodeixis includens, assembly GCA_941860345.1. Classification (NCBI taxonomy): domain Eukaryota; kingdom Metazoa; phylum Arthropoda; class Insecta; order Lepidoptera; family Noctuidae; genus Chrysodeixis; species Chrysodeixis includens. The sequence goes on along the minus strand of OW796112.1, from coordinate 236,078 downwards.
TATTTAAACAAGTATACCAATAGCTGGAAGTAATAAGCGGTTTGCAAATGTAGCACATTAAAATGTAGATGAAATTAAACCGTGTAAGTTAACCAGCGATTGTGTTCAACGACCTGTGTCGTTCGCAAATTTGTTTACTTTTTACTTAATACGCCCGGATTTTAAGTTTAATTGAGCATTAAATCCTTGAATTTACTTTTAAGTACCGTTTTATGCCTTTCTAAAGGGTGTAAACTTATAACTTGTAGGAGTTTAGGTGGAAGGTTTTACCGTTTTTGGGTAATTAAAAATGAGGAAGGATTTTTTATTTATGAAACAATGGTTAGGATTTTATTCTAATGGAAGTAGGTAATAGTTAAATGTATTAAAAACTGATCAAAAAATATCAGACGCCATCTAGTCTCAAATTAAGTATACGAGAGTAACTTGTGTTATGAGTGGGTACTAGACAACTGATAAACATACGTATGTACTTCTAAATACATACATATTATAGATAAATTCGCCCAGACACAGAACAAATGATCGTGCTCATCACACAAACATTTGTTCTGTTGGGAATCGAACCCACGACCTCTGGTATAGCAGTCAGGTTCACTAACGAGTAGACCAACAGGTCAATCATACTTTTGTAACAAACCTACACACGACTACAAATTTTTCAAGTCGAAAGAGCGTCCAGATGGTCGTCATCAGCCATTTTGAATGTCTTGTCGAAATAAAACAATATCGTATTGCCGCTGTCATCGGCGTCACACCACGCAGGTGCAATAGGTATACCACCTCACCGACATACATATATAATTATCCTCCTTTCTCTTGTTCCAGGCGATGAGTTCATCTTCCGCGACAGCTGGGGCGGCATTAGCCTCATGTTTGCAGCCAACCAGACCACTAAGACACTCATGCCAAACACCACCTTTGTAAGTACTATTACGTTTGATGTGTCACTTATTGTCCTTATGCACCATTTTTTATAATGTTTCCGCCATTGTATGGAATGGTTCTCGAGGAAGGAATGAAAAAAGGAAAAAAATGGATATATTTTTATATTTTGTTTATTTACTTACTACCAGAAGTTCAAATATTAAATAATAACAAATAATAAAAACCTTCCAAATAAGTCCCATACGCCAAAATTGTTAAGGCTCAAAGCTTTCCCGCGCTTGTCCCGCTCACTCAGCCATTAAAGGGATTATTTTCCGATGGACCCTCTCAGTTAGGCTTAAAGGGACTTCCCCTTAAACCGGACAAATGACAAGATCGGAAAGGTCTCGCACATGAGCGAAGACAGAATTAAACTCGAGAGAAATTTCAGCTTTATTTATAGAAGTGGAAGCTGTAGTGGTAACAATTTGTGAGGCAAGCGAAAAGTGACCCTATTTCTGTATATGGAAATAACAATTTTGAGTGTCAATATTTGTGATTTGGCAGTTTTTCCTTCCGATTCTTTACCAACGGTGCAAATTTAAGTAGCTTTTGAAGCACAGATTAGTTGCTAAACGCTTACAAATCAATTAAAATAGACGTATCAAAAGGCAGATCCAGAAAATACTCTACATTTTTGATGACTTCTTTTCTCAAGGTAGCCAGATAAATATCATAGGAAATAAGTTTTACGTCCTACTTATAGTATAAATAAGTAAATTTCGATTATTTCATTATTTTTCAAAATTTATGACTCGCTGTAAAAGTGGCATAGTATAGTATAGTTTAGACCGGCTTCTCTTACCACTTAACATTTCACTATATCTTAACTCCTCATACAAACGAATAATATCCCCAACATCTCGATGACATAACGACAGCTCTACATACTTCAATGGTCACCAATGAAGATCCCGAAAGGAAATTCCTCGGAATTGGTTGCGTAACAAACAAAATATTTGCTACAGTGGTTCCTTCGCTCCTACAGGCATAATTTACTTCCATACCAATAAGAATAAATAACAGACAGACAGAAATTACTGAATAGAAGGATGTCGCCTGCTTTTGACTTGGTTTTCGGTTTTGGTTGGGTAAATGTAATTCTCAGTATTTTTTAAATATCGTTTTTAGTTTTATTTTTCCATGCTATATTGGATTAGAAACAAGTGTTACGATCTATCTACAAAACTCACGTACCTATTATTTGTGATGTAGTCAAAAGCAACAGACTTAAGAGTGATTAGACAAAAAGTTTAAAATATGGATATTTGCTGATATATCATTATTAACGCAGTACTTAAGCCAAATTGTCACTAACAAAAATTGCTTGTATAATTTGAATAAAACATTATTTTTATTAAAAAATATATTTTTACGAAAATTCTCAAAATGTATATTAGCTTCAAGCCCGTTTTCACTAAACTTCTGTCCTCCTTACAACAGTCGAGATACGAGTAATTTCGGCGGCGAGCAAGCCTTGCAGTAATTGTATTGCGGCAACCGTCTGTTTGTTCACGTCAGCCGGTTGACTTGGTGTGACAACTTTGGTTACCGGCTTGTAGCCTTACAACCTTTCGGCTTTATTTGTTTTAGTCACAGTCATGTGGTTAACTGCCTTCGTCTCTATGTGACTTTGTGTCAGTCATTTGGAATAGCTGTTCTTTTTTTTGTGGGTAATCACTTGTTGTTGCCTTCAAGATTTTCGGTTTTCATTTTCTAGAAGTTTATGACGTCAATCTTTGAGTATTTTGATTGGAATAGTTAAAAAACAAATAATCTTGATTGATCATCATCATAATTGCCCTGTTTTTTTTTCACACATTCCTTGCTTGATTGATATCTATATAATTATAATGTTTGTATTCTTAATTATGGAAAATAACTTGTTTATGAAGCTCAAAACTTTGTATTAACAAGTTTTATGACCAGCTCTCCAATTTTTTGTGTCATTTAGGTATGTAGACAATTGCTTACCTTCTTCTAATTTTATCCCAAGCAATACAACATTTTGTATCAATAAAACTCAAATACTCTCATTCTTCACCGTCAGCACAAACACCTAACAATCAAACACGTCACGAACAATAATACCCTATTACTGACACGACAACATCCCGAGAAACATCAAAACAATTGCCGAGAAATAAACAGCTCACCAAAATCCGCAATATGTTAACCCAATCGCGCGTACGCGGCAAAAATAAGTTTTCCATCGAATACACAAAGGGGCAATGGATCGGAACTTACCCGAGACTTTCCCCTCCCCTCTCCCCTTTAGGCCCCCTTTTTCCCCTTTCCTCTTTCCCCCCGCTTGCCCACTTGTTGGCTGGACATCAATTTCCCCGGCCCTGTCCGTGACACTTAGGGTATTAACTGACCTTGCCCGCCCTTATTTTAGTTCATTGAAAACAGTTTACATAATTGTGGGTAGAAAGTAATTTGGTAGAGTCTAGGAGCTGCTTGTGACGTTTTTCATTTACCTCCGAAATGTCAGCGGATGACATTAATCTTGTTTCAAGACTTAGGGTTCATTTTCGAACAGTTTGGAAAAGGTTATTAATATAACCTTTTTCAGAACGTCAATCCAGTTACTTTAGACTTCATTTAACCTGAAAATATCGAAAGGAAATGTGATATTTTAAGTCCTTTACGCACATTTTAGGCGTAATAGGGTGATGACAGAGTACGAAAAGTAAAAATCTAATTAGTCCGTCAGATTGATAGTGAAAAAATATTACATACGTATTTTTGCGTTAATCTAAATATTTTTCTTTTAATATGACCTGCTTGACGTATGCAAAAAGTGACATCCCGCGTAAGTTTCATTGACTGTACTGTAGTCAATCGGTGTTTGCGGGACATAATAAAAAAATTGCATACAATATTATTCATTAAACTAGATGACGGACATTAAAAAACTAAATTTCATCATCCCTATTAAAGGAAACTAAATTAGATAATGTACGAAACATAAATTATTCTTGATGTCTTTACATATACGCATTTAGCCACCGACGGGATATTTATACGCAAATAAATTGAAAATTATGTACTCATTTTCTTTTACACCAAACATTGAAAATACAGGCACTTAATAAAGTTCAATAGGTATACGTAGGTATACCTATTGAACTTTATTAAGTGCCTGTATCACCAATAGGTATACGTAATGGAACCACATTCGGACTATAGCATTTTTCATTAAGCCCTGAAAGGCTACTGAGAACCACAAAAAAGCAATTACTCTTTGTCGAACTGTGAGGCGTGTCTACAGAAAGGAAAATATCATGAGTCCCAAATTAACGCATGCAAATCCGTTGTTCTTTTGTTTTATTAGTAAAACTGGCCCTTTTGTGAAAAGGGTAGACATCTGGGAGCTTGCCACTACCACTTAAGGGAACTCCAAACTGCAAGAGTGTAACGCAGATGTGGAAACGAAATGGAACTTTACAGCATAGAGCGGCGTCTCTCTCCCACAACTGCAAACTTTCAAACAATTATATATACTTTGTTTCAGCTCATTGTATTATTTTCCAAGTACTAACCAATTATATTGCCATGAATAGTCTACATATTGGTCCTCTTTCTCTCTCTAATTTGACGTTGAAAAGTATAGTCTTATCATCATCATCAGCCTATCGCAGTCCACAGCTAGACATAGGCCTCTTCAAGTGCTCGCCACAGAGATCTGTTTTCAGCCTAAAAAAAGCATAGTCTAACTTTCGAATCCAAGCTAAACGTAGTATATTGCTTAAAACAGCCTTAACACCATGCGTGCAGTGTAGTTTTAAAATATGATTATGTCTATTGGCACTCCGCCATAACAGATGTGGATTTCTGACAAACTGATATAGAGACTTGACTTCACAGTTCACACTCGAAACTATTTATTAAGATCTTTCTGGAAGTTAAGCTTAGGTATTCTTTTAAACTTGAATAGTAACCTGTTGTGTTTTAGTGGGTTTAATACAGTAGATGTATTTGTTCCGGAGTTTATAAGGCAGGTCGATAGTTTGATGCAATCTTTAGGGTAGTAGGAGTAAATGGCTATAAAAGCTTATAACACAATGAATAAATGTTCAGCTATCGCCGAGAAACTTCATCATTCTTTCGAAGAGTGATAAGCCAAAAATAATAATAAGAAAAGAAACCAGCCTATACACTTCCCACTGCTGGACACAGGCCTCTTTCCAGATAGGGAAGGATTGAGCACAGATCGCCACGCTAGCTCACTGCGATTTTAGATTCTACTATTTAAAATCCAGGTTTCTTCACGATTTTCTTTCACCGTTTGCCAGTAATGTCTTAGAATAATTAAAAAAGAAATATAAATATAACTTTGCCTGCGCTGAGGATCGAACTTGCACTTCTTGCTCACAAATCAATACATAAACCGCAAGGCCATCACGACGTACTCTAATAAAATCTACTTTAAATAACTGACAGTAGGTAACATTTGTTTGCACTCTCAAAGAGGTAGGTGTAAATCAATCAATGAAATCTTCTTAGTATAAATTAATTTAATAAAATATCTCTCGATTTCTCTTAGTCTTCGACATTTCCTGACAGTCCATTTAAAATTATAATAATCTTACTTTAGAGTTTGTGATAGGCGATTTATTCGCTTCAATTCATTATAACTGTCCGTTTAAAAGGGTACTTATAGATACTTTTAGAAAACGATTTCTTGAAAACGTTGGAAAATTATGACGTAATTTTCCTCGTTTTCTGGACTAGGTACAGTCAGAAACACTGTCTTGTTGGACAAAAACATTATTGACATAAGTAAATACAATCATTTAGTATTGGGGCTAGGATAAAGGCTTTGATATAAAAACTCACTGAACAACAATATTGTAAAGTTCACTGAGCATTTATGGTGGTTTGTAAATTTAACTTTTTTCACCAACTGCGACGCTCATTGTTGACCCGTAAATTTTTACCTAAAAGAAACAAATAAAATAAAAAATGTATCTTAGAAGTCGGAGAATATACACACTGTGACCGTGAAGTGTGCTGAGTTGCCCCTGAAGGTGTTAGTGGTAATTAGAATTACTAAAATATTTACGTAGACTCGGCTACAAATCATTAAGCAGTAATCTTCGTAGGCTAAGACTTGAACACCTGATACTCAATATTATACAAGCATAAAATGGAGAATGGCGGAAGGATTTAGGGGAGGCTATAACCGTGGGACACTACAGGCGAGGAGAAAAAAAATGCATTCATGTTTTGGAGCAAGATCCTAGTTCCTATGCCACAAAGTTTTATCACTTTCAAGTGGAATGACAAAGACAGCATGACTCCTGAGACTTTTACCAACCATATACCATAATTTCTCAGAAAATAAGTAAAACCTTTTCGGTAGAGTTCTTCGAACATTAACCAATTTATAAAACTTTCGATGTGAATGTCCCTTTAAACAAATCTAGAATAACTTCGCACGTACTCTCTAGAGTCTAGATTTCCACTGATAAATTTAATTTACGTTTTACACCCAAATCCACTTAAAACTTTCCTAAGATTGGGGTAGCTTTGCACCTGCTTTTGCTTGTAGTTTTGGTGATTTCTAAGAAGCATTCTATTAACTTACTATGAACTTCTAAAACCAGACTAACCATTGTGGAAGCGAGATATCACTACGTGCAATATAGAATGGCGTCTCGCTTTATTTATAACGGTGCATGTTTAAAGACTCATAGTATAGGGTCCGTAGACAACTTACCATTTTCCGACATTTTCCGGCTCTGACTGCTATACCGGAGGTCGTGGGTTCGATTCCCACACAGGACAATTTTTTGATGAGCACGATCATTTGTAGTGTCTGGGTGTAATTTATCTATCATATGTATAATTATGTTTAGAAGGGAAGGGTGTTGCTTGCGAGATGACGTCGGATAGGAATGTATGGAAGAAGAAGACATGCTGCGCCGACCCAAAGTAAAAATTGGGATAAGGGCAGGGGAATGATGACGATGATGGTGATGTATGTGTTTAGAAATATGTAAGTCTTGTTTGTTCATCAGTTGTTTAGTGCTCGTAACACAAGTAACTCTCGTATTACTATGCTGAATTTGAGACTAAACGGCGTAGTGAAAATATTGTTGATGCATACTATTTAGCCATTTGATAAACTAACGCATGTAAGTACGTATGGACTTACATTAGGCGTAGGCATAGGCATTGAAAACGAAATAAGGTAATGGATGGATGAGTAGTAAAAATCAACCATTAAGCCGAATCTATTTTATTCTATTCTCTTCGCACTAAGTTCTTGTTAGCTAAATTGGTTCGATGGCTAAGTTAATGGAGATTTCTTCTGCAATTCGAGACTGTTTCACTGACGATAATAAATTGCGAGTCGTAACATTACATAGTTTGTTGAAACACCAATTCATTAAGTAAACTTAGTTTCTTTTTGTTTGTTTTTGGGAGGATTACTGACCAATGTTGAGTTTGATTGGATAGGTAAAATCTTAATGCGGTATTTTGTATCTACTTATCAAGTTTAATCAGCACAGTTCAAGTATAGTTTCGGAAAATAACGGCTGTGACTTACGGGCAGACAGACAGACATGACGAATCTAAAGAGGTTTTGTTTTTGGCATTAAGCTATGGTTAATTAATAAGACCCTGGGAGCTCGCTACTGCCTCTTGAAGTCAACGTGATGCTGTTCAAACGAGACAGCGTGTATTGCGTAGAATAGCACCTCGCATTCCCAATTAGCTACTCTTGCAGTTGTGGGAGTGAAACAGCACTATCCAATATAAAACGGTGTATCTCTTTCATAACTGCAATCAACTTAAGTTCTTAAATACGTAAGAGGACCCTGATCATAACAGCAGTATTTTATTCATCCACCTCAAATATAACTTAACCATTATGCTTTATAAGCTCACTGTAACAGCTTAAACAAGGCGGATCATTTATGCATGCTATCTGCCAAGACAGTTGAATACACTGAGGCTTTCTTAAGTCATCTGGAGCCCTACTACCACCTTTTGAAGTAAAACTACCGCAGTTGGGAAAGTGAGACAGCGATATACACGTCGTAGAGCAGCGTCTCGTTTTCACAACCAGCATATTAACACAACTAGTGAGGTGGTTGTACTACTCGGCAGAGAGCAGTATCTCTCTTTCTCGACTGCAAAGTAAGTAAGTTGTGGGAGCGAGACAGCAAACTACACATAGTAGAGTGCTGTCTTGTTTTCACAACCAGCACATGAACATAATCAGTGAGACGGCTTACTACTCGGCTGAGGAGAACGGTATCTCTTCCTTAAATAGAAAGAAAGTATGTTGTGAAAAAGAGCGAGCTACACGTCTTTTAGCGGCATCTTGCGAGAGATCTTGGTGAGACGGCTTACTACTAGGCAGTGAACGGTATATCTCTTTCTAGACTGCATTTGTAAGACTGTTGCATTTGTGAAAGTGAAACAGCACTACCCAATGTAGGGCGACGTCTCTTTTCCACAATTGCAAGTCTAACTATATTAATTCAGTCAACTCAAGTATAACTTAACTATAAAAGCTCACTGTAACAGTTTAAACAAGCCGGGTCATTTATGCAAGACGTCTGCCAAGACAGTTGAATACACTGCGACTTTCGTAAGACATTTGTTTAAGCACAAAGTATGCTGGTATTATTTTGATGGATGGTTAGTAGTTTTAAACACTATACTATACAATAAAATACATTTAGTTAGTTTTTTGATGTTTTTTAAAGTTGTGAAAATAAGGAAAAGTGCTACTTCGTAGCCTATCTTGAATAACCGTTTTTAGATTCTGTATGATTTAGTATAGTATAGTTAGAGGGTCTCATTAATTATCCATGTAGAGGTCATAATATTCCGATAACTGATAAATTTTGTACGAACATATGTAACAAGATACTTCCTTTGTCTGATAAATCGACATTTATAATTAAATGTTACATGCAACTATCAAATAAAATATATAAAACTACCATGAAAGTAAACCTAATACGTATAAATACAAAAAGACACCCAAAACACATTCACACGCACGTTATACAAACATAACAATGTTATACAACAAATATAAATAACATAACATTATAATAACACGATAGGAATCGATTTTATCCAATTTGGTAACATTGATACTTTTACAGCGGTCTTTATTACGCATCGATATTCGTTTCCTGTATATTCGAATAATTCGGTCCTGTAATGTGGTTATCGCGTGACCGAAGACATGCGACCTTATACTTTGATTTCTATACCATCAAACTGTTTGATTCAAACTCTAGATAGTTTTAGTCAAACTAAAATGATGAAGGTTTTATTTTAACCGGACTACATCTAGTTTCATAAGATAATTATAATAATTGTGACTAGACTGTTGGTCTAATAGTTCAAACTACTTGACCAATATGACGTGATATGATGTATACCACTAAATTATAGGTGGGTTAAGAGGATAAAAGAACTAAGCAACACAAAAATATGTAGTACATTCTATAATGATGTCCTGACCGATATCGATCTTCTCTGTTCCCTTACTCTCATAGCCCAATGAGACGACAACCCGACACGACCAATGAGTGATCAGGAGCAAAGATAAAGATGTTTATAATAACAGCACACTTTGGTTACAGAGGGTCCTAGAGCCGGCATCGTTCTCCGTGTCCGCCGACCGCCGGTTCTTGCTGCTCGCACAGAACGTCCGCAAGATACACACGCACTCCTACCTCGCGAAATACACAGTCTACGATATATTGACTACGTAAGTACATAAATCAATGTATTTCTATCAATAAATACTCGTACAAAATCCTGTATAAGGTTTAGATTTTCCTCTGCAGTACTCTGCGCTATTAGAATTTAATTATATTTCTTTTTATACAACGTTGATAAAAGCGAGAGGCATTAAATGAAACCACATATTCTGTATATCATTATAAGGCTACACAACAAAAATCAAATCAATGTAAGCAATATTTTTATAATAACTTTCGTGAGGATGATTCATACTTAAAACGTTATAACGGTTTACTCACGCGTATTTATCGGGATAGCCCGACTAGTTTCGGACCCAACCGGAGCCAACTAGATAACTATGCCTATAAAACTTAGTCACCTAATCAGGAAGATACAGCATGTTCAAACTAAAAAAAAACTAAAAAAATATCCTGTGACTAAACTATTGCTTACATTGATTTGATTTTTGTTGTGTAGCCTTATAATGATATACAGAATATGTGGTTTCATTTAATGCCTCTCGCTTTTATCAACGTTGTATATCACTAATCCCCTAGGTATATTATAGTGCAGTGCACAAGCGTGTGCGCGCAAACATAGTTGCATTCTCTGTTCCTTTACTCTCATAGCCTGATAGGACGGTAATCCGACACAACCGGTGAGAAATCAGGCGCAGGACCCACATTTTTACGTGCTTTCCTAAACACGGAAGCTGTGATATTTATTTTCGCACACAAAATTAAAAAAGTCGTTGCGCGCTGTGGTGATCGAATTCGAGACCTTTGACTTGACAGTCCTATGGTCAGACCACTAGGCTATCACAGCTCTTGAATACGGGTAGGCTATAACGATACAGAATAGACCTAATGTAACGACCGTAAGTTAGCATGCGAGCTAATAAACTATTCTTTTGTGTGTTTAAGTAAACACCACCGTTAATAGTTAATGTTTGACTGTTCCAAAACATACTTTTGACGCTCTTTTTTCCTTTTATCGCATAAAATCCTTTGAAAGCCATATCAAATATTATCAAAAAAAAAACGAAATATTAATACCGTAAAATCCATTTATTAAAAAAGTACACTCACAACTATTTTTAATCACTCATGCAAGCACAGTGCATATCCATTTGTTTGAAAAATAAATCTAAAAATGTATTTTAAAAATTCACGAAGTTTCTTTTAAATAAAAATATTCTGCAAAAGAGGATTTTAATATTTTGTTTTCACTAACATTTTCTGTGTATTGATGCAACGGGCTATAAAATAAAAGTAAGCCTTTTATTTTTAATATTGATATTGGAATTATCCTACTAGTATATTTTAAATTGGTTTTCCTTTATATTTTGTATTTAAACAAGATTAAATATCAAACAAAAAGAGGAAAGACCACAGAAACCGACAATAAAATTATAAATGTACTAGCTTTCCGCTCGCGGCTTCGCCCCCGTGTAATTTGGGATTGTGGCGTTTTCTAATGATCTCGACAGGACTTACTTTCATAGACTAAAAAATTGTTAGAATTTGAATTATATTATTCAGCTTGTGTTACTCAGGGATGATGTAGCTTTCTAATGGTGAATATTTGTAAACGATAAGTAGTTTTGGAGTTTGTCGATTACGTTATGTAACAAAAAGTAAAGCGAGACAAAAACATCGCCTAGAAATTAAAAGTATCAGTTGATCTCCTCCCCCCCCCCCCGCCCGCTACCTAAGGGCTTGCTACTCCAAAAATCGATTGGAGGGTAGTTTGGAAAAACTTACATTACCAAACTTATTTACTTGCCTATGTACGTGTTCGTGCCAATTTTTAAGTTCATAAACCTAAGGAATAACATTTTTCATAGAAACGTTTTTACCCCTTTTCGCCCCCTTGGGGGTACAATTTCCAAAAATCTTTTTTTAATGCTCACTCCCGTCAGTAAAGGAAGCATTGTTCACAATATTAGACTCCTACACCGAGCGGTTATGGCTGCGCGAAAGTTAACCAGTCACCCAATCGCAACCCCCTAAATCACTATTGGAGGGTAGTTTGGAAAAAAATATAATGCCAAACTTATTTACTTGACCATATACGTGTTTGTGTTAAGTTTCAAGTTTATAAACCCAAGGAATAAGATTTTTTCATAGAAACGTTATGACCCCTTTTTACCCCCTTAGGGGTCGAATTTCCAAAAATCCTTTCTTAGTGCACCCCTACATATCTCAAGGAACCTACATGCCAAATTTCAGCTTTCTACGACCAGTAGTTTCGGCTGTGCGTTGTCTGTCAGTCAGTCAGTCAGTCAGTCAGTCAGTCAGTCAGTCAGTAACGGAAGACTTTTATATATATAGATGAGAATGACATTCCTTTCCGATAAGTGACTTATCCTATGAATACATTGATAATTTTTAACAGCGGTAGCACTCACATAAGTATTTTTATACATATTATTTATGTATACAAGCCATGATCGGTAAAAGCGAATGAAAAGACAATGAAACTACTATTCTACTATATAATACTATAAGTGCGAAAAATTTTCAGTAGGTTTGTTACTCTTTCACGCTTAAACTGCTGCACCAACTTGGATTAAATCAGCTGATGTTATATTGTAGCTCGTATGGAGTTAGCTAATACCCTGGATTAAGAAATAAGGTATTTATTACTCGACTGCAAAAGAGAAGGTTATTAGTATGCAGTGATAACCGACATGTATCTGGAGGAAACCGCGAGATAAAGCTAGTATATTACAAAACTTTTAAAACCCACAGTAGAACGAAACCTTAACCCAAATAATTCATAATTCTTCGCCAGCGTATTGCCGTATAATTAATTATTAAAATAAATTAACAAAGACGTAACGAGAACAACAAAGAGCTCAAGGTTTTTTGGAAAACGCGTTAATTAGAAACGTAATTAGTCTTTGGAAAGACCGAGTTTTTTGTTTTAGCGGTTTTGTTGAACTAGTGTTGGGAGAGATGCTCGTTTACGGTTTTTTCGCGAAGTCATAGTGTTGTGTGGATAATTTTTGATGGAATATGTGGTAATCGTGAAGGGATGCTATTAGCAGATATTATATTACATGAATCAACAAATTTTCAATTAGTTTGAACAAAAGACGGTCCGAAGTAATTATCTTTACGTTAACAAATATATTGCATAATTTTATATTTTAAACCATGCCTTAAATCCCTATGTATGTGTACTCGAAAAAAAAATCGACAAATGGCCCAGAATTTGTAATGTAAATTGAATCTCTGAAACTATTACGAACATCAGAAGAAACATTTTCGTTTTTCTTTCCTTGACAAAATTTTTAAAGCACTGACAATATAGCAAAAGAGCTCAAATAAAAAAATCTGGCATCTAGAACATTTCAAGTACTTACGAAACCAAGAATTTTCCAGAAGAAATATCCAATCCTTTAGCCTTGTGCCTGCCATAAAAACAGTAATATTTCAAAGTGTATTAATGATTCAAGGTCCTGTGAACTCGGTCAGGGAGTCCTACCACCATTACTTAAAGTAATATTATTGCGAGCGTGCGAGAGAGATAGAGAGAGCACTTCTCTACGCCATGTAGTGCGCTAGCTCGCTCCCGCACCAACAATAATATTTTTTTTAGCGATGGAAGTAGGCCACCAGATTATATTTCGAGAAGCTTGTAAATTATGGAAAGAGACATCTGTTCTCAACTCCGAATTATTCAAGTAAGAAGTGACGGATTTTTAATACATTTTAATAAGTTTAGGGATCTAGATATTTTGTGTTTTTTTGTTGGTTGAATATTACGCATAAATTATTATAAAGTTGAGTTTTTTGTTATCATCGTCCTATTATTTATTATAAGGTTCTAAGAAAATTTATAATCCTGGAATCGAAATCTGGATTCATCCTACTACTGAGCAAACGCAGGTGATCATTTGGCGTTATCCTACTTATGCTATAAACTGGAAAGTCTGTTTATATAGATGGGTGGATGTTTGTTACTCTTTCACGCTGAAACGGCTAAATAAATTTTGATGAAATTTGGTATTGAGTTAGTTGACACCCTGGATTAACATAGACTATTTATTTAACCGACAGGGTCATGCGGGGATATTGTTTTTTGCAGTTATAACCCAAAAATTCGCGCAGTTGCAGGCAACAGCTAATTTATCTAAGGGCGTATGTCCAGCACTAGAAAGATACACCAGAAACTATTTTATTAAACGAGACCCGATTTTCCCGTTTTTATCGACCGGAATCCTTTTATCCCCCTGGAAAAAACAATAAGAACATGATATAACAATAAAACACATCAATAAATCGATCAACCAATCACAGCTAAAACACACACAAAAAATATTGAAACCTACAAAATCAAAATCAAATCAAAAGTCATTTATTCAAATTAGGCTACAATGTAGCACTTTTCGAACGTCAAAATTTGGACATTATAGACAGCACCCCATCGCCCACCCTTCACCGCTTCCTGTGCTTTCGCTACGGGAGAAGAAACGGCGCAACAAACTCCCCAGCAGCACGCTGTCTTTATTTTACATTATAATAATATTATAGAAAGGTAGGAACCGTGCCAGATAAATCAATGTTTTAGGTCGATAAAACTACAAAAAAAAAAGAAGAAGAAAAACAAAACTCTTAACTACTGAGCCCAAGGTCAGCAGACCGACCAGCCACCGCAAGCAGCACCCGTTCACGAGTATGACGCAGGGGTCAGCCATCACCTCCCTCGCCATATTTGAGGGAAGGAGGTGACCCGACCCGAGACGCCACCGCAGGCAGTGGCGACTAAGGGAGCATGACGAATCTGCTGCCGGCTTAATAAATGCATACAAAGTAAATCTATACCCAAACACTGATTCAATGCATAATTCCTAACCATTATAAACAAGTTAGGTACATAATTAAATTTTATAATCAATATAATTATACATTCCAAGATAATGTCAAACAATACGTATAATCGTATTAAAAATAAAACAAAATAGGTAACACTAAGTTACATACACAGAGTATGCCTATCAAATTAATTAATAAATAGGTAACTAAATAATACATGTCAAGTATCCATCCAGAGCCGTCTTGTGCATGTCATAGTGGCCAACTATTTTTATCATTCAAATAATCGTTTACCGTATAATAAGCCTTTTTACAAAGATTATTTTTAATTGTAGACTTGAATGAGTTAAACGGTAATTCTAATAACCTGAGAGGCAGTTTATTGTAAAACCGAATACTGAGTCCTACAAATGAGTTGTGAACCCTGTGTAATCGGTGTGAAGAGGCACATAATTTATGTTTATTACGAGTATGGATGCCATGGATATCGCTTTTCTTTGTATATAAGTGTAAATTTTGTCTTATAAATAATATGTTGGTCAAAATAAATTGCGATGCTACAGTTAGTATGCCTATCTCTTTAAACTGTTCCCTTAGAGAATCTCTAGAGCCTATTTGGTAGATGGATCTGATGGCACGTTTTTGCAAAATAAAAATTGACTCTATATCTGCCGCCTTGCCCCACAGCAGTATGCCATACGACATGATACTATGAAAGTAGCTGAAGTAAACAAGGCGAGCTGTGTCCACATCAGTAATCTGTCTAACCTTTCTAACTGCGTAAGCCGCTGAGCTTAGCTTACCCGCGAGGCACGCAATATGTGCTGACCATTTCAGCTTGGAATCTATTGTAATACCCAGAAAAACCGTTGACTCTACTGCCTCAAGCACTTCACCATTTATAAAAATATTTGGACCAAGATTTTTTACATTAGGCATTACAAATTTAACACATTTGGTTTTTTTCGCGTTTAATACTAAATTGTTGGCTGAAAACCATTGTGTCACCCGAGTGAGAGCACTATTTACTTCATTAAAATCATTACTATTCCGATTTACTTTAAAAATTAAGGAAGTGTCATCTGCAAATAAAACTACGTTACAAGTTTCTTTTAAAAAAAAATGGTAGGTCATTAATATAGACTAGGAACAAGAATGGGCCTAGTATTGAGCCCTGCGGTACCCCTAGTTTAACAGGAAGGCCAGTGGACTTACTTCCTTTAACATCAACGCATTGATACCTATCACTTAAATATGAATAAATTAAATCCAGTGATCTACTTTTTAAACCGTAGTACTTGAGTTTACAAATTAGCGTATTATGATGGACGCAGTCAAATGCCTTGGATAGGTCACAGAACACTCCAATAGCATTCTGCGAGTTCTCCCAGGCATCATAAACATGCCTAAGTAAAGCTACACCGGCGTCGGTAGTAGAGCGTCCCTTAGTAAAACCATATTGCTCACTATGAAGGAGGGTCTTCAGATTAAAATGTATTAAGAGCTGTTTTAATATCAATTTTTCATAAATCTTGCTGAACGCGGGTAAAATTGATATCGGTCTAAAATTACTAATGTCGCTTTTATTACCTGACTTAAATAATGGTATAACTTTACTAAGCTTCATAAGGTCAGGGAAGACCCCTGCGTCTACGCATTTATTGAAAATTATAGCTAAAGACGGTGCAACAATGTTTATTATGTTAGCTAAAAGTTTAACGGAGAGGCCCCAGAAATCTTCGGTTTTCTTTTGATTGAGTGACTTAAATGCGTTTATAATATCTAACGGAGTCACGTGTTCAAAACTGAAAGTAGCATCACATCCAGGCGCACTATCACGTAGCAAGTTTTCAGCGTCAATTGTCGATGAGTTAAGAGAACTAGTTGTTATGACTGGTATATTAGCAAAGAATTCATTAAATATTGAGGCGATCTCTTCGGCTTTGTTTATTAATTTATTATTACAAATGATCTCTATATCATTGTCACGTCTAGTAGTCTTACCAGTTTCTTGGTTAATGACATTCCACGTGGCTTTTATTTTATTTGAGGATCTTTTTATTTTCTCGCTAATATATTTAGACTTTGCTGCGTTACAAACCTTTTTAAAAATTTTAGAATAATTCTTAACATAGTTTAAAAAAATTACATCAAATTTATATTTTTTCATACCATATAACTCATAGAGCCTAGTTCTACTTTTGTAAATACCAGCCGTGGCCCATTGGTTAAATGAGGCAGAACTGCATTTGACCTGCTTGGTTTTACACTTAAAATTAGCTTCAAACTCACTCTTGACAACATCCAGAAGTGCTCCATAACCGACATTAGGATTAGCAGATTTAAAAATCGATGGCCTTAGCTTTGACATGATATTGTTTTTAAAACGGGTACACTGATGCGCTGTGTAGGGCCTACTGACTACATTACAATGTTTGTAACTTATTAAACGTGGAAAAGTTGCAAGTTGACCACAATGGTCAGAGGTAACATCGGTTAGAATTGTTTGTTTATTTACTTTAACATTACTGTAAATATTGTCTAAACAAGTCGCAGAAGAGGCTGTGATCCTAGTCGGTTCGTAAAAAAGGTTCTTTAAATTGAAAGATTTAAATAAATTTAAAAGTCTAATGGACACAGGAGTAGTTTCTAAAATATTTACGTTGAAGTCCCCACAGACTATAATCTGTTTTTTATTATGTTTTATTTTTGCAAGGGAATCCTCCATGACTGATTCAAATAGGGTATAATCACCTAAAGGCGGCCTATACACACAAATTACCACAAATTCCTCTAGTTCTACACAAGACAGCTCGATAGTGCGCTCGATAGAAAGGTTAACAATATCTAGACGTTCTTTACTTTTTAATTTGTTAGAAACAATAATAAGTGACCCTCCTCGAATAGCACACTTTCTTACAAACGCACTCTGTATGGAATAATAAACTTTGTTGAATCTTGCCACCTCATAGTCTTTCAACCAGTGCTCAGTTAAACATAATACCTGAACATCATAGTTTTCTATAAACAAACTTAATTCTAATTCCTTGCCGGAGAGACCTTGCATGTTTTGATGAACAACATTCAATTCATGCTGCCTCCCCGTTGTCCCATCTTGTAGTTTAAATTACAAGAGGATGAGTATAAACTGTTAGTACTATTACTAACATTATCTACATATTTAGGTACTGAAGTACCTATGTCTTGAATATTGTATGCTAACAATTTAGCAATTCGTCTCTTACATATAACTGGGATGTACATAGTGTACTGCGTCAATTTAAAAGAAGTACAAAAATTATTTGTATCAAAGTACAAAATTTCATTTTCATTGTAATGACTTATACTTATTAACAAATTTAAATTATAAATGTGCATATTCTGCTCATAGGTTAGAGTCTTTGAGTAAGGCAGGGCGCAGAAAATAAATTTACAACTATTATTCCTACCTAATTTTATCATTAAGTCAGCACAATCAATAATATCTGCTCTACTGACAGCAAGACCATCACCATACAATAATATGCCTGTGGAGCCAGCAGTCAATTCTGACAAAGCAATATGTCGCATTAATTTATTTAAACTGGCGCCAGGCAAGCAAGTATTTAGCACACGCTGCTGGGAATAGGAACTAATTGTACTACCTAAACCTTGACCTAGTTTATCTGAAAACATGTATATATTTTTATTATTTTGTGGCTTAGAACTAGGCAAACTAACAGTTTCCAAAAGTGGTTCAGCGAGCACCGGTGAGGGATCAACACTTTGAGTATTGGCAGGATACAAAACTGTTATCCCAAATAAATCACGTTAAAATTGAATGAAACTTTCATACAAATAGTCTCCATTATGCGGGACGGGAGTATTGAAAAACGTGAAAAATATACCTCTGAAACCTTTGCCGGGCTAGACCGATAAATTTCCATATTGTTGGATCGACGAATGACGGATTGGTGGAGATTCGTAATGAGCTTAAGAAGGTTGATATTGTGGAGGTTGGAGTCTTGGTAGAAAGAAGGTTTTAGGTTCGGTTTTAGGCTTTTGTATTAAAAATAGTCTAAGAAGAGACGATGTGTTACCAAAGGTAATAGATTTTGGAAGTCCGATAAGTTCTTATCGTCCCTAGTAAGTTTTTGAAAATACATTTTTTTTAGAAAGTATTAGTTTAGAAAATAGCTACACAGTTAATGTTATTCAGGCCTAAAATACTTCTCAGCGCTAATGTATTTTAAAATATCACGAATTACAAACTAAACATTTTTTTGAAGATTACATAAATTTCACTCTTGATTCAATAAATAAGAGCTAGTGTTAAAACCTACTTGATTATTTTATAACAGTTTAGTGACAAGGCCTTTGCCGTTAATATAAAACCACACAGAAAACTTAATAGTATTGCTCATGAAACCACAAATAGCTTTTAAAACGGTCACAACACTAAAAAGTTTCACCACAAACTCAGATATTCAACTGTCAATTATCAAAATGGACAACAGACTCGCGATATCATAATCAATTTTGAATCGATTCCAACTCGAATCACAATTCCAATTACGAATCCGTACTAAAGCAGTTAATAGCCAGTTGGTTTGTCACTTAGCGTTGACAGTTCTCAAAGACAATTGTTTGCGGAATAGATTGCTCAAATTTGATTGGAGCTTTGGTTCAAACTTTACATCGAGAACGAACTGAATTCTGGCTGTGTTGTTTGTTCCTTTGCCATTTTGCTCCGACCATCAAAGAGAACTTTTATGCGTTCGAAGTATTAAACGTTTTCGTGGTTTTGCTTTCCGCCATTTTGAATTTCTGAACATTCAATTCAATTGTTTTTCGAACGTATCGATTTGGCACAGTCTAAATATACTATTGTCATACAGTCGTCCGACGAAGGCGTCTAGACAGGGCAATCGTGCGGGGTGCGAGGGGTGGGACGCGGGAGGGCCGAGCCCGAAATGCAAACAAAAGAATGTTAGCATGTCGGGACACGTCATTCAGGGCTTACGCGTGTTTGTTTTCCTAATTATTTTATTATTTAAATGGTGCATACGACGTGTGCTGTGAGAGATTGCAAGTCTTCATCTCGTATTAATAAGGATCTGCGGTTTCATCAGCTTCCACGAACAGAAGAAAGGTAAATAAATAATGTTTTGTTATTGTAGTGTGAATACGTAAATTTAATAATAAAAATATTTGTCATGCCCGTCAAAGTTGACAACGCCAACAAAAAGGCCGAATGATGGACGGAAAGAAGTATGAATAGGTAGGTAGGCTAGGTACCTGAAGGAAAATGGAAAATCCTGGAAAATGGACGCGAATTAAGTGCTAACTACTAACTTTTTTGTTGAAATTATTTATTAGGATGAGGATTTTTTATATAATTAAGTTCAGCAATAGAAATTTCAAATCTATTAAATCTAGAAACCGAAAATATTTGTCAGTTACCCATTTATAATTATTGTTTTATTTAATATTATTTAATTGGTTCTCAGCAAGTTATAATAATATTAGGTTACACTTTTTTTAATGATTATAATGTTAACGATGTTGATCTGCAATAAATAAATAATTTTATTAATATTTTTAATTTTGACAACCCTTGCCATCGCGATACTGTCAAGTCGTTGTCGGCATTTTTCACAAGATCAAAGGCGTCGGACGACTGTATGATACTTAGACTGTGGATTTGGTATAGAAATGGATAGCCATGGAATAAGGAAGTAATTTTGTTTGGATACAAAAAATATAGCAAAAGTTAATGTGTTTGTCAAAGTAATAGGATTTCTTGATAAAAACAGCCACATATCAGCGTATTATGTTCCATTTGTTTGACGTAGGAAGTCGTATCAGAGATGCTACTTAAACTACAGATTGTAGGAGTATGTTAGTTTAGTAATAGAACTACTAAATCACTTTTATAGAGAAGAATTGCGTTCCAGATTACACAACGAAGAGGTTTAGGTAGCTTGCGTAATATGTAAAATCTGAATAATCTCGCAAACAATATTTGTGTGAGCAAAACTATTCGTTTGGTTAAAAATATTTTTGCCCAGCAGGCTAGGCAAAAAAAATGTCAAATCAATTAGTACTTAAATATGAGCTGTGTTTTTCAAATCAGATTCTAGTTTCTTCAAATCAGAATTTATCTATATCTGAATTTCAAAATCTGTAGGTACCTACCCAAAACAATTCACAAATAAACCAACAAACCCTAAACGTGTACATTATTTCCATGTAAATAAATGTACACATATAAATAAGTACCCAAATACCTGTAAAAACAGTATACCGGCCGTAATCGCAAGTACCAGGCTAGCATAAAACCTAATATGTTCATAAATCGGGCCTTTAACACTACGTTCGGCGAACTAAGGTGTTTCGGTACAATATACCAGGACGCACAAGCACGTACAGGAATTTCCTCTCTACGCCATTAAGATAAGGTCCAAAATAGATCTTCGCTGTTTATTTAGTACGGGATATACGTCTCCTGAGTCTCGGTTTTGTATGTGCTCGAATTTTGAATTTTCGTGTTACCTGAGATATCATTTTGTTAGGGATTTTGAGAATTATGTATTTTTAAATAACTACATGTTCTTCCTGTTTGCCTAGTAGGTACCTCATCTGCATATACGTATGACAGTAATTTTCTTAATTCATTAACGTAATTATAATTATGCCAGTGGTTATTAATTTTTAAAATAAAATGTTGTTCGAAGAGCCGGAAAAGAATGCTATAATAATGTAGTCAACAACTGAACTGGAAAATAAATTCATTCATTTAAATGCAGTAAGTTTCCCATTCTGACATTTTTACGAGTTCAATGGTGAGTAAGTTAACATGGCAGAGTAATGTATATTTAAAAAGTAAGAGAGGCAAAGGCAACGGAACAAAGCATTTGTTCTGCCTACAGCCAGTTCCCTTCAACCTATTGTTGGGCATAAAAAAATAAATCGAGCGTTGCGCGGAAAAACACGGCTTTGTGAATACTGTCTTGAATGTCTAGTGAGAAACAGCTTGTTTATACATCTCTTTTGGGCCTTGCTGTCCTGGTACTTCAATTTATGATGGCTTAAAATTTTACGTACGAAACACAGGCAGGAACAACTAGGTACACTGAATTTAGACTGATTTACAGAAAAAGGAGAGTGATGTTTATAGGGTTTTTATACGAAAACTGATTTCGATGTTTGGGATACTATTAGACGTGAAGCCTTGAAACAGCATGAGTACATAGGCTATGTTTGGCTACGCAGTACGCATTATTAAATTTGGTAAGTATCTGTTTTTTTTTATTTCTGTCAAAATAATTGCCTGACTTGAATGGACGGGTTTTTCTATTTTATTTCTTGATCTAGTTTCGTTTCATCAAATCTCTTTGTAAATATCGATGGTTGGTGTAAAACAGCCCACTTAGATAGAACAGTCTGGAGACAAAAGGTCACTTCTGTCCATCAGTTACCCATATGAGAAATGAAAACAAGTTTATCAACCACACTCTTTTGTCCCCAGCGAATCCTACCCACTAACTCCACTACCGGACGAGGTCGGAGGCGGCGTGATCACGGAGGGCCCGGCCCTTCTTCTGGCCACGTGGACCCCCAAGGGCCACGGGCTCATCACCGTGAAGGACTACGACATATACTACCGCCCAGCACCGAGGTCCTCGACGGGATACCGCGTGACGGATTCTGGAATACCCGGGACCATACATAATGGTGTACCGGATTGGTTGTATGAAGGTAAGTGGTTTGTCTGTGCCCTATAGGGTCGATATTGATTCTTGACTGTAAAATGTACCACCTGTATAGCGTATGGAATGCTAATAAGGAAATAGGTATTGAGTTGTTGTTTTGGAAAAGAAATAGGATGTGTATTATACAGGATGTCCGAACAAAACATGTCTGTCTGTCTGCCTGTATGTTCCCGCTAATTTTTGCAATAGCTGGACCTATTTTGACGCGACTTTTCTTAGCAGGTCCTGTCACTGATGAAACAGAAGTTGTATTAGGCTATTTCCAGAAAAAAAATATGTCATAAAATAAACGTAATAATTTAACTTTTGCTAAACTCCACGCAGGCGAACCTACAATAACAGCTAGTTGTTATGTAAAATACCTACCTACAGACAGAAATAGCTCTTAGTTACTCACCCTCGACTTCTCGCTATCATTAACGCCACGGCCTTACCAATGAGAATCAGATTTTTGTTGAACATCCAGAAAATTGCTTTTGAATGGACAATGATTGAGCAAAAGAATTACTGCACTGTCATCACTTTTTATTGCTTTTAGAAACGTAAATTACTTTATTTTCAGTAATAGCGGAGAATTTGTAAAGATAAATATTTTTTACCATAAGATGTTAAAATGTTTTTTAATGTATCTATGGCTACATTATACATTATTAGCGGCTCCAGCTTCGCAGGGGTGCAATACCGATGTTTGAGCTATACCTATTGAACCTCCTCTGGCAACATTCTATCTATTAAAAAAAACCGCATCAATATCCTTTGCGTAGTTTTCGGGGGTTGATTGCATTCTTAGCATCAGTTTTGCACTGTGCTGAGGTAGGTTGCTGGTTGGTAGTAAGATAAAAAAATAACTTTCGGATGATGAAAAAACGGACTAAGATACTAGTTCTATTCGTTTCTATTTCTTGAAAAAAAGGGAAGCTTTTTGAGTATCAATGTAAAATGGAAGAAAAATATCATACCCTCTCTCGAAACTCCACAGTAAATATCACAACAGGGAAGGAAAACTCAACCCTTAACCGAATTCTATAGAAACGCAAAAAATCATAGAATACCGAAGTATTCGGTGAACCGTGATAATATCAGAGCCAGCGGACCAAACCACCTATTTTCCTTTACTTGTAGTACAAAATATACCCAAATACTCCAAATATTACCATATTACAATCAGCCATTTCAATTTCATGGTCGGCAACGGATCAGCAATGCTTACGTCATAACCGTTCGTTCGACAAAAGGGAATCTGAAAAGTCTATGGAAGCGATGTAGTAGTCAATTTTAATTTTCGTTGTCGCCTCTTACATTGTATGGGAAATGGTCAGAAGGTTCGTTTAATATTTTAGAATTTATAGCACTTGAGAAAAGAACGACTCCTTTTTTGAAAAAAAAAACGACTCCCGCAATATGGAATTTTATCCTCGTATCGCGGGGGGTTTCACAGACATTCAATTCACATGCACAGAGACACCCAGACTCAGAGCACGAATTTGCGGAACGAACAAGTTCTTGTCTTACGCGTTGATCGAAATTGCGACACGTGGCACACAGTGGTAATTGGCGCATTGATCCATACCACTCGGCTATCCGTGCAGTCAAACTTTACAATAGACACAATATTTAAACAATAGTATATTCATATTAACTCATCATAAATAAGGAAATATTTAATAGTATCGGTGGCGGGATGAATTGAACTCGGGCACATAAAGAAAACTGTGAAAGCATTAGTGGGAGGTTCTTGCTCAGTTGTGGGGAACCACGGAATACAATAAAATAACCTGCATAGACTCGAATATAAACGCAACGTAACCTTTCCCATGCAGTATTGTAATAACTAAATACTATGTAAATGTTTCTAGCTTGGAAACGTTTTAAAACCATTACATTCTACTTAAGTTTCTTTAGAGGGAGTTTTCTTTAGAGATTTCTTCTTCTTTTCTAAAGAGGGAAGGGAGGCCTTTGCCCTGCAGTGGGACTAACGGCTAGTAATAATAAGTTTCTTTGACATCAAAAATATCTCGCACCATTACCACTGATACTTCTGCCTGTGTCTGCCATGCGTCTAGGAGATTCAATATTTATCGATAATTCGCCTTTTCAATATGGCCGAAGCTCATTCAGGCTGATACTGTAATTCTAATAAAAGTTTCCAACGAAAAACTCGCGTTTTCCTCGCAAAAAGTGATTTCAATTTTTAGCTTAAAAATGTTGTAATCAATTGGTGATATTCTCTATAGTTACAGGAGTTTTTAGTTTGTTTAGTTCACATAATTTAATTATTTTAGTCTAGAATTGAATTTTGAGCCATGGACGGTGAAACATGATTTCTATAATATCATCATTCCCCTGCCCTTCTCCCAATTATTATTTGGGGTCGGCGCAGCATGTCTTTACTCATGCTGCTTAAGTTTTGGCTGTATTTTACGGCCGGCCGCCTGCCTGACGCCAACCCTCCTTGGGAATGCTGTTGCTGGTGGTTTACTCCCCACCAGGAGGTAGACCCGAGGTGCTAGGTGGTATGCACCGGGTCGTAGTTTCCCTTAGTCGCCTCTTACGACACCCATTGGTCGATATGGGTCAGCCCTATTCGCACCGGGAACTGCACGGTATAATAAATGACAAAAATAAAATATAAATCGTTTATACAGCTGGTTTAATAGGTAGATCAAACATCAACGCGTTCTTTTAATTAAATATAATATTTTTTCGTTTGCTTCGGGCTTAAACTATTTCAACAATCACTTGCATTGTTTACAAAAAGCTTTTGGACATTAACAGAGTCGTTAAAAAAATATAGCACAAAATGCCAGTAAGGATAATAATTTGAGTATTGAATACTCATTATTCAATACACACATTGAATGTTAACTTCTTCTCAAAGTGCACGTATGACGTCGAACTTATCTACAAGTTTAACAAGCGCGAGTTAGTTGGGAAACTTTGAGGTCTGTGACAATGATGAAGTATCTACAATGTACATAGATACGCTTTTACCAACCGAAAGTTGTTCAAATTGAACTGAAATGGGTAAAATGGATTCTAGGTATTTTACAAATAATAAAGATTTGGACGTTGAAAACTTAAATGGTTTTATTATTGTGGCCAAAGAAAATTATTATTGAGCTAAGTCTCTTCGTAACTAAAAGCCCAAAAAAATTTACCTAAACTTAAATTATATTGACTTACTTCTCAAAATCTATTAGATAGCCTAGCACTTATCCACGTGACCTAAAATAAAAGAGTAACATTAATATTTTTTAGCCAGCATTTTTCCAGGGGTAACCACTTGTGTAAAAACTCTTTGTTTACAAAGGATTTAATTAAAAAGTTACACAATTTCAATAACAGACCTTTTAAAGCAATTTGTTAGTAACAGTTTTTCAATTAACTAAACATGCTGAAATTGAAATCGATTTCAATTACAGATGTTTAAGGATCTGTAGCTGAAAATTGAAGGTTTATTTTTAGTTTATAGGCATCTACCATCACCTTATTAATATTATAAATTCAAAAGTTTTCATGAAGCTGGTTGTCAAATTTTGTTGAAATTGGTGTAGAGTTAGCTGACACCATACATTAACCTATAGGCTACTTTGCAACCACGGGTAGCACCGCGGAGCGCAGCTAGTTATAATTATAATTATTACCATTTTATTATGCTATTGAGTAAAAAGAGATGTAGAGATGAGATTGTCGCTAATTCGGTAAGACTAGAAGCTAACTTGAATATAGTTTGAGAAAAGGCCAGGTAGAAGAACTAACAAAACTTTCACAGTAAGTCAAAAACCGCTTTGAAACACTATCTGACAGCCCTAAATTAAACGTTCTAATTCCACTCCGAAACGAAACTCATTTAAATACGTTAAAGAGTTAATTTCCCCTAACAATTCATTAAGCAATGCAAACATACCTCGGTATAACCTTACATGCCAAACGAACTCGAATAAAAGCACAAAATCCCGCATAAAACACGTTCCACCCCTCAAAACGAGTCTCAAGTGGCAACCTGGCAGGAATATGGCATCTGCCACAATCTGGCAACTGGCACAATCTGGCGACTGGCACGCAAATGAGCTGAGTGCAAGTTCTCATTAAGATAAAGGTAGACGCTCATTTACAAGCCTCCTAACAGAATAAAATGATCGTTTCCCTCCCCTGGGGTTGTAAAATTAGAACGTCTTGGAAGAGAGGAATTTTCCTACATTTTAGGGTTCCGCAAGACTTTTTTTGTATCTTCATGTTTGATCTGAAATTGGGAGGGCATTGCTAAACGTGTTCTCGCTATGGTAATGGCGGTGGAATGTCCAAATAACGCATTCTGAAGAGGGAAACGTTTACGACGCGATTTGTGAAAAGGTCGTCCTTTTGGCGTTTATACGGGAGATTTAATCAAACGTTTGGAATAATAAACGTTGCCGTTTTGTCTTAGAAGATTGGCACTTATCAAATAAAACTATTATATAACTTTGCACCTTGTTTTATATCAATAAATTATTGATACCTAATTTTAATTGCGACAGGCGACTCAAAGGCAAATCGACACAAAAATTAGATAACGGTCTGTCAAACCTTAAGTCCAGCGCTATGATTGCTTGTTAGGCGATCATTGGACCAATCAAGATAATGGTTTTTGACAACAGAATAATAAAAATTCCGAAATCGTACAAAATATTGCAAACGAAGTTTTCATTTGTTTTTAATACTTATTTTTATGATCTAAGCAATTTCTTTTCCATTTTTTTACGCCATACGTTGTTATTTGTTTCCTCTGACAGCTTCGAGCGTTACATATCAAAGAAAACATTCCTAACATTATTTAGTAAACTACAAACGGACTGACAGTCAACAAGTCGGCCTAACAGACATCAGTATGCCAACCATGCGTAAAAATAAATAATATGTAAAATACACTCGAAAAGGACTCAACGTCAATAAAACGTCTTCGCATATTTTCCTTTCTTAGTTATTTTACAAATGTTCCGAATACTTGGCCCTTGGCCCTTACAGGGGTCCTAAAAAAAGGTAGGCATCTCAAATTCCATAGGGAGTCGACCGTATTAAGATAGTTTTACGGTACCAGGACATCATGTATGAAAGGAGTTATTTAACGTTAAAGGCGGCTGTTGATATTGAAATAAAAGAGTGTTAAACTCTTTGAATGTTTGTTGCCCTGGTACTTTAGTATCGTATACATGACTATGTAGTTAGTTACAGGATGGTATAGTTAAGAGATTTTTTTTTAACCTCTCTTTTTTTTCATCTTCGAACGTCATGAACCGTTTAAACTTAAAACATTTGTTAAAACCTAGTTTTTTATATATAGGTAATTAGCTGCTTTTCTCATCTTCTCGATATGGGAATTTTAGTCTTTTAAAAAATAATATCTTTCTCAGTAATTTCTTTGACAACGGACTAATTTGTTCCCATTTAATGGAAACGGATACTCTGTCAATACACAAACTGTCTACCCTATTTCCTCATAATTCCTTGCACAAAACTACTAACAATCCACTAGCTACATAAATAAGCTATATACTACTCTATAATAATTACGTACGGTCTCCAAACTAAATTAGTTACTGGCTAAACCCTCAGAGACGCGGTGTCTAGACTCGTTGCTGGCTGCACTATTTAGTAGATCTCGTTCTCGTTAGCTCTTATTATGTTCTGCGCTCCTGGTACATGGAGACTGAATATCGTGTTAGAGGTGGGTTTCACACGGTATATTTTGGTTTAGTTTAGTTTAATACATCACAAATTATATTTTAGTAACAATTTAACAAGTTCTTCTTTTATATATTTCGACTAAATCTATTTCGTATCCAGAACCATTGAACTTTTTAGACGATAACCTGTTTCAATTATTTTATTTTAAACATTATTTGTCTCTCTTTCTTTCGGATACTTTTTACAAACCCTTTTCATTTAGCCTGTGCGTGGACTTTTGACTGCTTTATCGGATCTTTTGGCAAGTGGCCGAAACCAAAACTATCCAAAATACACGCTTGCCTAGGCTATTGACCTAGGCTGTTCATTTATGAAATCAAATCACAAATTAAAAACCATCATTAAATCAATTACATGATAAACATACGGAACCTTTCGCCCCAAGCTCAGAAACCGAGCAATTTATTCTGGGGTTGTCTTCGCGATATCTTATCACGTTGTCATCGACTCGATGTAAATGAAACCTTTGCGTTTAGTCTAGTGCCTTCAAATTTACTCCTAAATTTTAACCAACTTATTGTAAAATATTAATTTTATTTTTGCTACTAATTGAGATAAGGGTGGCTTTAACATCAACTTTTAAATTAATCATAAATAAAAACTGATTAAACGGTAGCTTAATTAATAAACAAATAATTCAATTTTGCTTAAAGCTTAACTTAAGACTAGATGGCGTTGTGTGAATAAGAAAGAAAAAAAAGTCCGCTAATCTCAGAAGTATTCGCCAATAGGTATGTTTGCCACTGAGATATTATTACTGACCTGCTAGTATAGACAGTAGGTATTAAATCTCTACATAATTTATTCATTTCGTATCCCAAAGACATTGTGACGAAACGATTATAATTACCTCGAAGTCAACAGATGCCGAAAACTTCGTTCCTTTGATCGACAGCCTTCAAGTAAAGTTTATTTAACTGTCCTTAACGACAATTATAAAGGTGATTTAATTTTAGGCTTGACTTTTAAGACTCTATATTATTATTCGTTGAAGTACCATAATGTTCTACTTTAAGTTACAGTAAATATTTTCACACGTGATTTCTTTCATAATTTTGTTAACGCTATATAATATTATTTTACTACATTTAAACTGGTTTTTATTAGCAAAAGGTATAAGAATGACATAAAATTCAGTTTCTGTCCTTTATCGGAAACTGCTGGACGGCGTTATTTCAGTCTGGAAGGTGTTCTCTCTGGTCTTTTTCTATTGAAAAGTACATTAAAACTGCTGCCATGAATATAACCATACATGTCATGACAGTGTCACACTCTTACTGACTAAACCTGAACCGCCATGCAACGTCTCCCGCGTTTGGTCGATGCGCAATTTATCACGTACCACACATCAAAGTGGCTACCAATACTTTTAAAGCAGCACTCTAGCAGTTGTAAAAGTGAGACCGCGCACTACACGGCATAGATCGCCGTCTCGCTTCCACAACTTACTGCAGCAGTCTTACTTTAAGAGGTGGTGGTAGGCTTGTTTCCGTATGAATGCGTCGTGGGATGCATGAAACTGAATTCTTTATGAAGAGTTTTCGTTTGTAAAGCTTGTGTTTGGTTCACTAGTTTTCTTTATGGGTACGTGTTTACATTTATTTTACCTGCAGTATTTAGTGGGGGTATTAAAAAAACCAAGATTTCTTTTAATGTATTAAAACTGGAGGCTCTTTAATAAAACTCATATTAATTCGTGGTGTCATTTTAATCTTTGTTGCTACATTTTATCGTCAAGTCATGGATTTTACACTTAATTCAAAACTGCTTACAATTAATTAAAATTGAAAAGATTATTTCAATATGATTACATTAAGATTTTTTGAAAAGAACTAACTCATTGAATTAAGCTCATGAAATCCACAAAGCCACAAAAAATATATATTTATAAATAGACCAAGGCCAATTACTAACCGCAAATAATCAAATTACACATATAATTTAACATTAAATAAAAACGTCTCGCTCCTGTCCTGGATAGCCTCTATTTATATTCATCCTACAGTATAGGGGAGCGAGGAAAGTCAACACTACACACTACATATATGTAAGGCTTGTATATATAGTTGTGTTGTATTATACAGGGTGGCGAATAAGTTATAGTTGTCATGTTAATTGAAATCATGTACTCTAAATATGTTTGGTCAAATGCAATAACGTGATAAATACAAGTTTAAAATAATTAAAATTTATAATAAATATTCCACGATATTTATACAATGCCATTTAGTTTTAAATAAAGCAAAGCTTATATTATGAGTACTGGATAACTGATAAATATTCTTAGATTATATACTTACGAAATACATAATGTTAGTACAAATTACACCCAAATACAGTATAAATGATCGTGCTCATCACACAAACATTTGTCCTGGGTGGGGATCGAACCCATGACCTCTGTTTTAGCAGTCAGGGCCACTAAACCACTAGACCAAAAGGCCAGTCAAATTTTCGTCATCATTTCCTAAATTCTTTTGATGTGAGACCTATACATCACCCTGTATATAGTCATATAGACCTATTTTATATAAAGGCGTATAGGCTGACCTTTAGACACTTTTAGAACGGCCGGCGCACTGAAAAGAGGTTTATTTAAACAGGTTTCGGGTGTTTTCTAGAACTACATACATGTTAACATTAAAGTTAATTCGGAAAGTCTTGTAAATTGTTTGAAGTCACGCGGTTTCGGTCATAATAATAAACCGGCCCCTTCCCATACTGAGAAGGTTTGAGCATTGATCACCACGCTAGCTCACTGCGAGTAGGCGTTTGAGATTTCAATATTTGGAATCCTGGTTTTCCCGATGCTTTCCTCCACCGTTTGTCAGTAGTGTCCTCCACCGTTTGTCAGTAGTGCCACCCAGGAAACGAACCCACGACGCGACGGTTCGATCCCCACCGAGGACAATTTTTTGTGTGATGAGCACGAAAATTGGTTGTCTGGTTGTAATTTATCTGTAGTATGTATGTATTTAAAATAAATAATAAATGAATTACAGGTATATGGTTATCAGTTGCCTAGTACTCATAATAGAAGCTCTGCTTAGTTTGAGACTAGATGGCGTTGTGTGAAGGCCGTGGAATATTTATTTATTTATTCTGTAATATAGTCTAAAACCTAGTACCTACCTAGCTAGTAATTTGAAGCCATGTTTGTGGTTCACCTCGCCCGGTAGGCTGCTGGGAGCAGGGTAAACACTAGCGGTGACCTTTAAAAGACCTTACGTACGGTCTGCAGTTTAAGCGAAATATTTTAAGTCTTCGTTTGAGTTGAAAGTTTTCGTAAAAGTCTTATATTGCTGGTCTAGGTAATCAAATTTTATTCGTTGCTTATTGAGAAAGTCGAGTTGATATACTCTAGTCGTAATTGTTTGTGATAGAAATCGACTTATTGTATTTAAATATTTTAGGTATAAATATGTTACTTTAATCATTAAATTGTTTAGAAGCTTATTTTGATATGTAATATTGAAAAAGAGCCTCCTGAATGTAAATAATAACAACCTGTTACAATTTTAAGCTGGTTAATTTACTGGCACCCAAAAATAAAAACACACATAATCTCAATATTTAATTTCTTAAACAGCAATTCATATAAAAGCAACACTTTTATGCTGACTGTACCAAAAGTAGCGCCACAAAAAACATTTCAGCTAGAAACTACACGACTTCACATTTGCAAGAGGTATTCAGCAAACAGTATACTGTTTTGCTAGCTGTACAGTACACATGTATTTCATGGTTTAGTATTTCTACAAGGTACCTAAAATAATACTAGTGTAATATGGGTTTTTGAAGTAGCATTTCCACGTAGGGGATTACAATGCAAATAATGAATAAATAAATCAACCCTGTATACGTCCCACTTCTGGGCACAGGCCTCTTCCCATGTAGGAAAGGTTTCAGCATTGATTATTTAAATATTTTTTATTTAAAATTGTTGGAATTTTCTTTATTCCAAAGTCCTTTATACATTTTTCAATCATTTTTGGTGGGTATTACTTAAAGGAACCAATATAACGCGAGTAACATTGCCAATCTTAGCAAGTTAATATCGCATACATTAAACTCAATCTCAAACGAAAAGGTATTTGTTATTCATGCATGTTTTTCATGCATAAATCGTCTATAAAAGCCTAAAGAGTGTATAAAAGAACACGGGACCGTAAAAGAAAAGTTTTCTTTCAAAAGAAAACATTTACATAAATAATTCTTTCGTTTTAAGAGCATCGCAAGTTAAGGTCTAACTTTGTATCGCGGGGAGAATTTTAAAAGTAATTAATATTTTAATGAGTTATTTATGCTCTTGGTTAACTTCGGCCGTAATAGCATATCACTTAGAATAATTCATGTGGGAAAAGGCGCAAAATCAACATAGGTACT
Organism: Chrysodeixis includens; assembly: GCA_941860345.1. Lineage (NCBI taxonomy): Eukaryota > Metazoa > Arthropoda > Insecta > Lepidoptera > Noctuidae > Chrysodeixis > Chrysodeixis includens. Next base: position 203,740 of record OW796112.1, on the reverse strand, counting down.
GTGTACTAGTAATAAACTGATGTTTATGCCTTCTTTTGAGTACGTCAAATAAATGAAACAAAACTTTACATTTGTGCATTTAACACAAGGCGTTTACATACTAATTAATCTTTAGTCTAACCCGGTATTTTTTCATTAACCCAGTTTATTAAGACTATTCCTCCGTAAAACGTTTAATACCTAACAATACTCAAATCACATTTACAATAGTTTTGTAGATACCTTGGACCTTACGCCTGTTCGTCCATGAGCTTTTTAATAAGACGCAGAATTCTTATCTTGAAGTTATCGCGTAAATTGAGATACCTAATAAAAATAACTGCTCATATATCATTCCCCTGCCCTTATCCCAATTTTTACTTGGGGTCGGCGCAACACGTCTTTTAGACATGTTGCTTAAAGTTTTGGCTATGGTTTTATAGTCGGCCGCCTGCCTGACACTAACCCTCTTTGGGAATGCGATTGTTGGTTGTTTACCCGCCACCATTCGGGAGACCCAAGGTGCTTGGTACAGTGCACTGGGTCTTAAGGTCCATTAGTCGCCTTTTACGACACCCAGTGGAGGATATGGGGTGGTGCTATTCTTTATATCCGGACACCACACGGAAACTATTAAATAACTGCTAAGGAAATAATTAATAAAATGGACACGGCAATATCATTATTACAAATAGTTCCTCAAAAACTTTGTCCTAATGTTATTTTACGTGATATCTCTCATATCCTCACGAATTCGCGATAATAATTTCCACCATCGATCGTGCAAACTGTACGAGTATTTTCATTTATTTCAGTGCATATTAAAATGTAGGGTAAAATAATGTCAATAGCTAACTGTGACACGTTGCATCACTATTTGAAGTATTATTAGAATATATGTATACAGAGTGATGTCGAAATGTAGATAAATAAAACTGTTGATTAGCAAGCAATTTGATTCGTGACACGTGAGCTAATGATTAAGGGCTCTTTGTCTTTAAGACTTCAAATAAATCAGGCAATCCTGAGAAATACTCGTAAGCAACCTATGAGTTAGATATTATACAAAACTTTAATTAAATTTTAGATTGTAATTTTTTTATTTGTTTAATTTTTCAAGTCTTTCAAGATTTTCTCTTCACTTATTCAGATTAAGCATTGACAACCTTTTTTGGGTAATTTAATTACTGTACTTAACTTTTTTTAGATTGCAACAAAAAAAAAATGTACCTACCAAACTAAATAAGTAACATTATCAAAAAAAAACTTACAAAACATTATAATATTAACATTAACACGAAGAAAATACAAGTCTACCCAGCACATTACATTAATTTAATTAATCCACATAACAGAACACGCTGTATATATAGGTTACCCGACGTGTGAACGCTCGCTGGCAGCGCACGCACTGACGTCATAGGCCGGTGCACTCTGACGTCACGACTGACATGATTTGATTTATACGTGACATAATTATTCTGTCTACTGTATTGTAAACGGTAATGAGCTGAGCATTTGTTAAGAACTTATAGTTAAATATTATAGTAATAGTAATATAGTAATAGCGGTCCGGACCGATTTCGGCCACGGCGGCCAGTGTTACTATGACACCAGCCAGCTACGCAGGACATAATAATATTATAGTGCACAAGCGTGTGCGCAAACACAGGTGCACTCTCTATTCCTTTACTCTCATAGCCCGATGGGACGGTAATCCGACACGACCGGAGAGAGATCAGGCGGAGGACCCACATTTTTACGTGCCTTCCGAAACACGGAAGCTGTGATATTTCTTTCTTAAACGCACACAACATTCGAAAAGTTGGTGCGCGCCGTGGGGATCGAACTCAAGACCTCTGACTTAGCAGTCCTACGGTCTTGCCACTAAGCTATCACAGCTTCTAAATATTATAGTTGGATAAGGGCAGGAAAATGATGGATTTATCATCACTTCTTTGACGATTGCCAAAGAACATTCATCTGCCCATCAGACGGTCTGCAATGTGTGAACCGGTTTTGATTGACTTGAAAAAATAATACTTGATGACCCAGTGACCGAGTGGCGTCGTGGCCCAGTAGTACAATCCACAGATTTGTCTTAGGCTCGTGGTTACAAATTCAAACCTAGGGTTAATAGTATTACAATTGACCAATGAGTTTAAATTAATCTTATTTAGTTGTATATTTTGAAGCATAACTGAACTGAGTCAATTTGATCTTACTGTAAAAGGTTGTGGTAGACCCTCTGGGCAAATAAATACACTTTTAATAACACATACATACTCGTATCTTCTTCATCGCATTTCGCGGCAGCTAACACTTTTTTAAACTCCCGCACTAAGGAATTTAATACTTGTATCGCGGGGGTTTCACGGACATTCAATTCACGTGCCGAAAGACACCCAGACTCAGAATAAGCATATTTGGATCGCCACGTAATTGGCGTGGTGACCTTTAACAGTCAACTATCCGTGCACTTAAAATTTAATTAAAATAGTCTTTAGTTAAATATTAACAAGGTTACTTTTCCATTGTTGCAGAGGAGATACTCCAATCCCGCTCAGCGCTGTGGATGTCAGCTGACGGCCACATGGTGCTGTACGCGACCTTTAACGACAGTCTCGTGCACGAGCAAAAGTACCCGTGGTACGGGGCTGCCCTGGACACGGATGATCCTGCTAAGGTAAACTTGACTTATTCATGGGAATATGACCTTTATTTAAATAGAGTAAAGATGCATAATTATAGATATTGTGAACGAACAAAAATAATGTGGTATGAAGAAGGGGACAAAGCACGTACAGTGTATGGATCCAATTTGCTTCCGCTACGTTAACAGCCCAGGTTTAAATGATCGTAACGGGCCTGTCGAACACTAATGACAACATTTGACAAAACAATATTTCTAAGAATTTCTAGTAGAAGAAATATTAAGACGTTTGGGGATAAATTCTTCCGAGTAGTAGTTTTATTTCGAGAAGTCCTTCTCAGGCACTTTCAACGCGTTACTGACTAGTTGCGCAGAGCATAGAAAAATAATGACACTTTGTAAATCAGTTTGTGTTAACAGACTTCTAATATACTTACAAATCACTTTCTCCCACCAGACGTACCCGGAGATCAGGAGCGTGCGCTACCCGAAGCCGGGCACCAACAACCCCACGGTGACGCTCACTGTGGCCGACATCGCCGACCCCAAGCACATCCGCACCCGACACCTCACGCCGCCCAAACCTATTATAGAGGAGGGGTAAGCATAATTATGTTATTTCAGACAATTGTATTCCTACTGACTTTACTAGTTGAGAGTAATGTTAGTGGATCATTGTCCAGCAGATTAAAGAAAGTAATATAATAGGTATCTCCGCATGCACATAAGTATTTAATTTATATTTTTTTTAATAAGTAACTAATTACTGGCAAATAAATAAATACGAACAGTAAATACTTACTCCTACTTTGTTCTTTAAGAACGTTAATGTTATTATAATAACTTCCGTGAGAATGATTCATATTTAAGAGATGTATAACGGTTTACTCACGCGTATTTATCGGGATAGCCCGACTAGTTTCGGACCCAACCGGAGTCCTTAATCATGAGCTGACGCGGCGGAGGGGTCGCGAGTCGAACTCTAAACGAACGTCGAACGAAACTAGTCGGGCTATCCCGATAAATACGCGTGAGTAAACCGTTATACATCTCTTAAAAAAAAAAAACGTTAATGTTGCTTTTTTGCCATGTCATCAATATACTATTCCAATCCGGACTCCGGATGCCAATTTATTGTGGGCGAAGCGAACCTCGGAAAAAGCAAAAGATCTAAAAAGACGTCTAGGACGTTGAAACCTGTATCAAAACCATTTATTTGAGTCACACTTTTCTAAACCAACTAAATGACAGAGTTCTGTATTATTTATTACTAACAATAAAAAGCCATAAATTAATTAGGTTTTAACTCCCCATAAAACATTTCAACAACTACTCAACATAAAAGTCTTTCCTAATTATCATAAAGACTGAAAGCGTCAGGCACAAAGTAAAACTTCATAATACAAGTAACCTACTGTCACCTCCTAAACTAAGAATGTTGTGTGGAAGGGAAACGCCGCTCTACGCCTTGTAGCGCGCTGTCTCGCTCCCACAACTGCAATAATACTTTGAGAGATGATGGTATTCCCCTATAGTTCATAAGAAGTTCGGTCGTTTGATCCGGTGCAAGTCATAAACTGACAAACGCGCCTCGTAAAGGATTACAAAGTCTGGTAGATCATAAAATTGGAATATTTTATAACTTTGTTCATATTACTTTGTGTTTTTAGTATGACTGTGATTATGTTGGCTTATTACATAATTTAATCTCTTGTACATTAAGATTATAAAAAAGTTCGCTTTTTAAAGGCAAAATTGAAAAATGTATCGTGTCTTCCAAATGCAAGCGACAATTGCACCATTATTGCTTAAAACTGTCAATTTTCTTGTCATCGCCAATTCATTGTTGTCGCTCCGCTCTTGCAATACAGTACGAAACTAATGACACCATTTGGAGCTCCAATTTGGTTTAATTTGTCACCTAAGCGTTTTTCTAGCCATTTGCGCCTTTATTTTTAATTTAGGTTATTACAATTTATTAAATTTACTAAAAGCTACATTTATTGTACCCAAAAATCAAATAAAACAATCTAAAAAAAATCTTTCTCTTTCCATGACATTCAAGACATTTTCTAAAAATCTTTTATTTGCAGGGACTATTACTTCACGAGTGCCAAATGGGTGTCTCTGACTGAGGTGTGTGTGGTGTGGCTGACGAGGATGCAGAACCTGTCCCTGGTCTCCATCTGCAAACAGTCCCATGTGGTATTGTCAGGAGGTAAGTAACGCAACATTTCGATTGTATGAGTAAAGCATCTTGGAAGTAGCAAGTATCTTTAGAGATAGATTAAGGAGTAGGAGAGTGTTTCGGTATGGGTGGGACATGGCTAAAGTAAATGGAAGTTGCAAGAGTTCGACACAGCTAAGAGTTTGAGAGCAATGCAGTGAATGTCTCATAGTTTAAGCGTTAGGCTTGAGTCGTGGTTGTAGAAATAAAATAGTGGTATCTTAGATCGAAGAATAAATATCTTAAAAACTAGGCGTTTGTCAATAGAACTACTTAAAATTGAACCTTTTGCTCACGGCTTGATTGTCTTACGAAGCTAAAGTTCAATGATACCAGTTAAAACCCGAGCTTAGCGAACCTACCATCACATTTTCAAGTAGCATTATAATACTTTGACACCCGCCATAATATAATTATAATAATTATGTGATAGGAAGCCCTCTATCAAAATTCCTCTTTCCTAAAATCTCCATATTTCCCAGGTATACAGAATATCTTCAGGCAACGACGGCTGGGTGGAGGTCAGCGCCATCCCCGCTCTGGTCAGCGGGAGGGGGGGCACTTGTGACCCTGGCTCCTGTGAGGGACGGGCCAGCAGGCCTGTTTCGACATATAGTGAGGACTGAGCATAATGCTCACGGGCCTAGAGCTCTGCCACTGACACACGGCAGCTTTGATGTTGTCAGTCTCTTAGCTTGGGATCACGCGAATCAGCATATGTAAGTACGGAATAAAGTTTATATGAAATACACTCATCATTCCCCTGCCCTTATCTTATTTATTATTTGGGCAGGGGATTTATTATTGTTATTTGAAATACACTAAGGTTGTTGTAATATTAAATACTGTGTCTTACAGTAAGACTGTGACAGTCGTGACAGTAACACGCTTTGGGGGTGTGGGTCATCTGCCGATGCTGCAGAATGTTTGTAAGAGTTACCGCGACCTGACACTCAAAGGGCTCCAGGAGGAACAATGTGGGTTTTTACCAGTAAAATTCTGACACTCATCATTTGATTATTTCCCACGAAAAAAAGGGTGTAAATCGCTTTACCTCTTGATCTGCAAGTCTTACTTTGAGAGATGGTGTTTAGGTTCTTAGTCACAACATAACTGAATCACTTTCTATGAATATCCTCATTTACAGCAAAGATCGAAGAAGATATTTTTATATATTTATTTGAAAATGTAAGCACACAAATATTGAAGCATTTTCTTGTCCTAGCCTATTGCGCCCCCATTGAGCAAAGGTCTTTCTATCCTGCGCCACCTCGAATCAGTCGTCAGGATGCATTTCTTAATCAATATTTGTTTCCAGCTACTACCTAGGCATCCCGGAAGGCAAACCCGGGCAGCAGCACTTGTACAGAGTGTCGTCCGAGGCGCCGCGGCCCGGCTCCCCGCAGAAACTGCCCTACTGCGTCACTTGTAACTCACAGGTCAGTAGCGATTCTATTACATTTATTTATTTAATATGCTTTGTTCAACAGTTTTATTTCTTCGAACTATTGGACAGGTCTGTTGGTCTAGTGGTTAGTGACCCTGACTGCTAAGCCTGAGGTCGTGGGTTCGATTCCCACCCAGGACAAAGGTTTGTGTGATGAGCACGATCATATGTTCTGTGTCTGGGTGTGATTTATCTATAATATGTATATGTTATGGACCAAGTGATTAATGCGGGTATTATTTATAATGCTCGGGCATTATGAATAATGCCTAGCATTATCGGGCTAAGTGATTAATTACTATCTTAACTTCATTATTATCATATCGCTCGGTCATTATTATATTGCTAAATGATAGTTTTCACCTCAATAAATATAGATTTTGACAAATAAAAAAAAAAACCTAACCTCACCTAATTTAGGTTAGGTTAGGTTAGGTTTTTTTTATTTCTTCCATCATTACGACCGCAATCAACATCGGAACTCGAACTCTTATGATGTCCCCAATCGCAGCCATGGTTTATTTAGCGCTTGATACAACTTAAATATAGCATTAGTATCAAATTGCCCAACTATCATTTAGCAATATAATAATGACCGAGCGATATGATAATAATGAAGTTAATTAATCACTTAGCCCGATAATGCTGGGCATTATTCATAGTGCTCGGGCATTATGTATACTGCCCAATTTATCACTTGGTCCATAACATATATATTTAGAAATATATAAGTATGTTTATCAGCTGTCTGATTGTCTGATAACACAAGCTCTGCTTAGCTTGGGATCAGATGGCCGTGTGCGGATATTGTCCCAAGATATTTATTTATTTCAAATCCGCGAAGGTCAAATAAAACTCTTAAATCGGCACAAAATGTAGTATATGACAAAAAATACAAAATTCTTTCAAACGAGTTGTTGTTTGAAAACCTTTCAAAGTAACTGTCGATACGATGTCGTATGTGTTTAGATATGATCGGTTCATCCACTTTCATACCAAAATCTACTTTATCTCCGCGCAATAGGATTCAAATTCCCAAACGTTGAGCCTAGTGTTAACACATCTGGCAATATTTCAACAACCTGATTCCGTTGTTCAGTATAACATGACATATGTCAGTAGGATGTCCTGGCGATGCGCCACTGCGCCTAAATAGATGGTTTATAGCTCTATTAACCACAGCTGCATTATGTTGGCTATTAGGTATTACATACATACATACATACATAAACGTCACGCCTCTTTCCCTTGGGGGTAGGCAGAGATCACATCTTTCCATTTGCTACGATCCTGGCATACCACTTTAGCTTCATCCGCACTCATCAGTCGCTTCATACACGCCCGTCGGTTTAGGGTACTCCTGACCTGACATTGGTCGGTATTACATTGTTACATTTAATTTTGTCAAGAGATCTTCAGATGTTTTATTTGCGTTTGCTCAGTGGGATATTAATGATCTAGTGTTATTTATCCGGTCATAAACACTAAAGTACTTGTAGTTAGTTTAGTACCGAAACGGTGAGACATGTTTAAAACGTTGAAGTGAATTCTTGAAACGCTCTTTTCAGTTTAAAGAAATAAACCTTTGAACAAAGCATAATTGCTTGTCTTTATCGGTATCACGATTCACATTTGCTTATCCATAACTTTTGCATTCCCAACTTTTTAAATAAAAAAAAAACATGTCTAAATCATATTCCTTATTTCTAACTTTAGGCAGTATTTTATAGAGATAAAATACTTAGAAATTAAACGAGGTTAGAACAGACGACATTCTAGTATTTCAAGGACGGATTTGTAACAAGGCTGAATAATTGAACGCCTTGGGCCGACAAGACTGCATGTCTGAACGCATTAGTACGTGGGAATGCGCGGGAAACCGAGTGGAAAACCAGATGGAACAGAAATCAAATTTTTATTTGAACAATTTCTAATTTTGGTAGCAAATAAATATATAACACTGATAATGGAGAAATACTTTAATAATTTGTAATTTTATGATAAACAAATAATATTATAGCTACGAGCAAAAACATGTATTACATGCACGACCAAACAGTTGCAGTTTTCTTTGCGAAATTTCTGAAGCTATTACGGAATATTCAAAAACGAAAAAAATAATCGATAAAATCAAAAACGAAATTTGCACTTATCAGCATTTATACTTAATGTTACCCCAACCTATATTACCAAGCGTTTGTTAAATTTAGCTATTCGACAGCAGTATTTTAATTGGACGTTAGAAGCGATAGTCAGTGTTCGATCCCCGTCGGCATGAATATTGTAATGATCTGCAGATATTTATTCAGACCAACTTGTGCAAAACTATGGTTGTTTTGGTTGAAACTGTTTCTGATTTCCCTAAATATTCGGTAAAATACAACAATGAAATGATATCTCATGATGAATGAAATAATCTTAATTTGTAAATTTGGCTGGAAGCAGCTGATCGATCACCCTATTGATTATGAGCTCTTAGAACACACTACCATTGGCAAAAAGAGAGATAAGTAGTATAATTTAATAGAGTCCACATGTGTGTATGAAAAAACAGGTACACTCTCTCTTCCTTTTATTCTCACATAGCTCGATGGGACCCACCTTTTTACATACCTTGTGAAACACTGAAGCTGTGAAAACTGTTTCTGAAACGCACCTTGGTGATCGAACCTTAGATCTTTGACTTAGCAGTCCTGCGGTCTTACCACTAGGTTATTACAACTTCAATATTATATTACAATTACAGGCTAGTAAGTTTAACAATTTATTACAGCAGTAACAATTTATTACAGTTTCATACTAGTAAGTTATTTTTCAACAGCCATCTCCATCAATAAACCTGGAGTACTACGGCAACCTGGCTTCGTCAGGTGACAGCACGTGGGGTGACAGCGACTGGGACGAGGAGCTGCCTGCCACCATCGCCATCCCCCAGCAAAAAGAAGAAGAAGAAGAACCCAGGTAGGAAACCACTGTCCTACTTCAGCAATAAAAAAGAAGATAGTAAAAAAAGTTGCCAAATGATGTCTGAAATGTTTCAAAAATTCGTAAGCGTAAAGCTTTAGGTTACTTTCACACTAAACAGTGCAGCCAAACGTGGATCGTAAGCGCACAATTACTAAATGAATTGTATTACGATACGAGTTTAATTTCTAATTCACACCTAGCCGACAACACGGTTCGCATATTCGTTTACTAAAAATACCATATTTTTAAAAAAATACTACCTAATTTCACGTAAACATTTTGATCGTTCACAATGACCTTACAAAAAATCGGCATCTCCAGCAGAAAGTTCCATCTTCTGTTTTTACAGCTACTTACCTCATCCAATTTCTTCTTAGATGGCATGCCGCAGAACCTGCCGTGCCTGTACCACGAGGCTCACTTCAGCCCGTCAGCAGCATACTTCATCCTGGAGTGCCTCGGGCCCGGAGTGCCAACCTTCAGTCTGCACAAAACTGCTCTGCCGGACCCCCGGCTGTTGGCGCATTTGGAGAACAACACTGTTGTTAAGGTATGGATTTGATTGATTGTTTAGGCCTTGGTGGGCACCAAGGCCTGTCAGGGCCGCGGTGAATGTGAAAGCGAACCCCGTATCCCCCGGCCATAGGCTGAAGAGGACGCTCCAGTGGTTTTAGCCGGTAAACGTCCGGCATATCCTCTCGTCAACCCCCTGACGAGGGCAGTCCATGAGGATTTCCACTGGGTTACAAAAAAAAGGCCTTGGTGCCATACCACTATATCTTAAAGTAAGACTTGTGAAAAAAAAAGCTTTGCTCTACACCATGTAATGCACAGTTTCACTGTCACAATTGCGAAATTCTTACTTTATGAGGTGGTGATGGGCCCTCTGGTTGTGTTTAGTTGATTTATTTTATCATAGAACCGGTGAAAGTATCTTAAAATAGTTTTACATGACAGACCCTTGGGATTCCTTTCTTTTTTCATGAAGCGCCAAACGGAAACGCATTTACGAACAACCACTATGATATTATTTCCTTTAACCAATTCATATCCAAAAATACCTTACAACAAGTATCATTATCATCACCAGCCTATCGCAGTCCACTGCTGGACATTCGTCTCTCCAACACGCCACTAAGATCTGTTTTCAATATGATGATTTAACACTTATTATTATTTCTTTCATCTCATACGTTAATTCACGATAGTTATTTAACGCACCAAAAACTTCTTGAATTAAAGTTTCACGTCGCGAGTCAACCAGATAATCTCAACAATCGTCATCATTATAAGCAATTGATATTTTTATTTTATCTACAAGGAAAAACTTCGTCAAAACGCGCTAAGTATTTTTTCCGGGAACTTTGTTCGTTCGTTCGTTCACGGATTCTTGAACATTTGAGAAACAACTTCATTAGGAGATTCCGAGAAATAAGATATAGAGATTATGTACTTTTATAGGAGTCACTTGTGTAGAAGCTTAAGCTGAAATTTTATGTTTTATCATTATTTAGATAGAATTAGAAGTATCCTATAAGTGTAATTTAGGTTTCATGAGGAGATGACATCATTCATGTTACGACTAATAACAGTCGCATGGGTGGGAGACTACACCCTTGTACGACAGCGTTTTTAACGTAGGGTGCACTGAGACCAGAAACTAAACAAGTGACTTCCCACTTGCAACTTGGTACTTGCTAGGCTCCTTTTTCCGCAGGTAGGCTTGAGTGGCCCATTGTGGGTATATCTATAAGATGCATGTTCAATAGTATGTGCCTAGAGAGTGAACAAACCACTTATCACAGATCGGTACGCTTAAGGTCGTTGACCTTTAAAAAACATTTACCATAAAATTGACGTTTAAAATTGTCGCTGATATTTTATTGGCAGCTACAATATTTTCTAATTCCTATGCTAAGGATAATGAAGTTCATAAAAGAAATAGGTCACAGAAAGAGTTTACAATCAAATAAAAAAGCTACAAAAATCATTCATTTGTTAATAGTTGTAATTTGTCGAAAAAATAATATTTTATTGCGTACCTAAGTAAATATTTTTCATGTTAATTACAGTTTATTTTGTTTTACATCTTAAAACAAAATGAAATATGAAACGTCTTCAAAACATTCCATTTTATAAGGGTCCGTATTCTCAAAACGTTAGGGAAATAAAATTTGAATCGTAAAAGTAAATTTATTCATTTATTTTGATAATAGGAGCGTAACAGTGAAAGGTGTCTTAAAATGTTTGAAGAAAATATTCGTGTTTTTCATTTGTTTTTGTAACAAAGCTTTTCCGCTATTTATTCAGAATTGGGAACTAAGAGATAACAAACACCACTGATACTCGAATACTTCAGTGTTCGACATACATATTTTAGACAGCAAACGGGTCTTATTCGGGATTTGATACCATACTTCTTTTCTCCCAAACTTTCGGCCGAATTGCACCGACCGTGGTCACGGGCGGATTCGACTCGAATGAGTTTAAAATCATTTACTGCCATACAACCACATTGAGGTTCGTGATAGGCCATCAATGTCTTCGGGTACCGGCAATTTGTGTTGTCATGTGTGTTAAGGGTCCTTTAATAAAAAACCTTATGTAAAAAAAGCAAATTGATGGTGTGGTTTTATCAAAAACCCCCGTCTTCTTAAAAAAACGATTTAAATTAGTATGAGTTTCATATAAAAACCCTATTCCTGATATCGCAATAGGAACAGTCTTTGCCCAGCAGTACGATGGTTACAAGCTAGTTTTAATGCTACAAAAACTGAACTTAAAAAAATCGTTTATTAATTAGAGCAATTTTTTTCATCTAACCATACCGTAAGTACCTCTGTATCGCGTTTTAAAGCTTAATTACGAATACAATGTAATTATAACGAGATGTCGCTATTATTTACCTTAATTAATATGCCTCGGAATAACTTTCACATCAAATGAAAACCTTTTGATGTCATAAGGGCCTTAATTACTAAGTCTTTTACAGGAATTATCCATTATGAAGTCATTGTCTGTCTGCAACTGTGTAGCTTCACCACTACTATAAAACAAAGTCCTCCGCCGTGTCTGTTTGTCCGTCCGCGATAAACTCAAAATCTACTGCACCCATTTTCATGCTGTTTGCACCAATGTATAGAATGATTCTAGAGGAAGGTTTTAGTATATATTATAGCTTTGTTAATTTTTTTGTACATATTTACTAAAATAAATTTAATTGCGTTCGATAAAGATGTATGGGGTGATTTTTTTGCGACTATAAACCAACATTCTCGCGGGCGAAGTCGCGGGCCAACAACTACTTCAATAAATGTTGAACGAAGAATTATAATACTGAACGTTCTGTCCCTAACTATTATAACACAACATAATAAATCATGAATAGCCGGTGTTCCCGGTCTGTACGGATATCCGAGTGCTATAGAGAGCCTAGACAATGTTTACCAACACATTACCTTAGTCACATATAATCTCTATTACTACATATAAAACAAAGTCCTTCGCCGTGTCTGTTTGTCTGTCTGTTCGGGATAAATTCAAAAACTACAGAACCGGTTTTCCCTGCTGTTCTCGACGAAGGTTTTAGTATATAATTTGTTGGGTTTTTGTATGTATAAAATGAAATATAACGATAGTTGCTCGATATACATGAGTTGGGTAATGTCAGAAAAGGACATTCGCGCGAGCGAAGTCGCGGGCAATAGCTAGTAAAACACAAATGTATCGGGATGACATTAATTTTTGACAAATGACGTGACTTTGATTTGTCAGTTCGATACATCGAGCGATTCTCGAATTCTCGGAGGAATGTTACATCTCATAAAGTTTCTTGCCAGTTCTTCTCCATAGAAATGATATTTTGGAACTAGAGTCCCGGTAACTTTTTAAGTCTTAAAATAAAAACCTTTGATTTTAATTCTGATCACCACGGCAATGACCGATGTGACTGATTCCAATAAGGGACAACGTTCTTCACGGTCCACTATTAAACTATAAAAAAGATTGGGTATTCTTTACGCATGTATTTTAAATTTGCAAATTTATATAATCCGTACAAACATTCTTTAATAAAATCTACTCTCCTTTTACATATCGAGTAACTAAACAGCATCCAAATTCGTCCACCCTTATCTAACTGAAGACATCTTTCCATACAACTCACACACACAATCCACGCACGGATAGACGCCGCTTACAAGCCCATACAATGGGATATCCGGACGGTATGACAATCGAGCAGTATTGACGATTGGCAAAATGTGTGTCACTTGATTCCTTTGTGATACAGACACATGTCAAATTCCAAACAACAAAGACTGATTTTCTGGCTCTATTTTTGGTTTACTATTCTAACAACTTGTTTATAGTGTACTTAAGGATGTGAATACGAAATTTCTTATATTACGGTTCCTATTTTACTGTAGGTATAAGTAGCATGGATAATCGACGAACGAAATCTGGTTAGGAATTCGTTCAGAAAAAGCTAGAATAGTGATAAATTCAAACGGAGTGTAGGAGTTCTAGGCTATCGAAAAGGAGTATTGTTTTTATAATATTAACATTAAACTGTGTATAGGTACTATTTCCTTTAGGTTTTGTGCACCTAAAAAAAATACTAACTACACACAGTTTACTCTTGGTGTTATAGGCTCAATTCACACCAAAAGCGCGGCGAAGCGCAGCGAAGCGAAGCGCGGTTTGAGTGTCATTTTGAATTTTTACTTTATTCCCATTACTATAAAGGTATATTTTCGCATGAGAAAGTCGAACGAGACTCCGTTCATGGAATTCGCGGGGAAGTCCCGCGGCGCCGCGGGCATCCGCGCGACTCGTTCGACTTTCTCATGCGAAAATATACCTTATATAGTAATGGGAATAAAAGTAAAAAATCAAATGACACTCAAACCGCGCTTCGCTTCGCTGCGCTTCGCCGCGCTTTTGGTGTGAATTGAGCCATAAGCTGTTGTACATAAGTAAATCTATCAAAACAAATAAATTAGATTTTACGTGCAACTGTACCTACGTATAATCACAATTTAATATTTATCAGAAATTTATTAATTTTCTCACTCAGAAAACACACATTATCACACAAAAATCTCACTATTCTCCATTCCTAACAGGAGAAGCTGTCACAGATAGCCCTGCCGACGCCCCGCACGTTCTCCGTGCAGCTGTCGAGCGGGCACGCGGCGCGGGTGCGGCTGCTGCTGCCGCCAGGCCTCCGGGAAGACGAGGTCACCAAGTACCCGCTAGTGCTCAAAGTGTAAGTAATCTTAGAAAACAAATTGACTGACCTGTTGGTCTAGTGGTTAGTGGCTCTGACCGCTGTACCGGAGGTTCGATTCCCACCCAGGACAAATGTTTGTGATAAGCATGATTATTTGTTCTGTGTCTGGATGTAATTTATCTATAATGTGTATATATTTAGAAGTATATAATGTATGTTTATCAGTTGTCTAGTTCTCATAATACAAGCTGTGCTTAGTTTGAGACTAGATAGCGTTGTGAAAAAAAATAGAGATGGCGAATACCGGTCCTGAAGTGAGACAGAAGTAGTTGTGGAAGTGGAACGCCGCTTTGCACCGAGTAGTGCGCTATCTTGCTTCCACAAATGCAAAAGTTCCACTTCTAGAATTGGTGATGAGGTCCGAGATTTTGCACCAATCAGATTTCAAAAGGAAGTTTGTGTACAAAGCAACGCCAGTATTCGATTATACAAAGCAACGCCAATATTCAAACAACGCCGAGTCTAATCGGAATTTGCTATACGACTACAATTGTTGACTATTATCGGAGACTTGAATGGTTTGAGACAAAAGAATTTCATAACGTAAGTATTTACATTCTCATCACCATCCACACCAAATACAAAATCGTACTAAACCTTGTAAAAAACCTTATTCGATTAGATCCTGCAATAAAAACATCCAAAGTCGTTATTCCCAAGACGATCAATGTCACTAATACTTGTAAGAGTCCCGTTTCTCTCGTAATCGTCGAATACAATAAAGTACACTGACAATTATTGTCCCCTCCAGACTCGAACAGCAATACCAGGAGGTCCTGAAATATTAGGATCCCCAACCACACTTACTTTTTATTCCTCTAGAGTCTCGAAGACGACCAAACTTGTTTGAATCAAACGTTTAGATAAAAGGTTCTTGAAACGAAGTTTTTATTCCAGTGTTTAGTTTAAAAGGTTCTTTATTCTAGTGCAAAATAAATACAACAAAAAAATGTATTTTCGTAATACGAATATCACTACATATTATAAAACAAAGTTCTCCGCCGGGTCTGTCTGTTTGCGATAAACTCAAAAACTACGGCATTAATTTTAAGGTCAGAAGTGGGTAATGTTTTGAAGCTATAACAGATATTTGTGCGAGCGAAATTGCAGGCAACAGCTAGGAAATTTGTAAATTTGACATACCTTTAAAACCTGGTATATAAATACAAACTAAATCAAACTAAATCATACCTAAAAGCTACGGTTTTAGTCAAACCCGGTGTTTGATCGTCTCCGGGCCTTAGTCACGACCAATGGCCGTGTCATTACAGCTATTGTTACAAAAGTTATAAGATCGGTAATGGCCTGAAATCACACAAATCAGAAGGACAAAGGAATGATAATAAATCTCGTGCCTAATGCCTGGCATTCCGAAGGTTGTAAGCGTCTGTAGAACGATATTATTTGTGATCGCCCTTCACTAAGAACGCTCACTGGCAACAAAACAGTTGCTAGATAGTCTTGCAACTGTCGTCCAACTATAGCGGAACTGTTTTGTCAATGACACGTCGCAGATACAATACCGATGTAAAGATGCTACGTAGGCGTCGTAGCAGAATATCCCTACGTCGTAGCAGATTACGCCTACGTCGTAGTAGACAAAACAGGTACGTTTTTGTTTGCAAACAGTTGCAAGACTGTCTTGTTGCCAGTAATAACTCTAAGGTTCTACAGAAGGATATTATTTGTGATCACCCATCATTATAGAGGTTTGATAGAAGGAATTATATTAACGAGCCTTGAATAAACTTGACGGCGAATTTTTAAGAGAGTAATTCTTTGGAATTACAGTTCTAATATCTTTTGCCGTTGTCACTTTTAGACGGTTTTTGAAGAGTACTATTTATATCAAAGATTTTAATGTTAACACATATTTTATTATTCATAACACCTTTCGCAGTTATTTACAAAGAAACTGAATGGAGTGCCAAAGATTTTCATCTGTACCACGCTTGATAAATTGAGATCTAAGTTTCGTCATCTATTGCCGTGCGCATAATTTTATTAGTAGAAATAGAACTGATTTATCAATCAGTTGACCGTAATCTAATTCTATCGAACGCAAATTACTATTAAGTCTTTGAGTAAATTACGCTCGTGTTCAAAGGGACAGCATACATCAACAATTTAAAATAAACTTTACTACCTTTAACACACGGTATACACATTTTTATATTGGTCGTAAGTCAAGGTTGTCTTCAATTACTCTCCGTTACGCCTCTAGCGGTGAGCGCTGGGCCAAAACGGCACTATTTTGAAGTCACACTACAGTGTCGTAGAGTCCTTTGTCATTCGGCAAACAGTCTCAATGGCAGCATGACATTATTCGTCATCATCATCTTTCTGCCCTTATCCCATTTTACTTAGGGTCGGTGCAACACGTTTTTTTCTTCCATTCTCCCGTTTCAGACAATTCAGTTTTATCAGTTGGAGGTCTTTTACTCAGAGCTTTATTTACCGTTCTTTAATTTTTTTACTACCTACCTATGTTTGCAATTAATGGATTGATTTTCCAACAGGCACGGTGCACCAGGCACCCAGCTAGTCACAGAGCGGTGGTCCCTCGACTGGGGCTCCCTCGCCGCCGGTGCGGGCGCCATCCTCGCCTCGGTGGACGCCCGGGGCGCCGGCGGCCGCGGGCTCGGCGCGCACCACACGCTACATCGCCGGCTCGGTACCGTCGAGCTGCAGGATCAACTCGAAGTCGCTGAGTAAGCTATGACGAATTTGTTGTTATGATCGAGTGATTAAAGATGCTAGAATTGCTAAAGTTATTTGAAGTGGTACAGGTACTCGTACGTACATTTATACGCCTTTAAAAAGAAAAACAACGTTGTTCGTCGAACATAAAGAAATTCGTTTGAAATGCTCTAAACATGTAAAATTAAACTAAAGATTTTATTACACACAAGTGACATTTTTAAAAGGATTCCAATGAAAATTTTATACGATAACTTTGCTGATACTGTGTAACAAATATTATTGAAACATTATTTGTAATCTCATGAGCAATATTCCATTGCATTCACCAGTTGAATAAATCTCAGTTACTAAATGAAAAACTTCCAATTTCACAACTCAAAGAGTGCGTTTTTACTCGGTATACGAGTATACGTAGAGAGCAATGTTTTATGAACCGACCAATTTAATCGCTTCATTTACCTAGCTTGTATATCGGTGAAGCGGTGCTATTCGTTACTCGCTTCATTTACTTAGACTTAAACAGGCTTCTACATGCAGAGCATATGCGAGCGATCCCGTGACTTTGGCTTAGGTAGTAGAAGGGGCCCGGAGTGTTTTAGTCCGTGGGGGTCAGACATATCCCGACACCCTGCCCTCAGCGTGGGTTTAAATCATTAGCGTTTCACCCCTGAAAACAAAGATGACAAGACAGTATCAGGATCCAAACTCCTACCTGCCAAAACATTTTGTTATTATGTTCATTGTATTTATTTCTCCTTGAAGTGATTTATTATCTTTAAGAAATAAATGATATAAACCGTAACTCATCAAGTTTTGTAATAAAACTTCCTTTTCGCAGGTATCTCCGCGACTCTCTACATTTCATTGATGCTCGTCGCGTCGCCGTCTGGGGGCAGGCGCACGGCGGCTTCCTCGCCGCGCTCGCGTTAGCCAGCACGCTGAACGTCTTCCATTGCGGCATCGCGCTCACGCCGATCGTGCGCTGGCGGTATTACGGTCAGTAATGGATGAGGAACTATGCGATACTGTTGATGATCTTAGAGGTCCTTTAAAGATTGTATGGTAGAGCAATTAATATTTATTTTTATACAGTAAATTGCAAAACAAGGACCATTTCCCATATGAAGAACGTTGAGCATTATCAAAGTTAAAGATTTCGATATTTGGAATGTCATGGTTTGTGATGTTACAACGTTTTCCTTAAAAAAAAAACAGTTTATACACTGATTTACCTGCACCCTTGTGTTACTACGGATAATAATAGTAAATGTTTTTATTCTACTAATTCAAATTTATAGATCGATTACTGAAGCACTTTAAAATAATATGCCTTTGCCGGTAGACCAAAATAAAATAAATACCTACCTATCTAAAACCCAAACATATCACAACACAAATAAAACTACTTTCACGAAAAGTTTCAAACTAAACAACCGCCTATAAAATAGTAATCGGAGTTTCTAATTAGCATAAATACAGCTATTTAACCCTTGAAGTAATGGGCCCTAATGTTGTTTTAATGAGCGCTACATGACATTACCCACTTCAGTATCTACCCCGCATTCAATGGTTTTAAAAGGAAAACGCAATTAAATATTCTTGTGGCTTTCATGTTGGTATTTTAGAACTTAACCTTTGACCTTTAAAAGTAATTTTGATGAGTTCTGTGAGGTTCTACAGGGTGATTTGAAATGTCGGTTTGGTAGGATTAATAAGTATTGATTACTTACAGATTACCATCAATCTATGTTTAGTATTAAATCAAAGTCATTTTCTGCCGTCTATGCCTATGTATGCTGTAATATCCAATGATATTATTGCATTTTTTTTTAAATAGAGAAATTAAAGAGGAAGTATTAGATATATGTATCATGCTTCAGCATTGCAGTTAGTTGATATAACACAGTTTTAAATATTTAGTGTATCCAAAAAAATGGGTTCTCGTAAATACACCATCACGCAACGGTTGTCAATCCTGATTTCAAAAGGTGCCGACGTTAAACGGAGATCGCATTAGCCCTATCCATTTTCCATTCGATCCGGAAACAGGGTGACGGCCTCCAATCTATCAATATGTACTGCGACTTTTTAAATGTTGCCTCAAGTAAGAAACTACAATTCGAACTGCTTTTTGTTTTATCAGCAATTTATTATCCTCTGGTTTTGATATCTCTTTACTAGGCTTAGATCCCTCTTTTTATGTACTAATTGTTAACGTTGTTGTTGTCCTTTAAACGACGCATCCAAAATCAACCAACCGTAATTTCTATTTTTGTTTATTTTTCTCATTGAAAATCAAAACGCATTGCAAGCACCTACCACAATTTCTTAAAGCAGACTATTGCAATTGTGAAAGCGAGACGGCGTAATACACGGAGAGCAGCGTCTCTGTCACAACTGCAAGTCTTACTTTACGACGTAGTGCAGACTTTAAAATCAGACCCTCAAAATGTAAAATCTTCGTGAAATTAAAATAACGAATTCCATTTATAGAGTACAGGTCTCTAGTCTAGGAGGGCTCCAATGAATTCGTAATAGGTATTTGGTTGATAAATAACGATTTACAATATCCTTGTTTCCTTTACCCCCAGCTTCTGCATACGCGGAACGCTACATGGGTGTTCCCGAACGCGACGGGCAACTACCGCGGGTACGCCGACGCTGACGTCACCAAGCAGGCGGCGGCGCTGCACGATAAGATGCTGCTGCTGGTCCACGGGACGGCGGACAACAATGTGCACGTGCAGCAGAGTATGGCTCTCGCGAGGGCGCTCGCCGACCAGGGCAGCATGTTCCGACAGCAGGTATGAACCTTCTTACTTAGATAATGCAAAAAATTCTGGCTAGCTACAACACAATGCGGATCTGCGCAGTACTTGTATCAAACGCGATGCATCAACTCCAGCAGTGAATAGTATTCCGTGCGAGTTATAATAAATTGTAGTTTCGCGCATTGCTGGTGTCAAAAGCGATGCATCAACCCCAATAATGTAGAGTATATTGCACGATATTCCTAGTATCGCTTAAATCCGTTTTACTTATTGGGACTTTGGTAAGCTAGGCTAGCTAATAGGCAAATTAAGGCAAGTTACAAGACTTAAGAAATCACGACACTCCGTTAAGAAAATGAATAATCTATTCTTATTGATTCCGGTACTTGATAATGGCTTGTATTTCTTGCAAAAGCCTTTAGATAAACACAAGCATTTACCTTCTACCATATTAGTAAATTTCGATCCGTGAACGGCAATATGAAATGCACATAAAGTAGCATCTATAGAGGAATCTTCTCCATCAGATCTACCCCGACGAGGGCCACAGCTTGGAAGGCGTGAAGCGTCACCTGTACCGCACCATGTCCGCCTTCCTAGACGACTGCTTCAGGAAGCAAGTGCCGCCGGAGACCAAGGCGGGGCTGCGGAACGGCGGCAACCTCGACTGAGACACGTGGAGGGATGAGGAGTTGTGCTCTTGGTGAGATTTGTAACTAACAATGGTTTTTGGTACGATTTGTTACAGGTATGTTGGTTGTCAGAGGGTTGTCAGTCACCGGCGTATAACGAACTTACTCGAATCATACATACATACATAAACGTCACGCCTCTTTCCCTTGGGGGTAGGCACAGATCACATCTTTCTATTTGCTACGATCCTGGCATACCACTTACTCGAATCAGTTCATATTAAATGTATATGTTACTATCAAATCTCGTACCACAACACACCTAAAGATTTTCTAGTAAAACCTAAGATTTATCAACCCTTAATGGTAATAGTCAGAATTGTTTTAAAATTTTATGATTTCTAGCTATTACCAATATTTGCTTGGTAAATCTTAAGATCTGTCTGAGACTCGTACATTCTTTGTCATTTTTTTAAATGCGTTATCTAATAATAGAAAATGTTATTTTATTTCGGTTTTTTTCTTAATTAACTTCTGTACTAAAGACGAATTCGATAAATTCATAACAATTTATGAAACTGAGCCATAGCACAGTTGTAATATAACTGGTCGTAATCCCGACACAGGAATACATAAGTTAAACGTGGGCCGCCAGTGATGCCTTGTGGCCACAATACCAAGATATACCGCCTCATTTATGTTGCAACTGCGGCATGCAGTAATCCGTCCACGAGAGTAATCCGGAGAGCCTATGTCGGCTAGTTCTAGTACTATGGGTTCTTTCAAATTTGAGTTTAGATAATTGTTTTGTTGGAGAAATTAATTTTAGTTGAGGGCTGTCTTTTATTTTATATTTTAATCGACATTGTATCCTTAACTTCGAATTTGAAAACATAAAGTAAAGGATTTTATTTATTGTTAAAATAAGAAAATTAAGGTAAATAAATAAAATAAAATAAGGCTCTATTTATGTATGATTTTTACCAACGAGTAATGATAAAAAATGAACTTATTTTGCTAAACAGTGTCTATATTGGAGTGGATAAATCTGATCTATATTTATGTGTTGCGTTTGATTAAGTTTCCATGTACATTAATATATTGTTTATCCCTGCAGTTCACCAATACGGGTTGAGGACAACTCCGAGCCAGAGAGCTCCGACATGAGGTACGTATTAATCATCAGCATTCACGATCAACTATAGGGAATATACTATATTAGTACAAGGGTCCCTCAAGGAAACATTATTGGACCCAACAGTACAATCAGTGGGAAGCTTATAAAGAATTGACCACTTTAAATATACAACTCGGTTTTACAGTTGTTTTTTGTTTTCAGGTAATAAATAACTGAGAAGCTAACATCTGAAGAGAGATCGTAGTAATAGTATAACCCGTAGTACAATTAACTCCATATCCAACGCGTATGTCAACTGCCATCACTATAGATATACAGGTTTTATTATAGGGACACTTCTCCATACTTTTAAATGAGGTGACTTCAGCTGACATCATTTTAGATTCACTTACTCATAAAGAAGTAGGCAATGCAGGCAATGCCACTGTATAAGACGAAGTTCATTAACGAAATGTCTGAAAAAGAACATAATAAATGAAATCAGTCAAAATCTCTCACGAGGAAGAAAATGGATCGATGTAAAAGCTTATAATCATGGCTGCTGAAGTGATTCTTATTTAAAATTGTGAAGAAACGTTAGATGTTTAATATATGGACGTAGCTGGGATGTTAATATAATAATTTAACGTATATCATGGTAATCTATGGTCAATCATTAAAATTATTGATTGACTTGTCCCACTGCTGGGCAAAAGCTAGTTCAGCTACAATATCATTGAAAAATATTTGGTATAAAGAAATTGAAGTCATATTCCTAGAAAGTCAAATATTAAAGGCAACATATCCCAGCTACTGCCATGATATCATCTTATCTTAATAAATCTTTGAATTCGATCATATTATTGACTTGACGTATTATAATACGTATTGGAAGAATACCTTCGTGACACAAGTAAAATCTTCAACCATTTAAATGGAATTTATGGATACAATAATTCGATTTTAATTGTGCACGACTATTCTTAAAAATAATACGTCTACAAATAATATGGTCGGACCGACAGATACAATAATATGAAATTCTTTTAACAATATAGCCCTAAATTTTAATGTTGAATAACGCCAATTATTTGTAAGTATAAAAATATTTACAGCAGTAATTTTACACAAACACATATCGAGAGTTCCAAGATTTCTTATTACCTTTTCAAATCTGCCTTTCAGGCAAGTCAACGTATTTCTACAATCTTAAACACTGATCGAATACTCCAAACGTATGAAATTGACAATTCAACCACGTGACTTACCGAAGAACACTGTCAATGCCATACATTTGATTGATCTTAACATTAATGCTTGAAGAAATGACTTGTCTGCTGGGGTTGAAAATAATATTTAAAAGTTATATTTCAAATATTTCACTGTCTGCACAACTGATCACAAGTTTTCTTCCATAATATTATCGGAGCATGTAAATGTTTGCATAGCTAAGCGCGTTTCATCTAGTGACAAATAAAGGAATTGATATATAGTTCTTTAGTCAATGGTTTTGTGATCTAGTAGTTAACTTGTTATAACTAGAGGTATCTTAACTCACGAGTCATCGACATGATAGCTGGTTCCTCTGAGGAAGTATTACGTAATTAAGCTGTTGTATTGTTTGATGCCATGGTCTTTGGTACTTCAGCAATAGGAGAGGATAAACTGAAAATGAGATGTACAGATTTGGACGGAGTTAGGAGAATATCTGAATTTGATTCAACTGATGATTTGAAATTTGTTTGACCTAGTAATGGAAAGTCAAGAAATCAGAATCATAATTAAGTAAAGATTAACGCATAAAACAACAAGTTTGAAAACGTACTGTTTCAAATTATACCTAATATTTATGACAGATATAGTACGTGATAAAGTTAATGAAAATACAAAGAAAATTAAAACCTAAGCTTCTTATATTAATGGTGTAAAGAATAGCCATTAAAAAGGACAAAAGAGAAATTGATTAGCCAGAGTGCGCCGGACGTACAATGGTTATTCAATGAGGTTGGATTAAGATTCTAATTAATTTAAATGAAAGAGAATAGTTTAATGTTCCTCCTATTGCTGTAATACCCGGGCTAGGGATTTAGATCGACTCACTCGAGTTCATAACTCATACTAAAGCCATTGCAATATTTTGCAATGAAAATAATTTTATTCGAATAATTTTATCGCATTCGATGATGGTAAAGTGTAATTTCTAAATGACAAATAATTGTACAGATATTAATAATATTTCCCATTTAGATAATATATTATATGCTTTTTCTGTATTTTATTAAATGTACGAATGATGAAATTGTTTATTTTACGGGTATTTTAAATAAAACGTGCACCTTAGTTTCTCGTGGAAATGAGGTAATTTTAAATTAAATTGGGTAACACTGGTTACTGGAATACTCGTAAAGTGTGTCGTATATTTTGTAAAATACATTAATTTAATAAAAAAATCTAAACATTTGATCATTAAGTATAAAATTGCTCACTCTCATGAAATTTTGCATGTTTCTAGTCACTTCATTTAAAGTATTAATAGTATTTAATAATAAATTTTATTAAAGACCAATAGTATGTTAAAAATATTTTATTAAAAAATAAAAGTTTTAAAAACTAATTACTTAGTGGAGATTTTGAAAAACTAGTAAGATTTAGTGGATTAGATATCTTAGTGAAATTTGAAATTAAATAAAGTTTTATTGAAATGTAACTAAAATAGCAATAATTTGTTAGTAAATACTTCTTTGTAAGTAAGCATCTACGCACTCTTCCGATTTAGCACAAGTGTAAAAGGACTTTTGAAGCGTTAAATATGGTGAATAAGATGGGAACACTAAAGTTACATTGTAGAACGATTTGCGAATCTTAAATTTACAAATAAAACTATTTAGTCTTTAGCCCGGTGAGGCCATTAAATCCAGCAGTTAAAAAAAAACAAGGTTTTAAGTATACGATACTAATTTGCAGGCCGAAAAAAATAAGTAGTCGTTACTTTTCTATAAGAAATACAATTACTTCCTCTACTTGTAAGGCCTAAATACTAAATTGTTTAATTTGTAAACAAAAAATCGATCGACAAAGTATCACATTACAGTGTAACTTTAGAGATACCAAAATATAAAGTTGTGTGAAGTAGGAATGCTCGAAAAAGATTGTTTAAAAGGTAAAGACCTAAAGTGCCAAAAGCGTTTTATCCCATACGTTTCTATAAGTGATTATTGTAAGTACATTAGGTTCGTACGGAAAATTCGATTACACACTCATGAATTTTTTTGTCGTCAATTTCCAAACGACTGGTCCGTGTACTGGCAAATTATGTTACGATTTTTTGTAAAAAGGTTTGTTATTTTCGTTGATTGTGACTTTTTAGGCTGGCAACTCTTGCGGGGGTGTATTATGTAAACTAATTTTTGTTTTTTATTTATTTAGGTGTGTATTATTATGTCTTTGTTTATTTTAGGTTGTATTGTAAGACGAGTGTTGTTAAAGGTCACACAGCACGTTCGAGACACAAAATAAACGCACAGATTGTGATTTTTGCCTTATCGGTGTTCTTGCTGTTAAAGTTTTTGTTTGTAAGCAACCAGTTTGTTTGTATTGCTGAATATTAATCAAAACAATGAAAAAAAAAACTAAAAAAGAAGAAAAGAGAATAAAATCGTGATAAAATAAAAATTGAAAATAATTCGAGAAAGCGAGCGATTACTAAAAACTGTTTATTTAAGCATTGTTGAGTTTTCTACGTACGTCAACAGATGGCGTTGTCAGTTGACATCATTGAACAGTAAAAACTCGCTTAGGCTTACTCTTATTCCATTAAAAGCTAGATAGAAATTAGATAAATAAAATACTATGTTAATACATAGTCTTAGAACTAGATTGTTCAAGTCAATACTAATATTAAGGACCAAAATAGCTATATCGGGCTGGTCCTGATTTAATAGCTATATAGCTATTCGCACTATAAAAAGAAACCTATATCTCTAATAGAGATATAAATGAAATGGCATTTCATGAAAATGTGCAATATTAACTAAAGAATGAATAAAAGTATTCACTTTAACACGCGCATCTGAAATGCGTAAAGATTTGTTTTAAAGGGAATAAAAGGTTCAATCTGGAGTGATTAAAAAATATATAAAAAAATGTTTGAAATATTCAGAGATGAGATTAGTTCTGGGGGCTTACTATAGTTTCTTAAAGGCTGTTGCAGTTGTGGAAAGCGGACGTCATTGCGTAGTGCGTCACAATTTCACAATTGTTTCACGAGTCTTTCCAAGAGTCGTTAATAGACCCCCTAAACTCCGTATGTTGAAATGTCAGAATGTTCTTGACTTGCGAGCTCTACTATCTTCGTAAAATCATTTCTGAATTTAGAATAACTCTGCAGACATTGCAGAAAAACTTTCTCAAACAGAGTAAAAGAGAGAAACAACTTAATTAAATTAAAATTAAATGCTTTAATTTCTTCTACGCGATATATTTTACATATTTAGCAATACAGAGAAATAAAGAGCAATGGTGCGAACGCTTTGTGATTATGAAGTTAAGTATTAATTAAAAATAGGTAGTTTTAAGCTATTTTATTCGACGCATGCGCATTGTTATATGTAGTTATTTTTCAACCATTATAATACATTTTTATTAGACTGTCATTGAAGCAAAGATTTTATTAGTATTCTTATTCTTCCGATGTTGTAGGATGCAATGGTTATGTGATACTCGTACCAGATCTTAAAATATGATATTATTATACTTATAAACACACTAGCTGACTCGGCAGACTTCGTACTGCCCCAACGATAAATAAAAAAAAAAAAAAAGTCGCACCTTTTAAACCTTCCCTAGGCCTCCACGAACAATTCAAGACCAAGATGAGATAAATCCGTTAAGCCGTTCTCGAGTTTTAGCGAGACTAACACAAACAGCAATTGATTTTTATATATAAGATACAGCCTGTACAGCCCACACCTGCGAAAAACTACTTTAAAATCTTGCTCATTTCTATTGAAATCTAATAAAAACAGATATTGCCGCTATCTTTCAAGGGATGCAAACTTTTAACTTATGAAGTAAGTAGAAGATAGTTTTTTTTATAAAAATGAGAAACTAATATTCTATTATAAGCGCATGTTTTTCGTCCGATCGGCTCCCAGTCTCACCGGATTCAGTTGAACAATAACAAAAAGTAAAAAACTAAGGATTGTGCATTCCAAAAAAGGAAAAACCGTTACCTAACGTTTGATTTTGATTGGAATACCCATACTCCTACGTTGAAGGATAGATCGCTTTGTTTCCGGATCAAACGAACGTCTGCATTTTTTTTTATTTCCAACTCACGGCACCATATTGTTCAGAGCTATCCTATGATTTCAAGTTTTCATTGACCATTTTTAAAGCCTTGTGTGGGTACTGGCTACTTTTAACTATGAGACAACTGATTTATTATGAATCTAGTCGAACTACTTGTCAACTCATTAAACTAGTATTTTTAAAGTTTCGCGACTTGTACACATATTTTAGGCAATCTAAACATGACCACGGTCGGTGCAACTGAGCAAAACGTCGGAAGAATTTAAGACGACAAACGGGTCTTATTCGTGATATAATTCGATACTTCTTTTCTCCCGACGTTTCGGCCGAAATTTACCGACCGTAGTCACGGGTGGACTGGTGGTTGATCAAAAATAAGCTCTTTGTAGCACTATACGGCTTTATAATACTTTTTGACATGCCATTGCATCTGACAACATTACGTTTACACAGCATTCAATATCTAGACTTAAACTTCTTGTTAATTTCGCTTGACAGATTAAAAATC